>OW121803.1:8469936-9069936 GCA_933228885.1 Leistus spinibarbis | reverse complement strand
CAGGGATCGATGTCGTTTTATTTTTTTTATCGAGCGGAATACATTAGTGCCGCTTACTACAAATCATTATTTTATTTAACACTGTTTAAAAAAAACTTACTGCAACTTTGCCCAATAAATGACCCCACTGCCATTGCCAAACTGATAGGATACTTTCCCGTCCTGCATCTACTGCTAAAACATAACTGCCTCCATTCTGAAACAAAATATTACATAAGTACACCAAAATTAATCGATATCTAATCAATAATACGTCTGTAATTAATTACCAATTGCGAAAATGCCACCGCGGCTACTCCAACTTCAAATTCACCCATGCCAAACACGTATAAAGTCTGTAACGTCTCCGTGCTCCAGATCCGGATATGTGCTTGTGTCTTCCGGTTTCTTCCAGCCCTCTGGCCAGAAGCTACCATTTCCCTTGATGGATGTAAATCCATACTGAAAGAATCTTTTTTATTTTTGACCATTTTAGCATTTAATTTAGTGATTTCACCATTGTATGTCTTCGGTATGGCCCACATAGTGCCTCTGGGTCTCCTCGTCACGGTCATACATGACAGCAACTGCTGCTACGAAGTATAATAGCTCTCCCGTTGGTAGAACCCAAAGGTTCCTTCGGGAATCTGTTCCTCGGTAACCATAACTGTTTATGTTTATTAAGGGTATATTTGTAAACATTAAAATTATTAATTAAATTAAAGACATTCGTCGGTCACCGTTGGGATTCGCACCCTGAACCTTTGGATGTCCAGTAGGCGCCACTATTGAGCTATGTGGTAGATACGAATCTATAATTAATTTTGTCTGAGACATATTGGCATTTAAGGTGTTATATTGTACCCCTCCTTACACTAACGTACTATAGTTTAGCTATGTCTATGTGTACCCCAATTTTCTGCCCTTAATCTCGTAGAAAATAGCAGAAATATCATTTTTAGGAAAAGTTTCTTGTCTACTGTAATGTTTGGGTCTCCATGTTATAGCATAGGGAACAAAAGCTCTCTTAACTTGGAGACTGCACGTCGACATATTTCATGGTATTATTTTATTTCTACACTCTTCAGCGCTTAATTTTAATAGTGCTAGGGGGCTAGGGGCTAAAAAGGGTCCTAACCTACTTATGGTTATATATAAGGGGGCTCTACTCCCCTTGCTCCGTCCCTGATAGTATGCAATTTATATTAAAACAAATAAAACATTATTATTTAATATTTTTACATTTCAGTGAATTAAATATATATTGATATTTTAAATGGGGGCCCAATTTTCTACAAGTACCTGAAATTTAGTGTGAGCGCCGCTTTGCGCTAGTAAAAAAATTAATTAAATCCATATGTTTAACAAATTTATTGTTCACTGCTACGCCAGTGCCTCCTGCGTACAGAAATAATTCGTACACTAATAATAAATGATACAAATATTTTTTATTAAATGGTTCACTGCTACGCCAGTGCCTCCTGCGTACAGAAATAATACATACACTAAGAAATGATACAAATAATTTTGAAGGATACACCCATTCCAATTGCATTTTCTTCTCCGGGGGGGTATTATCCATGGGGGCATGATGTATGGGGGGGTAAAACGTTCTTCTTAACCCTCTAATAGTCACCCGTACAGGTTCTTCTTTCAAAACCTCTAATAATGTATAATCTAAACATTAAATTGGCATCATATAACATGTAAACCCCTATATTTGTTACTTAATCCATACCTGTATTTCTAACTATCTCATTTTCCGGCGCGTACAAGACTCTGGGCCGACTTTTACTTCGCGCCCGGCGCGTCTGTTTACTTAAATCTTCTACTACGGTCGTTTGGACCATTCCGGCCCTGGATCTCGAGCGTCGAGCCGGGGACATTTGTATAGCGGCTCCCCCACCCACACTGCCCACCCCTAAATAAAATGTGTCTATGTCTGCGAACTCATTACGGAGTTGTGAAAAGCTTCGCACCTAAAAATTGTAATTATTAAATATAATTGCGAAAAGGCAGGACCGTATTCAGATATTTTGTTTACTTCTTGCCCAGCAACTGTGTACATTCTTTTAGCGCCATTCATTTTCAACACTTGCCCCAGGTCCTCTAAGACCTCTTCGAAAGGTTGAGAGGTCCTCAAGTTGAGTAAAACTCGACACTGTAAAACGTAAATATAATTTGTACACTAATAAAAATGTGGTACATATTTTTTGATATTATTTTACTTGTACTGTATGGTCCATATTGTTAATAATACGTATAACTCTGCCTGAGGATGGCTTTATGGTGCCTCCAGGAGGCGCTACAGGGTCCGCCTCCACTATGGAGGCTTTTCGACTGATTGGGGTCTTATTCCAGCCACCCTGGCCCCCAGGGGCGGCATACCATATACCATTTTTCTTTCCATAACTTGCAGCCTGAAATTTTTTATTTTAGTCATAATGACCTTAAATTAGGTCAAACAAAAAAGACCAGAAATGCACTAGTTATACTTATTGTACCCTAAAAATATGGTGGTGACGTGATAAGTGCATACATATATATGTATATTATAAAATTTTGTTTTTGTGTTTAATGTTAGTCAAATTGATGATAAGGTCTAAAAATAATATTCAATCATTTTTAAATGAATATTTATGAGTTATGATCGACACAATAAATTGTCACAGCACTACGGCTAGAATATACGTCATAATGGCAAGTAAATCAAAATTTAAATATATGTTACGGCGTAACATGTGTCGCGTGCAAGTTGCCGTACTGTTAGGCGTAATGTCAAATACAATTATCTTAATATGTTTATATATATTTTAAATTACTTTTGCTGCAACTTTTAAGCACTAACTAGTGCACTTTCGCAAGATACAAGATCAAACTAGGTTTCTAGCACAAGAAAAGCACATTTAAAAGTATATTAAGCTCAGCTTGCATTGGGAAAACTTCGCTAATTATATTATCTTAATAATTTCCCTGGAAAATAATTTATTTAACCGATTCCTACAATTTTTTTCACTAAATAATATTTAGATCTCAGAAAAATATTCCTATTCATACATTTGTGGTAACTCCGGCAAAATTACATGGTTTTATCAATATTTTCGCGAATTTCTACGAATTTTCACAATTATTAGTTCAATCCTTGTTTTATGGTTGCGGTTGCTATTTTGTACCTGTTGCAACATTGACGGTAATGAAACTACAACGAATGGGGCCTCCTCTTCAATCATATGAACAGTTTTAGATACACTGATTTTAAAAAAATTACATATATAAAAAATAAAACACTTATATATAAATTGTTAGTTTTTAATCATATTTAAACATCACTATTTTTAATTAATCAACGATTTATTCATTTATATAAATTGTTCTTTGAATAAATATTACAATTAATCACAAATTGTATTATAAATAGTAAAAATATTTACTAAATAAAATAAATAAAAATAATAATATAAATTATAAACTTAGATCACTTTTAAACTTCATTTATCTTAAACATAAAATTCAAATAAATAATTATCCACAAAAACATACATAAATAAATTGATTTTAAACTAGACTTAAAGCTCGCTTAACTGGTGAGAGTCCCCAAATTATGAACCCCAAACACTGTCTAGCAATATTTATCGAAAACTAAACCCCGAAAATCAAATACTAAAACAATAAGCATCGAAAATACACGAACAGGACGACTTCGTGTATCATCGGCTGACAGCCGAGCTTAAAATGACGCAGAAATATCATATGTGTGAAAGTTTGTGTGTATGCTGCCCCCAAGGTCAAATTCTAATTGGCTGTAAGTGGTCCGCCCCCACTATATACCCCCCACCACTACGTCGATGCCCCCCTTTTGCTCATTTCGTGGGCCACCTTGAAAATCGCAAGATAAGGAGAGCTTACACGCAGGAGTTGCAGGACAGGCTTAAGGGGGTGGCAGGGAGCTTATTTAAATTCATATAAACAGTTATTACGAGGCTAATTAGAGATTAAAGGTCAAATATGATCAAGTGGGCTAAGGCTAACATTAACCATGGTAAACATATTAACATTTACCTAAATAGCGACATGATATCTATAAACATATTCCAAAATTAACATTAAATTTGCCCAATTACCGGTCTTCTCTCACAGAGGACATATTAGAAGTTCCTAAGTAGAATATATTTTATTTGAAACTTAATACAGCCCTGTTTTGTGTTGGGGGGAACTCTGGTTGACCTAGACTATAATATTTATATAAAATAATTCTTAACTCATGTCAGTATCGCAGAAGGCCTTGTTCATTTAATATTTTAGCGTTAATCAGATAAGTGTGCGTTCGTGATATAGTTATTTTTGTATTTGCAAGTTGGTAGAAAGTGGTTCAGTTATTTTTATCAAAGATATTTTCAATTGACACACATATATTTAACAATTACAATCTATTCTACTCAAAATATTGTATTACAACCCTGTAAACCCCCTAATGAAGCATCTAAATGCAACAATAACGTATTTATACACGTGAAACTCCTGAAACACAACTAAAAACCTCCTGAAATTTAATATCAACCAACAACACATACATGTGTTGCGGGTCAGTATTCCAAGCTTTCTAAGGCGTTTTATTTTCTTTTTAATATAAATTATGCTGTATTATCGTGTGTGAAGGTTAGATATCGGAATATATTTCATTTTAATCCTCCAGGAATCACAAACAGCTATTACGTCATAACACTCAGACGGCCATCTCGGTCTGAACATGCGAATTGTAGTTTTATGCAAATCAGTATATTTTCTTTATTGATTATTTTTGTATACAGTGACGTATATTCAAATTTGGACTTGTGAATGAACTTAGTCGCAAGTTATTACGTAATTTAAGAGCCGTGGTTCTTTATAACTGAAGTGGCAGAAGCCCCCAGTTGTACTTATACGTTTAATTTGTTCATAAATTAAAATTATTTTATAGTTAGTTGAAATAATATCGTCAATACTATAAAATGGAGTAACAGAAACTACTTTATGAGCATAGCAAACTTGTTAGCAATAATATATTCTGAGTAAAATAAAATTAAGTTTAGGTTTGTTCCCATTTATAAACGATTTATAACCAAAAATTAAAATTCAAGGTTGCTATTGGCCGCTTAAGTTTTTCGTTATCACTCTGCTGGTGGTAAATTATGCAAAAATATGTAGTGAAATATTTAAGGAGATATTTTTCATATTGCGACAATGTCAAACATGTTTGATAAAAATTCATATATTCACGACACTAGGGCAACCTACTTTGACGAAAAGTTATGCTGGTTGCGGACATATGTCAACATTTCGTGCGAAAAAAGAAACTTTGCTTCAAAATCATTTTGTTTTGGACCTACTTTACTATAATATACAAGTTTTGTTTCAAGGGTAAAATTAATTAAAGAAAAATTGGAATTCTTATCAGAATTATTATTTTTTCTAATTTACATCACTAAATATTCATTAAAAATCGTACTTTGATGATAAAACTCTGTGTAATGTATATATAATTACTAGAACTAATTTGCAACAAGTATCAAGACTTATTGTGCCCATTTATTAAAGGTTTTCGCATTTCAAACGATCCTCAATTACCCTTATGAACAAATATTAACAATTTTTTTATATAAATCAAATAAAATACATTTTTAAACAAATTCTTACCTATAAAACATAATTAGTCCTAATTACGGCACTTTTTAGTCTAATCTAATTTACTCTGAATATCAAATCATAACATTTTTTTCTATATAATTTAAATAAAATTAGTTTTGATAAAAAATAAAATATGATAAAAGATTATTTGTGTATAACTAGGACACATTTTATGCCCCTTATACTCCTAATTTACCCTTATACCAAATGCCGATCAATTTTGTCTTAGTTATGATGGTTTAGTTAAAAACATTGTACATTGCGTGAGTGAACGATAACCTCGTCGACGTACCGGAAGTAGCATCGACCTTGCCCGGACTCACCGGACTCTCTCCGGGTCCGAGACTAGTCCACTACGCGCGGCATGGCTACCTTCGATTTTATTCACAAACAGCTTTCACTTAAAAATCTACACCGATGTTAATTTAATTTTTTTAACCAAGTTCAATTATTTGTTTTAAACATATAATTATGTTTAGTTATGTAAAAAATATAGTAGAATCTATTAGCATTAATTTTAGAGACGTATAATTGTTAGTAGTGACGTGACAGTTCATAATGTTATGATATACAGCACCTTGGACCACTTGAAAATGTGTCCTTAGCATTTTAAGCGATAAGGACTTGAAAATTAGGGCATATAAGGCTTAATTTATGCCTCGACGTTCAGATTAACATATTATGTGTGTTTTGCATGTGTATAGAGTTGACATTTTGTCATAAAATAGTCAACCTAATTTTACGGTTGACCGAAATCAAATTTATTGCTTTTTTAATACGAAATATCCGAAATTTTAGATGTTTTATGGTGAAATTATAATGTATAATTTAATGTTTTCTTAGTATGCATAGGTGTGCGTAGCAACAAACATAGGGGGCTTGTTATTTACAATAATTAATATATTTTATAGTTGATTTAAATATTACTTTACCTATCTATAAAAATTGTGAAGTAAAAACAGTCCATTTTATAAAAGTTTGTCTCCAATAGCAACCAATTTCACATAATATTACATCAATAATCGCCACCAGTCATAATTCAGATAGGAGGTACTATTTTGGACACCCCTAGCAACAGTAATCAACAAATGGGGATATAAACTAACCAAAAACAATATAAAATTTAATGTGTACTCATTAAAATTTATATAGTTACCCTTAAAAACAATAATGCGCCTGGCTATATATACTGTGCCGCAATACACATCTGTCAGTCTGGGTGCTAACTAATAAGCGCAATTGTTTAGTTTATTATTAAGTTTAACTTAATTAAGACAGGTTTAACGTATATATTTAGCAGTTTTAGACAACAAAAGGTACTAGTACAAATCTTCACGGTATTTGCCACCAAAATACGTTGACAAATAATGTTTAACATAAATAACACTTCTAGATTTGTGTTTAATTGTTGATTCTTGCCGACAATTATGACGTAAATTATTGATTGTAATATGGAATGAGTTTAGAAATGTTATTGTTACAATCAGCTGACCAAGACAAAGATATACTTGCTTTTGTTTGTTAAAATCAATTCTTTTTTATTCCGTAATAAATATCTCTTTATTTTTACGAGGAATACTGATAGCAAAAACTATTTATTATGCTAAGACTCAAATAGAATATATTTATGATATAATTTGGTGGTATTGCGAAGTTAATATGTATTTTAAAACACTTAACGCCTGTAATGTATGCAAAATTTATTGCATTTAAGCAAAAACATTGCTTGTTTTAGGAAATATTAAATAAACATCTAATCACGCAATGTAAGAGTGAAACTAGGCCGAGAAAATTTGTATTTACCAAGAAAATTCACTATTTAATGCTAATAACACTAGAAATGTTTTGTCAACATTTTTAATACTTTAAATATAAATTTTCTAAAGTCCAATTTTGCAAATATAAAAAGAACCCTTGTGATTTTTGTACCAATTTGATAATGTTAATGTTCGATTAGTACGATTCGATATCAGTATTGATTTCTGCGGATAAATAGCATGCAAAATTATACTGCCAATCCCTCAAATAGATATTAAGTCTATGATTCGTCACTAATGGCTTTCTGATACTATTACCAATACTAAATATAGAAATATTAATGTAATATCGTGAAATCGCATTTGTAAAATTAATAAACTGACCAAGCCCTTATTTACAATTTGCCAAAACTACATTAAGCAAATTTGCGAATATTATTTGTGATCTAGTTTGCTTGGGAATGCTTATTTTGTTCGTCCTGGAGAAGAAATATATCTTAAACGAACTTTTTAACAAATTATATATTTTTTTATGGCAGCTTTAAAAGATGTGTGCTTAACAGGAATTTTATAACCTTAGCTTTTTGACTAATATATATTTAGACAGTTGGTCCCTAATAATAAATAAAATTTGGTATATTAGGACAGCTTAAAGAGTTTATTCTTAACTAAAGCATTTTCTATAGTATATGTTAGGCAGCTTACCAATTCAATCCCTAACAATATTAATCTATACCAGTATTTAATTACCCAACATTCATGTCAGTGTACATTAAGGCAGATTATAGTAAACATCCCTAACGAGATCACTACGTGAGTTAAATAAAAAATCTTACCTTAAAAGCTTTATAACTCGATACTACGTAACTAGCCCCATCTTCTAATTCGTCTAACCGGATCTTCCGGTCACCGTCCATAGAGAAAATATATCTGGCCCCCCGTGGAAGGTCCATCCTAAGGGACAGTTTGTCCAGCAGCGATTCCAGCGAGCCGATATCTCGTCCAGGTTTGAACCGGAATTCAACTCCTGGAAAAAATGGGTCTCCATTTTTGTAAAATACTACTTTCCGAGCTCTCCAGTACGATAAGTTGCTGTATCTGTAATTGTAAACATAAAATATGGTAAGACAACGAATTGAATGGAATGGACCTGGAGGTTGTTTACCTGCTGGTAGCGGCGTCTGCGCGACTCTTGGGTCTTGACCCCTGGGGAGGTTGCGATGGCATCATTGAGGAAGTCTCGCTGGCATTGTCTGCCATCGCCCCCCCAGGGGACGAGGGCCTGGAAGCGACACCTGCCCGCCAGTAGCCACCGTTAGGTACTAGGGAACGACTCGGAGAACCTACCTGTAAAAGACATAACATTCATTTAAGTTTGCATAAAAACTATTCCGTTTTGACAAAATTGCATTAGGACACTTTATTAAGCATATCCTCAACAAGAAATCCTTTTAAAAACAATTCCTATCTGAATATTTAAGTAAATAACACCAACATATACAATTTTTCAAATTTAAAACTGACACAACAATAACAACAACAACAACTTTCATAATATAAACCGTATAATGTACCCTTAAAATCTACATATTTTAATACTACAACCTTTATGTTTCTCGTCCCTTAAAATGACACCAATAATAACAAGCACATGTCCCTTTGAATTCAATTTAAGCAACCGCCCAAAACCCGTAGTTTTGCCCCTTAAACCCCGTACAAATAGCCCCTGTAGGTTAGCCTACCTCCCCTTCATCGTAGTCATCGTCACTGTCTGGGTTATCCGCCACGTTGGTAGTTCCGTTGCCTGTAACGGCCACCACTGCACTGCCGCCGCCCTGAAGGCCCCCCCCTGAATCGCCGCCCCCATTGACCACACCCCCGACCCCATCTTGGGGTGCTCCGCCACCGCCGTTTGGGGCATCTATCGACTGTTCGTCGTACTGTTGCATACGACTCGCCGCACGAGATGGTGCTAACGATGCCTGAAAACATGTATTTCAGCTTTCAGGAATCTTCAGATTCAAACCAAAATTAATGAAAAAAACGCTCAAGTCAAATTTACACCCCAAATTGGCGTATAAATTAGAAATAATTGTTTTACAAAATACTTTAACTTAAAAATTACTGATAAAATTGATATTTAAACTTTAAAAAATTATTTCCGCAAATTAAATAAAGATTGAAATTTTTCCCTTACAGGAATTTATAACTAATATATTTTTTAATTAAAGAAAAATTATTATTATCAAATAAAGAACCAATTGTGCATAAATTAATTATCATTTATAACTAACTATATATTATCGCGCTGAACGTCCTACTAAATCATTTCATAATACTCTATTATACAAAATTCCAATCTCTATAAAGCGGTTTACATGTGTTCCGCTTCCTAATCATCAAATTTGAACTCTTATTATTAATACAGTAAGGTGGAAAGTATGTCAGACGAAAGATTATAGAAAATTGCGTAAAAAAGTATTCGAACTGTGCGTGTTGCTGAAATCAGGCCATTTTCACCTGAAAAACGGGTCAAAAAAAACTAGAACTACTAAGAAAGGTCAGTGGGGTCCGTGTTACCCCAAAAATAGGACAACATGGAGCAAAAACGAAATTTAGCTAGAACCGTGAGTCACAAAATTGGCGTGCTTGAAAAATTGCTTTTGGTATTTATATGAAGTATTAGACGTAATCGATATACACAATACATCTAAAATTGTTCAGAAATTGTTCTAGCACACAGGGTCGTATTGGGACTTTTTTTGGTAACTCCACAATGATGAATTTATTTTATTATTAACTATTAATCGCCTAAATTCCCATCCAAATGGATAAAAACATGTATAATTTACTTAAGGATAACTAAATATATATATTAGGGCAGCTTACATGGTCCATCCATTGCAGAAAAATTAATTTAACTTTACCGGAAAACTATATATTTATTGTTTTGCAATTTTATACATTAAGCACCAAACTTGACAGTTAGGACGACATAAAATATCTTAACTAATACTAAATATATGTTTGGACAACTTATTGGGCCAATCCACTACAAGAAACCTTTTAAATTAGTGTAGCTTACACGGTCAGTCCTTAACAGGAAACACACGTAAATATATTTAATTTTGAATGCCTGATAGGTTTGTTGCCCGCAATACAAAACTGTATTGTTGGTTGCTGATTATTTAATATATTAAATTATTTTTATTTACATATAAATCAACTATATTTCAACTTGTTTAAATTAATAAATTTATTTAGTTAGAAAAACTTCATGATGGAAGTTTTTTTGTTAATTTGATCCTTTGATGAAAGACATTTAAAATAATATATGCAAATTTAAACAATTATTTAAATATCAACAGCGACCCATTTTACTTAGCTGTAGTACGGGTTGAATGCTCTATGTACATTTTAATTCCAAAACATACTCATTGTAAGTTCATTATTACGTAGAATTTTTTTTATTGCAAAAAATTAAATGATTTAAGAATTACGTACCATTTTGTTAAATTATAAAAACGACACTTAGAATAAACCGAACTTTATATTAAGCATTGAAGTATACACAAATATGTTTTTACTTAAACTTTAAGTCACATTTTAACACTAGATATTGTTTAAAATACTTGTTATGTGTTAATTTTACACTAAATTAGTTGAAAGATCTTTATAATAATTATACACCAATAATTCTTGAATGGAATATATTTCATAGATATTTAAATATTAGTACACTGTTAGAATTAGTTTAGAATATATGTTTACATTATTTATAATTTTAAAGAATTATTTACAATAATTGCATTTATAATAAAGATTTTTTTTAAATATTTAACACTTTTAAAAATACCGAACTATTCTTAGACAATGTCCAAATTTGAATAAACTAATACACCACGTTGTGGTCAGTCTTAAGGAAGAAAAATAACATCTAAGAAAGCCGAGAGTAGGGTTGGATAAGGGGTAATTCGGGGGTAGGAATACTAGAAAGTCGATTTTCTTAACTACTTTTTGAGCTATGTTGCCTAACTTACCCGGCGGCATAACTTGTTGCATACTGCAGACAATATACATTGCCCAAAAGACAAAAACAAGCAATGTCCAAACTACAAAATGAACTTTTTAGATAAATAAATCCACAATTTATAATTAAATTCATGAAAAACTTAACTAAAATATGTTTTTATTACAAATATTACGTTTTCAAGTGCTAAAAAAGATTCATGTACTTGTTAATTATGTTGCCATGAAATAACATGCAAAGTCGCCCAATTTGTGTATCTTCCGGAGCTTTTACCGGCAACGTCGTCCCTCGCTGCGATTGGTTGGGGTTATTAAGTGGGGGTTGAAGTCATTGGCCCACCACGCCCCAAAGCTCCACCCCCGCTTAGTGGCTGTTCGCTTTAACCTCATTTTCGTAACGATTTCTGGCAATCTATTGGTGCGTTTCCGGTTGGAATTGTCATATGTCATCGCAGATGTCACCAATAACATAACTTAATTTCAACCCTCCACCCTTAAAGCTTAACCCCAGTTTTCAGAACAGTTTTGCAGGATTTCCAGGATTATAGGTTGTTTTGTTCATATAATATTGCATTTTTGTTCGCGTGTTACGTAAATCAATAGAGTTCCTTTGTTGTTTTTGTTGACTTTGGTGGGGAATAGCGTAATCCGCGTGTTAATGCTTTATCGTCCAACTAATTGATACTTATTTGCCACCTTTTATTGTATATTTGCATTGTTTCGTTAGTTAAAAATAAATTTATTACCTATTACACATTTATTTTCTATTCAAAAGCAAGAATAAGTTAGTGTAGCTTACACAGTCAGTCCTTAGCAGGAAACACATAAATATGTTTAATTTTGAACGCCTGATAAGTTGGTTGCCTGCAATACAAATCTGTATTGTTGGTTGCTAATTATTTAATATATTAAATTATCTTATTCAATTTTTCCAATATTTAGTCCAACTAATTGATTCTTTTTACATGAATATTACAAATGTGATCTTGTTAGGGACGTCTTGCATTGCGGTTTTAAAAAATAATACCTGAAAAAGGCTGTTTTAATAAATATTGGGCACTAATTTATGTAAAGAAATGTTTGAGGGAATATATATTTGTTTTCCGTGTGCTAAAACGTACAAAAATTACTTAAGACTGAAATACATGAATAATGTATGAAACTTAATGAAATGACTAGCGTCTTTTTCAGTTTGTTTTCAGGTTTTATTATCATAAAACAGTCATCAACATAAAATGACTAATTTAACCTTTTTGAACGTAATAATTTTGCAGTAAAACATATTTTTATATACATATCGTTTAATAGTACTTTCAAAAATGTTACAGATCTCATTTAATTTGAATTAACATATTAATTTGCATACATAAACTTTTTAGAATTTTACTAACATGTTCAATATTTGATAATTAGGTTTTTTTATATTATTTAGGTCATTATATCAGGTCTATTTATTTTTAAATATGTCTAGCCATATTTTATTATTATTATAGCGCTATACCATGACAAAAACTACTTTCAAACAGTTTATTTTTACGACTGTTGATAAACTGAACATTTACATACTAATATAGTATTGTAATAATGCAATTTTGCAATATTCAACAACAATAAAAAACAATTAACACATTTTAAACTAATTAAAAAAATACATTAACTTTTTACAATAGTAATAATTTTTTTTATTTTATTATACTTATTTATAAACATTTTTACAACTAAATGTTGTTATGAAACTGTTGAAAATATATGTAGACAGTTTATTTAATACGTCCACAACAAGAAATCAGAGTGTAATTGTGTTTTACATTATTGTTATTTGAAAATCTGAAGTAATTCGCTTGAAATATTTAAAACGAACCACCACTTCCGGTATGATTCGAACATATCCGGTTTGCATGTAGGTAATACTATGTTTTCAACATTTCTTGCGGGAGACGTCAGATTTAAATATTATTAACCGTAATATTGTCGCTGAATTTTTTTTAATTATCAAATTGGGCTTGGCCTCATTTTTGTGATATTTTACGCGTGATAATTGGAATTTAGGAATAATATTTGAAGGACATTTTTTCAGTGGAAGGTTGTCCTTGTAATTGTTATAATTTTGGGGTCCTTAGTTTTATTATATTTAATTCGGTATTACTTAAAATCATATTTTGACATGCTTATTCTACGAATTTTTATGTTTTTATATTTAACTCAAAAAATTAATCTATCACGGCATGATTTTGTTTGAATAACTTTGAATTAATATTATAAATAAACTATTATTACTATAACTCGCAGAATACTAAAAATATAATATATTTGAAACGCCTTACTGTGCAACCAGAACTACTAATATGTGATGCGGTGTAACCTAACTTACAGGCGGTTTGAAAATATAAATATTTTCGCCATAAATACCAAAAATAGCATTAAAATCATATTATGTACAACATTTTTTTAAATTAGAACAAAACTTATAAGTTATTCATCATGTGTTTGGCAAAAAATTTAGTTATTTTGCGAGTATTTGGGTAAAAAACATCGAATGACCCCTTTCCGAACGAGCCAACACTGGTAGATTAGTTTCTAGCGTGTATAGAAGTCTAAAATCTCATTTAAATATTTCTCGTGAAACAAAAGAAATTATATTATTACGTCTGGAGTATTTTTATTAGTCATTTTATCTGTAAACAATAATGGTGCAATCTAAAACACTTTAGAATGTTTTGGTTTGGTATTTTATGGTAACCCCCCCTTTACGAATATTTGGAACCCCAATTTAAAAATTTCAGAGTCCAATTTTGACAGAATGGATGCTTCAGATTCTAATTAGGTGCCTAATAATTATTTATTAAGGTCTTTACTAAAATTTAGTTGCATGTTGAGTGAAAAATTTGTTATAGAAGGCAATTTTTAACAATTTATTTCGAATTTAAAAATTAGCAAGTCAAATTTATAGCATAGACGCCCTGAATAATATTTTTAGCCCCTAAACTCGAAAAATGTAACTATAAATTCATGAATAATCAACAATAATTAAATTAGTGTCGGTTGTATTTGTTTAAATTTATATTTAACATAAAAGAATAATTTTATTTCAATCATAAATAAAATCAAATGTATATTTTTGTTCCATTTATGGGACAATCAATCTTTTGCCACCAATTACTGTGTGCTTTTCTTTGTATAACACGAACGTCCATGACGAATCAAGGGTAAGTTCGTCAATTTTTATTCATAGACTATTCAACAAAAAATATTATATGCTAATATTTTCGTGACAGCTATTTTTAACATTAAAATATCAATAGCAGTTTCAATATAATATATTACTATTTATTTATACAATATTGTGACATATATCTCCCCCCAGTTATAAAATAATAGTTTTTATTCATTAGTTATAATTTTAATTCTTTTCTGTTAACATATACATAGCAAATACGCATAATAATATATATTACAGTTTATTTAAGCAAATTTGTAACATATTTGACCTATTTTTACTATTTATAATCATAGAATATCTTTTATTCAATAGATTTTAAATTTCCCTCACATTTTCATGGTGCGTGCTCTTGCAATGTGAGAATTCTAAGAGTTATGGCAACTGATTTCTATAAATTTTCACAGTTGAATGCGCTCTTGTGATGTGTAAAATGTGAGAGTTCTCACACATATGACGATGGTATTTCTAGAAACTCTCACATTTTCGCATTAGAACAACGCACTTGAATGTGCTCTTGCATTATAAAAGCGCAATAATGTGCGTTCTTGTAGTATGAAAATGTGAGACAGAATTCTCAGTTCTCACCAAAAAGAATGCATTTATCACATTTAAACTTAACCCTATTTTACAAACGCTTTTAAACATCAATAAAGTATTACTAATGCTGTTATATTTGTATAATTTATTGTATTTATTTCGTTTTTCGGGTGTATTAGTTGTAAAATAAATCAGTGTTGAATTCAGTTAACATGCATTCTTGTCTGGTGCGACTACCAAAACTAACGGATTTTCCCGTTCGTTTGTATTCCCGTTGGGCTCATAGGCGCCCAGTCCGTGTATTATCTCCGTCTGTGTCGCCTAAATACGAAAATGAGGAGGAAAATATTGTTGAATTAAGTTCGGAGGAAGTTCAAGTTTCTGGTCGCGAAAAACGGCCAACTAAGTCAATACTAGCTAAGTTAAAACCAAAAACGCAGTTATTCGATTTGTCCCGAATTGATTCGGAAACGAAATTTGTGAAGGAAGTCACGAAGAAAGCAGACAAGGTCCGGTATACAAGTAATGAAATTTTGCGCACGACATTCGATCAGAATGGTGAGTTTGTGTACGAGAAAATGAAGGACAATGATGCGAAAATTGGGTAAGTTCTTGTGTTGTGTTTAGTGAATTGTGTTAAGGCTCAGTGTTCATATTTAGGGCGTTAATGTTAATGGTGAAATCACGTAAATTACGTGATCGCAAACAATCAATTTTAATTGAAGGTAAACGCTTAATTAAAGATGCCCTATTAGCTAAATGTACCATAGAACACTTGTTATTTTCACGTAAAAGCGATTTAGAATTCATAAAAGCGCTTTTACCTAACAAAAACCTCCATTTATACAAAATGGCGTACAAGGACATGCAAATGTGGTCAAATTTAACAACTTGCCCCGGCATTATGGGTAATTTTACTCAAAAATCGCGGCAAAATTAAATATATAAACAAATTTTATTCCAAAATAGGCATTTTTAAAACTCCAAACATCGAAAATCAACTCATAAACCACAAAAATATCCCCCTTACAATTATATGCGATAATATCCGTGAGCCTGGAAATTTAGGTGCCATTTTGAGATCTGCCATTGCTGTAGGCGCTGAAAAAATTATTCTTACCAACGGTAAACAACAATAATCCCCTAGAAAAACCCGTCAATATTTAGTTATTAAAACAATTTAGGTTGTGTCGATCTTTGGGAACCAAAAGTGTTACGCAGCGCATCTGGAGCTCACTTCAGACTGTCAATACAAAAAAATCAAGATTGGTCCGAAATTCGCGCCCAAACACCTGAAAATGCTGCCGTTTTTTTAGCAGACAACAATTTAGCGACTTCCGACAATGAATCTGGCGAAAATCTAGAAGATTTAGCTCGAAATGTCCCTATTTTACCGTATTTTAGTGTAAATTTCCCTCAAAATAAATCGAATATTTTAATTATTGGCGGGGAAACTTTAGGCTTAAGTGAAAATGCGTTTAGGTTTACTCATGAAAATAAAGGCGTTAGGCTTAATATACCGTTAAATAATAATGTAGAGAGCCTAAATACAGGCACGGCTTTAGGTATTATTGTATTTGAGGTCAAGCGACAATTTTTAATACAAAAATAAAGGATTTATATAAGAAAATTGTTTTATTTATCGAATTTAAATTTGGGGATTATTAGTTTTAGTGCATGAATATGTAATCTTTTTGCATAAATAAATATGAATAATTATGATTTCAAGTGTTATTATTGTGTTTTCAATAGTTTATAATGTAGTCATTTAGTTTAAATCTAGGGACTTTTCTTCGCTAAGAAGTGCTGAGAATTACTAGAATAATGATGTTTTTAGCATAAATTAATATGAATTATATAGATTTAAGCCCTTTTAAGATGTTTTACAGTATAATTATTATGTTTTTAATAATAATTTTGCCATTTAGTATAAATCTAGGGAGTTTTTATCGCTAGGGAGTGCTGAGAATTTCTAAAATAATGATGTTTTTTGCATAAATAAACATGAATTATATAGATTTAAGCTCCTTTAAGATGTTTTACAGTATAATTATTATGTTTTTAAAAATAATTGAAACATTTAGTATAAATCTAGGGATTTTTTCTCGCTAAGGAGTGCTGAGAATTTCTAGAATTATGATGTTTTTTGCATAAATAAATATGAATTATATAGTTTTAAGCCATTTTAAGATATTTTATAGTATAGTTATTATATTTTTAATAATAATTGTACCATTTGGTATAAATCTAGGAACTTTTGGTCACTAAGGAGTGGCGAGAATTCCTAGAATAATGATGGTAGTCTGTTGTTATTGCAAAATTGTTAATATTTGATTATTATTAGTAATTGTTGTACAACAAGACCAAAACAGGGAATATTGTTGTACACGTTAGTGTACAAAAATAGTGTAATTCTGTGAATGTACGCCGAAAAACGTCTAAAAGTCGGTTAGATTTTCGGATAAAATTGTTATAAATAATTAACAATTATGATTCATCGTTTGGGAAAACCAAAAACAGCGTTACATTTACGTGTTTATTGCGTTGTGTTGTCGTTAGTGTAAACGTGCGAGTGCGAGTGCGAATGTTACGGGTAATGTTTGTTATTCGGTCGAAACTGCTGGTGAATTGAGCCCCCAAAATGGTACCAATACCAGAGTTTTCGTACGACTATTGGCGTAATTCGAACGATTCGAGTACGCTAACATGTTTCATGCCAAATGGTGTTATGCTGCTGCTAGACACTAATCGGAATGCTACGCTCTCCGAAATAAAGGAGGTAAGGCTATTTTTTTTATTTTTTTGGATTAGGGTAGAGTAAGTTTCTCTAGGTTTTCTTTACATATTAAATGGAATGTGTGTGTTTTATTTATGTAATAAAGGATCTTTGGGAAGAAGCATCCAAATATCCTCGATATGGCATGCTTCACGATATGTCCGTGTACGTGTTCGCCTGTATTAATAATATGGCTGAACTGGAGGAGTTCACGGATGAAACACGCCGTTTGTGTGATATAAAGCCGTTTTGTGCCATTTTTAAGATCACCGAATGCACCAGCGATAAAGCTGATAAGGCCCTAAACACCCAAATCAGTCATCTTATCGGGAAAGGTTCGTTTCGGAACCCTCTTCTGCTCCCTAAATCGCTCCTAGCCTCTTGTCTTCCTAAAGCGCCCACTCTCCTCTTTTCAATTTGTCTTTTCTGCAATTATCTTAGAAAAGCTTCCTGAATCCCGAAATATGGTCCTCTCTTTCATTAGTGATCCTCATCCTCGTATTCTAAAACTATCGTTTTTGAGCTCAATTTCTATGATCCAGGATTGCACGAATTCGATTCGTTAAAGAGCACCGAGGTGAACGATTTCCGGTGGAAAATGCGTTTATTCGGCGAAGACATTGGGCGCCGTCGCCAAAACATGAATTGGACCGAACGATTATACTATCAATTCCCCCCTCGGTTATCTAGTACCCCAACAATACCCCAAATTGTCTCGTTGCGACTGCGTGAAGGCAATTTTGTCCTACAAACGAAATTCGAGAACACTGAAGTAAGTGTATTACTTACATTGCTCGACAATTTGTTAAATAACGAGTCTTCTTAGACGGTATTCACATTTAACGTCCACCGGACAACGACCCCAACGCAAATGCTATCGATGATTCTAAATAAGAAAGTGTTAACGCTTAACTCGCGGGGTGAACATCCCGATGATTTCGTGCTTAAGGTCGTGGGACAGGATGAGTATTTAGTGGGGGATTACCCCTTAATACAGTTCTGTTACATACAAGAGGCACTTGCCAGGGACGCACTTCCAACATTAGTGACTATCGGCCAAGAAAGTGTGCCAGGTAATTATTGCATTTATTTGTAATTAAATGTGTGTTTAATTATTAATTAAAATTGTGTATTAGTATTGGAAGGTAACGAGTATGAGACACGGGACGCTTTAGAGATGAAACGGCCCCGCCAGTCGTCTTCCACCTTAACTTTACGGAAAAAAGGTAAACATGTAACCGCTTGGAATATAGAGGAGAATTTTAAAATTGAAATTTCGGTTTTGTGCCGTTTAAACTGTGATGTGGGCCGGCCTGTTGAAATGGTCGTGCAAGCGGGCCTTTTTCATGGGGGCCGATCGCTTTGTGAAGCCCAAAAGACTTCAATTAAACAAGTCACACGCGTAAATGATAAAGAATGTAATTGTACGTTTGAAGAAAAATTAGAATTTGATATACAAGTAAGTCATATCATTTTTGTGATGTTTGCGAATTTTTTATTAATATTTATAACAATTTTCTAGGTGTGTAATATCCCTAGAATGGCACGGTTATGCTTTGTCGTTTACGAAACAACAAAACAAGCGAAAGGAGGAAAAAGCCGAAGGATAAAGGAAAGTGGGAATAAAGTAAGAAAAACGTATACATTATACGAATTTTTGTATTTTATAATTATTTATAGCAGTTTTTGTGGTTTTTAAAATACCGGGGTACTTTACTAGTGGCTTCGCCGCAACTGACGCGTCGCTTTCCGCTGAACTAATCGTGCAATTTCCCCACTTTTTATTGAATTACAAAATTACAATTGTGTTATAATAGCGTTTTATTTATATAAAATTACTGATTACATAGGAAATATTTATAAACCCGTTGGCTTGGGTGAACACAACTGTCTACGACTTTCGGAATCAACTAAAAACGGGGGCAATGACCCTATATATGTGGACATACGCCGAAGCGGAGGACATTCAATCCGACGACGTCCTACACCCTTTAGGCACAGTAGTTAGCAATCCAAATATTGAACACACGACCAGTTTAACTCTAACATTCGACAGTTACGGCCAAGAACAATCAATTGTGTATCCATCGTCCGAAAAACTCGTCGAATATTCCCGCCAGAATAATCTAGCGCAGGGGCCTACATCGCCCCTTAATACAGCGCGCCCCTTTCTCGAACACCTAAAAGCGATGGCAGACACAGTCACCTTACAAGAAATGCACGAACAGGTACGACGAAATGATTACACATATGTTTTTACAATTCCGAATGCCCTTTTTCCTTGTTAGGAGCGTAAAGATATTTGGCAAGTGCGCCATTATTGCCTCCAAAACGTGCCAACAGTACTCCCAAAACTGTTGCATTGCGTCGAATGGAACGACAGACTGGAAGTAGCTGAAATTACGGCCTTATTGTCTAAATGGCCTCGATTAAGTCCTGAAAAGGCGCTAGAACTGCTGGACTACGCGTACGCGGATAAAGCTGTTCGTAGTTACGCTGTTAAATGTTTAGTAGATATGTCGTAAGTTGTTTTCATACAAAATTGGATTCCGTTTAATAATACGTGTTTTTCACAGAGACGATGAGTTATCGTTGTATTTACTACAATTAGTGCAAGCGCTTAAGCACGAATCGTATATTGCATGTGATTTGGTTGAGTTTCTACTTGGGCGCGCGCTTGGGAACCAAAAAATTGGCCATTACCTGTTTTGGCACTTACGGTACGTTTTGCCAATTAAAATCGGATATAAAGTCTTTAAAATTGTGTATTATAGGTCCGAAATGCAAACGCCGTCAGTGTCGATTCGTTTCGGATTGATTTTAGAAGCGTATTGTCGGGGAAGTCACGAACATATCACAGTTTTAAGTAAACAAAGTGAATGTTTAGAAAAATTGAAAGCCGCATCTGAGATTGTCCGACAAAAACGAGACAAAGACAAAGCGAAAGCTGCCCTGCAAGAGTACCTAGGCGAAAAACATTGCCAACAAGCCGTTAAAAGTGTTTTAAGCCCCTTAGAACCTACATTTCGGTGTAAAAATATTCGGTAAGTTACGAAAACAACTTAAAATCAATATTAATATTTGTCCGGGAAATTACAAAATGTTGGCGGCGAACGCGCAGGCACTGCCCGCCAGAAAATTAGTGTCTGCCCGGCGATTTTACTAACTTTCTAATATTATTATTAAAAATACTGAATTATTTACAGGATTGAAAAATGTCGTGTAATGGATTCAAAAATGAAGCCGTTGTGGATTGTGTTTGAAAATTCAGACATGCACGGTGAAGACGTTTATGTAATTATGAAAAACGGCGATGATTTACGCCAGGATATGTTGACGTTACAAATGATCCGGATCATGGATCGATTGTGGAAGAACGAAGGATTGGATCTTAGGATGAGCCCTTATGGTTGCATTTCAACGGAGCATCGCGTCGGAATGATTGAAGTTGTTTTGAACGCGGAAACAATTGCGAATATTCAAAAAGAAAAGGGGATGCTAGCGGCCACATCAGCTTTCAAGAAAGGCTCACTATTAGGTACTTGGGTGCCTTTAGGCTCCCTTATGTTCACTTCTAATCGTTCCTTTTTTGTTTAGCGTGGTTAAAAGACTACAATAAAAGTGAAAACGCGTTAAGCAAAGCAATCGAAGAGTTTACGCTGTCTTGCGCCGGTTATTGCGTCGCGACGTACGTGCTGGGTGTGGCAGATCGACACTCCGACAATATTATGATTAAACGGACGGGGCAGGTATGTATTTATTTTGTGCCCATTGCATATACAGAATATACATTTAGTTATAATACAGTCCTACAGTTTTCTAATAATTTCTAGACGTTTCTAGAGTATTTAATGCAGTGTATTTATTTTAATTTTGCTTTAGTTGTTCCATATTGATTTCGGTCACATTTTGGGCCATTTTAAGGAGAAATTTGGCTTTAAAAGGGAACGTGTCCCTTTTGTATTAACGCACGATTTTGTTCATGTTATAAATAAGGGACGAAAAGAGGGCCTAGAGTTCCAAATTTTCCAGAAAAACTGTGAAAAGGTTTGTTATTTAATTTATCTTCCAATAATAATAATTCGAGATTATTTTGGGACCATTTTAGGCATTTTTAATCCTGCGAAGGCATGGATATTTAATCCTATCGCTATGCGCGATGATGATCTCGACCGGATTACCCGAATTAAGTTCCGAAAAGGATTTAAACTATCTTCGAGAAACATTGGTGAGTTTAGTTTTCATTACAGATTTTAAAACAAATGTTTTATGTAATATTTGGTAGGTGTTGGATAAATCGGATGTGGAGGCAGTGCAGCATTTCCGGTCGAAGTTCGATGAGGCCCTTTGCAATTCGTGGAAGACGTCCCTGAATTGGGCGTCGCATAATATGGCCAAAAACAACAAACAATAAATGCGCGTTATTTTTTTCTTTTTAGTGACCAAAAAATGACAATGTTTTTAGTGCCAACCCATTTTTTGTACATACACGTTTTTGTACATTGTTAAAGTAGCAATATTAATGGTTAAGTTTACACTCGAAATTTTGGATTTTTTGGACGGCCCAATTTTGATCTCAGAAGTTAAAAACATCACTGTTTTTTAGGAAATAGATTTTAGTTCTAGATGAAAAACATTTTATTTTTATAACAAAAACTCGAAAATTGCGCTGGTGACGTATTTGTGATATATCAATTTTTTTGTTAATATTATTTTTGAGAAATAGTGGTCTTCGTTTTTAAGAAATTGTTTAGATTTATCACAAATAGCAGTGCAAACATTTACAATGCAAAATGTATACTATTAGATATAAATAATTATAATTAAATAATGAATGAGAACGTAATTAGTTTTAATTATACAATTGTGATGAAATAATTAAATGCAGCATTTTAGTGTAAACTGCATTTAATTTAAATAAATTTAGTTACATTTTAATGGTAAATATACGCATTTCTTATAATATTCCTATCATTTTAATTTGCTTGCAATTGTTGGGATTTATTTTATATTAAAATACATATATAAATCCACAATCCGTACATATGATCTAGAACATGTTAAAAAAAATTATTAACATAATATGGGGTAAGTAATTCTATATTAAAAGAAGATATTCACGTTCTTTCTCCTAAAGAACGCAAATGAGCTCTTAATAATGCTTGGAGTATTAAATTCTAAGAATTCACATTACAAGAACACGTTCTTTCTGCAAAAAGAACGCAAGTGCACTCTTTTAATATGTATGCGTTTCTATCTGGAGTATTAAATTCTCAGAATTCTCACTTTTTCACATTAACAGAAGACATTCACGTTTTCCTAAGGAACACATATGCATTCTTTTAATATGTAGGATTTTCTTTAGGAATGATAAGTCGTCGTGTATAACTTTTAATACATTTTTAACGAGTTTTTTAGGCCCGTTAACATTATTACTACTATTTATATTAACATCAACTGAATATAGCCACATATAATTGTAAATTTCGTATGTAAACATAGTTTTGCTTTAACAAATGGACGGTGCAATGTTGTGATTATCTTTTAAAATGATTATTACTTTAATTTCGATTGAATTAAGCATAAAACTAGCAAATTTACTGAATAAAATCTAGAAATGGATGCAGACATAGAACAAGAGCTTAAATCATACGAAATTAGTGTGGATAAAAAAGACAATCCAATGTTATTAAATCTAAATCAAGCCTCTGTTGTGCTTTGTTCAACAAATGATCTACAAACGCATTATTTACCATGTGTACAAAACGGAAGTATAATTTTAAATCCGATTACCGATGAACCGATCATTTTAAAATCAACATCAAAATCAACAAAGTGCATCACATTCGACCAGATTCCAGATGAAGATAGTGCAATTCCGGTTAGTTCGGATGAAGAAACGGAGACAAAACGAATGATAGTAAGTGCGCGCAAAACAATAATTTACCCGAAACGAGTACACTATAAAATGCCGTTTAAACCGGCGAAAAACACGTTACGTTACATGCGAAAACCTGTAGCGCATATAGAACGCGACGAAATGTTGCAAATATTCGCGAAACGCAAACAAACGAATCCGAATCTAACACTGTTGGATTGTTGCGTTATGCTGCCGAAATGCGTGATTTTGGACCCGAAAATCTTTATACCGCCGCTCGAGTTTAAAGCGCAATTGCTACAAACGGATGATACGACACAAACGATTAGTTTTATGCCGGCAACGAAACGGGAAATGAACCGAATCCAAACCGGTTCGGTGAAATTGTTCGCGAATCCTGCCCATCAATTTTTACACTCGGATTTATTAAAACTATTCCATGCGAATTGTGTGACTACAAAACAACCGAATGAGGAACAAACAACGGTTTCATGGCCCACGTTGCCGGATGTGATACCGAAAACGAAATTCGGATACGCGTACGACAAGAAAATCGACACAAACGACCACGTCTATTCGAAAACTAGCGATCCTTTATTCAATCACCGTAATCATTTTAATCCGAACGAAATGGACGACAATTCGGTGGAAATCACCGATTTAGAGGTAAATGAGGAGCAGCTGGACACTGGACGGGTTATTACGATCGGATCGTATGATTCCGACGAGGGTTTATTTGCTTCATCGAGCGATGATGAGGTTGAGATCGAATCGATTACGCACCACGTAAATGATGACTGCGAAATTTTAGGACTACAATCGGATGTTTTGTTTACCTAATTATTGTATTTACTTGTAAATAAACTGTTATATAACTATTATTTAAATGTGTATCATATGAATTAAATTTTATAAATTTATTCGTGTTATTTCCGAAATCCTGACGTAAATATACTAATAAAGTACCTTAGACGCACATAGTGGATGAACCAGGAGTTAATTGTGGTTCAAAAGGAATTTTACACCTGAAATACATTGAATCATTTAATATAACTTCTACGAAAAGTAATAAAATTAATTTAAAATCACTTAAAATAATAATAAATAACACATAAAACCCTTTAAAATAACCAAATCCAAGTTAAACCTCTTTACAATAACAAAAATACAACACGACGATTGTTCATTTAACTGTGGGCAACAGACGGCTCACTCACGGCCAAATAATTCAAATACGGCCGGGCTATAATTTCATACTTTAATATCACCTAAAACCCAATGAAATACTATCTAAAACCTTTTAAATATCACAAATACAACTTGAATATCCCCTAAATTCAATGAAATATCCACCATAATACCATTTAATACAATAAAATATCCCATACAACCGTATAGAATAATTGAAAGTATCACATCCAGAAATGATAGTTGTAAATAAATAAAACGCAAACATAATTTTATTATATTTTTATTCTCATAATATAATATATATAATATAATATCTTTCTCTTCCCCGTGTTTAAGATGGGCACAAATTTTCCAATTTTCATTTAACACGAAAATGTCGGCCACCTTGTGTTTATATTTTAGAAACGACGCATCTGTCTTATCTGATTTTTTCTTTTTCAAAGTATAAAGCTTATTATATATACAAAAAAAGAAATCTCGATTATTTTTTTGAAATAAAAATTGTCGATGCGTTAGAAAAATGAATAATTTTGCTTAACTATTTAAGGTTTTTCGCTCAAAAACAATGAGCGTAAAATTCAGTCTGTAAGATTTTTTTTCTTTCATATTTTATTCAACGACTCAGCGTAATTATTTAATTAAAACAATAAACAACAAAAAAAAAAAAGAATCCTTCACCCGAAAATTAAAGGCAAAAAATAAAATAATAAATGCTTCGTATATATGACTTAGTTAAAAAGGGATTTTCGTATGTTTGGGGGGTTCGCCGCCCCCAAAGCAAAGAAAATCTCCAAAAAGTGAGAGTTCAAAACTACGAGTATTTTAGGCCGTAAAAATGTAGTATAGAAAATATAGGAAAACACAAAATTTAAAAATGTAACGGCCCCCTGTAATTTAGGCCCTTTTATTTTTACATTTGTGTGGCAAAACTTTGGAAAACAAAAGAAAATTGGTGAAAATGGCAAGACAAAATATTTTGTTCAAAATAAAAAAGTACGATATAAAAGTACGCAAATATAAAATATGTATGATGAAGAACACAAATTTCATGAAAAATATTTCTAGTGTCGCGATACCCCGATTTAAAATGTACACATTGTCAAAATTACAAAATAAATAATTATAAACAATGATTTTCTTCTGTTTTCCCGTTGTTTTTACATGGCAACTAAATAATAACATATAAAATCCCTTACAACAAATAAAAACAGTATAAAACGGCCCAAAATTGTCAAAAATTGGGAAGCCCTATTTAGTGTGTCGAAACAAAAACAAAATATAAACAACCCCAAATGTTAAATAATCATAAATTGATTATTGCATTTTTAGTGTTTTTGTCGTTGTGTTGTGTTAGAGCCATTTTGCGCTTGATACTGTAAATTTCGCAATATTTAGACAACTGTTAAGACACTTTTAGACCACTGTATATACATATATTTAATTTTAGACAAACCTATACACAGTGGTCTAAACAATTATTTATTACACAATTTAGACAGTTGTCGCATGATTGTTCTGTATGTGTATGTACGTATGTATGTTTTATTATTTTTACCAAATTTCAGAGTCCATTTTCGTTGCCAGGCCTGGGTAAATTTAAATGCAGCTAGCAGTGAGGGAAGAGGATTTAGACAAACGGTGAGTCCTCCTATTAGACAGAAAAACCTCCAACATCACTCAAAACTATTCTATATTTAGTAAAACACAAACTTAAAAAGCACGGCAAATGTTCATTTTACTATGCGCTACTGACGGCTCACTCACGGCCAAACAATTCTAATACGCCCGGGTTATAATTTCATGCTATCTATAAACCTGTCGAATATTTAATAAAAAACAAAAAACACCACGATGATTGTTAATTTAACTATGCGCAAGTGACGGTGCACTCACGGCCAAACAATTCAAATACGCGTAATTGCAATTGCAAAAGTATGTACTTACATTTGTCATTAACAGTGTAAGTTCTACGATAGTTGGTTTATGGTTGAATCTAGTGGCGATGGCCCCAAGCTCCTGCGACAGGAGACTGTTGGAATTCAGGGGTAGGCCCCTCGGTTTTTTGGCGGCCAAACGATGGGAACTCTTTGACGCTAGCAGTATTAGGCGCCTTTTGCTCCCAGGGGCCGCCCTCGACCACGAATTCTTTCTTGGCCGATGAGTGCTTTTGCGACGAGGAATTCTCCTCGGAATCTCGATATGATTGTGGACGATATTGTTCATGTTCGGTGACATCTTGTAACTTCACCACAAATATTACCAAATAATTACAAAACTATTAAAATAAAAATGTATAAAACTTACGTATTCTTCTTCCAAATTCAATAAGTGATCTTTGGCTTCCTGGACGCATTCATCGTGCCCGGAAATGGTAACCAAATTCGGATTGTCATCCTCGGCGCGTTTGAATTTAATATCCACTTTGAAATCGCTCATTATCTTTCGGATATTACGGCCGCGAGCCCCGATTAACCGACTATGCACACGGTAGTCAATAGAAATGTCTTCCTTGACCAATTCGTTCTGTTAAGATTTAATCGATATAAATAAAAGTGCGACTATTTGTGAAAAGTACGCGGGTAGTGAGGCTTCGCCGGCCAGGAAGGTATAAGGGAGTCAGGGTAATTTATTTACCAATTCGTTGACAATTTTCATGATGTCCTCTTTGGCCTTATGCGTGTTATCCTCGTAGCCAGTTATAGTGATTATATACTCATCTATGTCACCCTTCTTCGGGAAATTAATTTGAACATCATGGTCCGACCGAATCTTCGTAATAACGGCTCCGCCGCGTCCGATTATCTTCGGATGGTATTCCGGATTCACTTCAATCTTCAATTCATACGATTTGAGCATCCGGTCTTGTTTAGCGGCTTCCAAATCTTTAACACGGTCTTGCACCGCGTCTTTGGCACGGTCTACATTTGCAGGCGTTCCACTAATCTAAAATCGCATTAAAATGCATCCAAATGTTTAAAAAACCCCAAAAACACTTAAAATTTTTGTTAAATAATAAATCAGGGTGATTGTTCCAAGTATGCGCAAGTGACGGTGCAGTGGCGGCCAAACATACATTAAGCTCCCCGAGTAAAATAAATAAAAGTAACTCACTCTAATTTTGTCCAATTTTTGATCAGCTGGAGATAGAACGATATGGACGTCGTACGTTTCCATTAATTCTTTAACATCACGGCCCTTTTGGCCGATAATTGACCGATGCAACTCGAAAGGCACATCAACTTCGACGCTAATTGGAACTAGGTCGAGTAACGCCTGTTTGGCCAACTCGCAATGTTCCGTTTTGCCCGTAATTCGAATAATATCGCATTTACGTACTTGATTCTCTTGGTTTACTTCGCCATTCATCTCCGACTCATACTCATCTAATAAACAATGATAAAACACCGAAACACAACATCACAAATATTATATATATTTACCGGAAGATTCACGATCGGGAAACTTGATTTGAACATCAAATTCGCCAGTGATCCCCTGGACTTTACAGCCCTTCGCGCCCATCACAGTGCGATGATGTCGTTGCGAAATCACACAATCAATAGTCACCATTGATTCAAGTTCGCCCACAATTTCCCTGATACGATTTTTCGCTGCTTCGATACATTCTTTTGCGCCTTTTAGCACGACGCGATCACTCTGGACGCCGGAGCGCGGAAATGAGATCATTACTCCTCCACATTCATCGGTGATACGGTGTAGGACTTCGCCCCGCCGCGCCACAAAATGTTTATGGTGTTTTGGATCCACTAACATTTCACTTTCGGTGATATTGTCCTTAAAATTATATTTTTACATTTTGGAATATGTTTTAAACTATATTTGATAGTTTGGGAAGATTAAATTAGGGTTGTACTCAGTTTAAGTATTTTGTTGTTAAATTGTTGCAAATTCAGAAAAAAAAAACGATATTAAGTAATCTAGGGGAGTATTAAACTTGGTTTAGACTAAAAAAAAAAACTTACGATTTCCTTAATGGTGGCTTCCAATTCGATTTTAGCTTTCTCCACGGAGTCTTTCTTTCCAATGATGGTGATCACCTCCTTGTCTTCATCCTTCTCGGAGGGGAAGACGATGCGAGCGCCCGTAGAATCGCGAATCTTTTTAATGTTAGCACCATTTTTGCCGATGAGGAACTTGTGTTGCTGGGGCTTCGCCCTCACCTCAGCGGTGAAACTGGACAGTTGTCGTTCCGTGGTGAGTTCAAGCAGCTGCAGTTTGGCACGTTCGACGTTTTCCTTGGGGCCGCGAATGGTGACTTTGTCACTCTTCGATTCGGCGGTGGGGAATGTAATGGCGACGCCGCCACAATCGTCCATGATCGAATGGATGAGTTTGCCGCCGGCGCCGATCAGCGAGTTGTAGAACCGCGGCGGAATTGTAATCTCGTCGTTGATTATATTCGCCAGTTCGTTTTGAACCTTTTGAATGCGGTCCCTCGCTTCTTCGACGTTCTCCTTTTTGCCAGTGATTGTGATGACATCGTTCGTGTCGACCTCCGCAGGCAGATCGATCTTCGTTTGAGTTTCGTCCCGAATTTTCCTGATATTAGCGCCTTCTTTGCCAATAATAAACTTATGGAATTGTTTGTAGATTAAAACGTTCTCTTGGTAAGATGATTCGTTCATTTCTTTAACGAGTTTCACCAAATGTTTGTGGCATTTATCGACGTCCTCTTTCGGACCGCGAATTTTCACTACGTCGCGTTTATCGCCTGGGCCCGGGAAATTTATTTGCACCTGATTGAATTTGTCACGAATTTCTTTGATATTCTCCCCTTTCGAACCGATAATCGCACGATAATGGCGACGATCGATGATCACATCCTTCTCCTTTTCATTCTCGAGTTTATCAACCATTTCTTGAAGCTCCTTCTTAGCGGCATTTACGCCATCGCTGGTTCCTTCGATTCGAATTACATTCGTTTCGTCAATGTTTATTGTTACACCGGTTTCATCTTTCAAACGATTTACTGACAGAAAACAGAAAAAATGCTCAGAACACTCAAGAAAAATATCCAACACATTATAATATCCATCCAAAAAGCTCAAAACTGACTAAAACACTCAAACAATGCTCAAAACACTCAAAATGTCCAACATCATTAAACATATTTCCAAAACATTAGAAAAATGTCCAACAATGTCTCAAAAATGTTCAGAACAAACAAAAAAACGACTAAACCACTCAAACAATGCTCAAAATGTCCAAACGACTCAAAAAAACTCACCATTTGCTCCAGACTTCCCAATGATATGTTTGTGAAACCGTGGATCAACTGTCATCTCAATAAACGTATAATTCTTAACATATTCCTCCACCTCAGTAGTCAGTTCGGTTTGAGCCTTCTCCACCTCCTCGGGAGGGCCTTCGATTTTAATCCTGTTGTCTGTAAACTCAATGTGAACCTTAGGAAGATCCTGCGTGATCTTTTTAATGTTCGCTCCTTTGCGTCCGATAATATATTTGTGAATCCAAGCAGGCGCCTCCAAAGTTGTAGTTTTCACAGAGTTTGCTTTTTCGTAGACTTTACTTAGGGCTAAGCCCAGGCGGTCCTGGGGCCCCCGAAGGGTGATCGTTCCTGTCGATGTGTCGGACGGCGGCATCTCAACAGAGACGCCAGTTTGTTGCAGAATTTCGGCGATTGTTGAGCCACGTGGACCAATTACGTATTTGTGTTGCGATTTGGGCACTTCCACCGAGACGGTTGTGCAACGTCCTTCCTGTGGGGTTAGGGGCAAATATTTCGCCGTTAAAATTTACTCAAACTGTCTTAAATCCTCACAAGATTGCTCAAACGCATTAGAAATTGTTAGAAAAGCTCTAATTGTTCTAATATCTAATTATAGACCAGAGGGCAAAGCCCTAACTTTATCTTAGAAAGGCTCAAAAAAGCGTCAAACCTATTAAAACCTAATACAATCGAATCCCTAATAGTTCAAACACTTATATATAGTATTTAGAGAGCATGGGGCGAAGCCCTAACTTACCATATCCTTGTAGATCTTCTCCACTTTGGCTTTAGCGATCATAACGCCCTCTTTCTCACCAGCGATCACAATCTCATCCTTCCCCGAAGATTGTGGAGGAACATTGATGCGAGCCCCGGTTTCATTCCCCATTTTCGTTAAATTCTCATTCATAGCACCACAAATGAACGGATGATAAATACTCGGTATGATAATCCGTTCGAACGCCTTTTTCGATTGTTCGTCCGAACAAACACGGATTTCATGTTCGGCTTTTTCAATTCCCTCTCTAATAGAAATCGCTCAAATAAATATAATACTACTAAAAACACACACGTGTGTGTGTGTGTGTGTGTGTATCGACTTACCGTGTTCCAGTAATAACGATTGTCTCCGATGTGTCGTTTACTGGCGGCACGTTTATTTTCGTTGCTGTATTTTTTTCCAATTCACGTAATTTTAAGCCCTGTTTTCCTAAAATCCAACGGTGATGTTCTTTGGGGATGTTAATATGCTTGTTTGCCTGTTAAACCCCACGGAAATAATCAAAAATCACTTATTAACTATTCTGAACTAATTCTTACTAGTGCTCAAAACGCTCAAAAATGTCCTAATTCTATATAAACCTTTATTATTCTTTATATCTTAGTTACAAGCTTAAAAACTCATACAAAACATTGCTTAGTATGACTTAATTTACAAGTGCCCTAAAGTGCTCACCTGCGTTTGGAACTGCGTCAAGATCTTCCTGCGGGCGTCCAGCACCTCCGATTGTTTGCCAGTGACCAGGAACGTCAATGAGCCATCCTTGCTGGAGCTCATCTCAATGTGAGCGCCCGTGCCGTTCATAATGCTCAAACACGGATACGATTCGCTCTCACCGAATTTATCGCTGTGATCGAACTTCCGCTCTTCATATGGAACGCGAAACACTTGCGTCACCACCGATGAGCCGACGCGCATTTTGCTCAAGTTTTGCTGCTGCTGCGGCGTCGAACTGCTCAACGCGGGCGCTTCGGGCAGCGCCGGGAAGAGGTCGTCGTAGCTGCACGCGCCACTGCCCGCGGCTGGCTCATAGATAAGGGAGGGGGGAAGGGGCTGGGGGGCTAAGCCCTCGTCTAACACTGCTTGCTGCATTTTTGGGTAGTCCTAAGTCTCGCCAAGTCGTTTACAGTAACACTGCGGACACATACATTTTGTATACCTAGTTTGAGCTGTTTGAGGCATTTGAGTAAAAATTCACTCATATTTCAAATATATGCTAAATGATTCCTTATCAAATTGTATTTAAAATAAATAAATAATTAAACTTTTTCAAGCAGATTGAACTTTAATCTATTATAATATTAGGGATAAATCGTGTATTTTATGAATAAACCTAACAAATAACAGCTAAAAATAATTAAAAATACTTAAATAACCGAAGGGCTAAGCTAAAAATATGAATAACCGGAGCATATGTTAAAAACGCGAAGCACATTATAACCAAACTTTAACGCATTAAATTTAATGAAATTACGTTTAAAATGACGTAGAATTAATTTTTGAAATGAAGAACAGGTGTGCTTGCAACTTTGTCGAGGTTTTATTTTAGGTGAAGAGGGCCCCCCGAAAAAAAGACTAATGCAGATCAGTCGACGTGTCATCCGACGTGGACAAGACATGAGTAATTTTTTTTTTTAAAAATGCATAAAATTGTACTTACTGTACTGCGTACAGTTGAATCCGTCCTAGAGAAAAACTAGTACAGTTGAATTCTCCAGTGTTTACTTGGTTTGGTCTCACTGAAACACACGCAAAATGAACGTAACTTTATTTCGAGAATAACGAGCGAATATTTCACTGTGAATAGATGCACACATACCGACTGCCAAGTTGAAAATGACCAAAAGAATTTTTGGTGATTTTACACTGACTGTACACATACTGCCACCTATTGTTGCAACAATCAACTTGCACAACAATTCACACATTTTTTACCTAAGTCACCTTCATAATTAAAAAAACAAGCAAATCTAAGCACAATTTTGCGTATCAAGTGCCTTAATATTCATTTTATTTATAAAAATAATTTTATATTGTAGTTAAAACATTTTCTTTTTGCGCACCATCTATGGTAAAATACGTGAACCAATTAGAATTCTACTTTATTTTGCACGAAATCTGTTATGTTTTTGCTCTGTTTGTCTTATGTGTAGACAGAGCGAGTTAAGTTTTAAACGAAACTGAGATTGTGTAAAGAATACGGCTTTTATTAGCTGTATTCTTTTTCCACAAAATTTCAACTTAGTCATGTTTTTGCTCTGTCTGTCGCATGTGTAGACAGAGCGAAAAGATGAGTTTTAACCAAAACAAGCGGAGATTCTGTATAATATAAAATATCTGAAAGTAAAACTAAATTTTACGCCACCATAAATTATGATTAATTTAATAAACCTTTTTATGCATAATTTAGGCCCGTAAATTAATTTTATATGGGTTATTTAGGGTCATATTAAACTTATTTAAGTTTAAAAAAAGTCCCGGTTCAGGAAATTTGGGAATATTTTTACGCTAACATAAATTATGTTAATTTTAACTAAAATAGTTTAATTTAATCAACTACAAATGCATGATTTAGGCCCATTAATTTATTTTTTATGCGTTTTGTATACATTTAGGGTCATATTAAACTTATATAAGTTTAGGACAGGTCCGGGTTCAGGAAATTTAACTGTTTAATACATAATTTAGGCCTCTTTATATATTTAGGGTCATATTTAAATGTGGGACAGGTCCAGATTCAGATTTTTTTTTTTGAATATTTTAAAATCAAAAATACAGGGTCGGAATAGGTTTAAATTGAAGTAATATATTAATTAGTAATATATTTGTAAAAATTTCATTACAGACAGCAAAACAAAGACATTCAGCTTCCATAATAATTTGAAATCACTACGAAAAAAGGGGAAAAAATGGTACAAACTAGATTTTATAACTATATACATAAAAAACATAGTAAATGTTTATGCCTACAAAATTTTCTAAACATATTTGGTTATAATACAATAAACTGATTGAAATTATCCAGAAAAATACAAAAACACAATAACTCACCTTATATCAACTAAAATTTCTCCATTTTAAATACAAAATAAAAATAATTTTGACAGATTTTTGTTTACACAAACAATTGTTGCCAACAATAAACCTAAAGTCAGTTTGGAAACAAAATGGCGGTGTTTAGCAAAACTTAAACACTAATAGCGTTACCATTCGTAGATAAACGTTAAATTAAATGCACACTATTGATAATTATAATTCATATTGGTTTCGGAATTAAATTAATGCATTGTTGTCAACTGTAGAAAAAAGTTACTAAGATTTGAAAATTCAAGTAAATTTAGGCTAGTACTTGTAAAAAATGTATTGTCGTTGAAGTCGTAGACATTTTATCAGTTTATTGGGTATTAAAAAAAAAGAATTTTCCTACCTACACAAATTAAAAAAAAATTAAATTAAAAAATCCTGAGAAATAAAGTAGGCACCTATGATTATTATTAGTTTTTTTTTTATATATATATATATATATCTTTCAGCACAATTACCAAAATAAACAAAATGGCCGACACTTTAAAGCTATATACTATCCACTTATAATAGCTACAAGTATACGGTATAGTAAGGGATAGTATCTAGTTTTAAAGAGTCTAAATATATATGAATTATATTTAAGTTTTTAGTAAAAATTCGTATAAATATTTCATAATATATATATAAATAAATGTAACCCAAATTGAATTTACCTAAAGGACTGAAATTTGTAACTAAAGAAAGAAAAATTGAACTATATAAGTAAAAAAATAGTACAAATTTCACGGTCCAAAAACATATGAAATTCAACAATAATCACTCACAAATTTTATCTAAACTAAACTCAATAGTTGGTAGCACTGCGCGATGTGTCTAGTGTTTTTGTATTTATATATATATATATATATATAAAGTACTATAGTTGTGGCAACCCTTGGCATTCCATCATTTCATCATGTAGGTGGCTGGAGGCACTATGTCCCATTAAAGGATTACCTAATTTTGATAAAATGCGCTTTTAAACCCCAGATTTAAGCTAAGCCCCCGACACAATCCATTTTAGGGATGCGCTACCTAGGGGATTCCCTGACTTTTGAATAATTGTACTTACCAAAAGGAACATTTTGCAAATGGTGGTGATGATTTAAATGATGCATATGATGGTGATTTCTCAGTGAGCCGGGGTGCGTTTTTCGTGGCGAACGCGCTTTTACGATATGGGGCTTGTACATTTCCTCCAGTACGGATGGCGCTATATAAGTAAAACCCTAACAAAAACCCAATTAATTCTGGTACAGGAATAAATAAATCTCGGGATTGGTCGACTCTGTGAGTATAATGTCAATATTCTTACTTGAAACACCATATTGGCACTCTCGCTCAACGTAGACTCGTCTGGTGAGTCGATTGGTGTCTGTTTGGTGAATTTGGTGTCGAATTGAGAGACATCATCTTCACCAGTCTACACATCCAAAACAAAAAACCCCCAAATAAATGCGTTAATTACCCTTAAATTAAAGTACAACTTACAAGGCATGGTTTAAACGGTGGTTCTAGTTTCCTTGTGAGTACATCACACCAGTTGATATGTTTAAAGAACTGATGTTGCCTAATTGGTTCGGCATCGCCGGGACTTGAGCCTAAACGGCCCGAAACTTGCCGTTTCAGTAATTTACGCACTAAGTCTCGCGCGTCGGCCGTTAAATAAGGCGGCAAGTTCAGCTTGCCTTTCAGGATTTTCTCTATAGTCTTTTTACGATTCTCCGCCGTAAATGGAGGCTAAATTTATTAAAAAAAATAATCATAATAATTTATATAAACTGCGTTAGTTACCGGGGACATTGCAAAAGTTCGCCGTAAGTGATGCCTCGATCGCCGGGTAAATTTAGACAGTCCCCCGACGAAAAATATTATTTATATAAAAACAGGAAATTAACTTACCGCCCCTGTGAGCATGTCGTACATAAGGGCGCCTAGGCTCCACCAATCGACCGCTTTGCCATGCCCGCTTCTAGTTAGGATTTCTGGGGCCCTATACACACATAAAACTAAGTAAATACGGCCCTGTACGTATTTATAACAATAAAAACCTACATATATTCTATAGTTCCGCAAAACGTATGGGTCATAATGCCCTCTTGGATATGCTCTTTGCACAGGCCGAAATCAGTCAATTTTACATGGCCGTGAGCGTCCAATAAAATATTTTCAGGCTTTAAGTCTCTATAAATGATTCCCTGAAGGTGTAAATGTTCTAACGCCAAAATTATTTCAGCTAAATAAAAACTAAAACATCAAAATAAATAGTTTTGACACTGTTAAGGGGCCCAATTGACACTTATTACCAAGCTGTATCTTCCAGAAAGATCCCCTCTCGTTCTAAATGCATAAATAGTTCGCCGCCGCTTAAATACTCTAGGATTAAATATAGTTTTCCGCCGGTTTGAAAAGCGTATTTTAAATCAACAATAAATGGATGCTATAATAAACGGGTCATAAAATATATGGAGTAGACTGGGCAGTATTAAGCCCAAAGCCCCATGTAACAATATTTACCTTAACTTCCTCTAAAATGTTCCGTTCGGCTTTAGTGTGTGCCGTGTCCTTTTGATTTCGCACAATCGATGCTTTTTTCAATACTTTCATCGCAAATATTGTGCCATTATCATTACCGCTAACTTTTTTCACTTGAAACACTTTACCGTACCCCCCCTTACCTAAAACTTTGCGTAATTCAAAGTCTTGGGGTCCCGTTTTCTCTTGGCCGGGGTTCACATTTTGTTCCGTTAAATGTACAGTTTCTAAATCCTCGGAACTGAACGGAAGAAATTGTCGAATAATTTTTTGTGTATTTAAACTGTAACATTCAGTTGCAAAACGCACACAAACAAAAAAAAAACATATATACAGTTAATAAGCAACATACACAGAAAATTATATAACATTCTCGCTTAAAATAGCTTGTAGAATAGTTAAATTATAATTAAACCGTAAAAAAAAAACCGTAAATATTAAGTAATAAAGCTATAAAACCAAGAATTTCTATTAAGAAAGTTAAGCGGGGAAATACACAAGGAGTGTCGCGGGATGCGATGCATCAGTTGCCGGGTAAGTTATAAGAAAGTGGGGACTAACGCAAATGTAGTAAACTAACAAAAAAAAACAACAGAAATATACTCCTAAAACATCGAGAAACTAAACAGTGTTTTAGCATAAATCAGAAAATTAGATTTAATTGCGTTAAAATAGTTAAATTATAATAAGAACACTTGATTAATGTATAATTAATCTTATATCAGTAGAAAATCTGTACCTAATATTAATTAAACCGTAAATATTGAGATAATAAACTTCTTACATCTAATATAAGCAGGGGAATTCATAAAGAATCGCGGCAACTGATGGTTCAGTTGCCGGGGACTTTGTAAAGTTCGCGGAGAGTGCAGCATCGGTAGCCGGGTAACATATAGTCCCGTGTACCGTGAACTAATAAAAAAAAAACACACTAGGAATGTTTTTCCGCCGTATACGAGAAAATAAACAGTGTTTTAGTATAAATCTTCATCAATTATCCGTAAAAATGTTAAATAAACAAAGTTTTGTTTGTTATTTATAACATGTGATTTGAACGTGTTTGCCCGATGACGCAGAGAAATTCACGGAATTTACCCAAATATTTATTTTAAATCAAATTAAAATTGAGCAATGTTAATTATATTTTCACATAAAATATCCAATTAGTATTTGTAAGCAAAACAAAAGCTGAATATTGCACAATAAAATTATTTTAAAACGCTTTTTAAGCAAATTACAAAAGCAACAAAATGCAAGTCAAAGCGAAATATCCACAAAATGCAAATAAAAAATATTAAAACACACAATATTTACAATGAAATTGTACTTACGCAAAAATTGTATTAACGTTGGGATGTTCATCATAGGTGCCCTATAATATAAAATAATTCACACTAAACCACTAATTACTTAATAAAACACACACTAAATATATCACAATATTGTAACACACACACAAAAAAAACTTCATTATAATTCATAACCCAAATGTTCCCATCGCACAACCTATGATTGCGTAAAAAAACAAATAAGCACATTGTAAACTACCCGAAAACCGGGTAAACTTACCTCTTCAACTTCAATGACATCGTCATCAGAATCATTTATGTCCACCGAATCATCAACATCATGCAACTCAATATCGAATACGCCAGCCATAATTATTTTAGCGTAAATATTACATTGATATATATATATGCCGAAAATACAATATCACCGTGTTAATTTGCACCTGTGTAACGACAAACGCGTGCAAATTACAGTTGAAAATATTGGTAAAAATATTCAGAAGCACACTAGTCACAAGTTACAAGTAGGGTTATGTCGTGCAGTGTTGCCAACCGCTTGCTAATTTGTTTTCTCTTCTTTTTGTTGCACAAAATTCATTATTTATACACTTTTAAACCATAAAACAACTCGTTTCGACCAAAATGTTTCATAAAAATAGCAAAATATTCTAAATTATACGAAATTTATCATTTCTAGACGCATTTTAGTTCAATAGTCGTATTCTTCTTATACACAATCTTGCTCTGTCTACATATGAGACAAACAGAGCAAAAACATGACCTGATATTTTGTGCAAAAGAATACACCTAATATGACTATAGCTGTATTCTTTTTACACAAAATCTCAGCTAGGTCATGTTTTTGCTCTGTCTGTCTCATGTGTTGACTGAGCGAAAAAATGAGTAGAAGAGTAAAAGAATACGGCTTATAATTTAACCGTAATACCAATTTGGTTTTATTTTTCCTCAATGACATGAAATTAATATACTACCAAAATTATACATTTATTAAATTGTATTAACCCTGTTTTAACATAAAATAAGCTTTATTTAACTATTTTAAAGCTTTAACTACACTTGATGTAAACCAAAGTTACCAACCTTAGCAAAAATTTATTTATTTACCTTATTTCACCTCCTTTTTATTATAAAATGAGTATTTTTGATCCCTAAATGCCACTAAGTTAAAACAAATAATATATCTTTGTGTATGCACTAGAATTTTCGCGATAAATAAGAAAAATATACACAATCTTATCAATTAAAATTACTTAATCGATAATTATCTATCTAGATTATCATTTTTGTTTTAATAACATACAATCAAGGCTGCATATTTAAGATAAAATTTATTGGAATTTATGTTTTGAAATATTTAGGCTATTTCTACTTAAAACTGATTAAAAACTACTTGTTTTGGATTATAAATAATTTATAATCACTATTTAATTTGTTTTTGGCAAAAAATCTAAAAATGTACGTAATTAAATTTGTTTTTAAATTCTCTAATTTCCCAAATTATCAAATATTTGTTTTGGAATTTATTAAATAATGTAAAAACGATAAAATATATATTTAATTGTTTAATAAATGAAAATTATAGTGTTTTTCGGTAATAATATTCCCCAAAATTATATTTAAATGGGAAATGGTTCAATTTGGGACAATTATACTCATATATCAACATTTATTTTACTAAATAACTATATAAGATCACAAAATTTTTCCTTAGAAAAATATTACATTATCATCGTCGATTTTTTTATTGTATTTTCTTTTTAATTACTGTTTTCATTCTTTCTTAATCTTAGCAACTAACAATACTATTGTTTATTATTATTTATAAATACAGAGTGACTTTTAAAATGATAATATGCGATAGATATCACGGGTTTCACTACTCCTGTTTATTGGGACATTTTTTTTTTTCATATTTATTATTTATACAATAATAAACAGTTATATAATACATTTATCATTATTATTATTCTTATATTTAGCCTATTTAGTCTTTATAAATGGTGGATTGATTTTTTTTGCATTTGAAATAAAAAATCGGTCCGAAATTATGTTCTAACAATACCATTCTGTATGCCATTGGTATGCATGTCTACCACTACAGAATTTAATTCGGTTATAGGGGATTTTGTTGTTGAATTGTGCTGTTGGTATTCATTTATTGATAATACAGGGTCCTAAAATAGAATTTTTAATAATTTCTAAGCATTTATTACGTAAAAAGCTCTAATTTGCCTTAAAAAGCATCTAAGATATAAATCTAAAGGTGTAGCCATGTTTAATTCGGTCATACACCTAAGATTCACATCTTTGAGATCTACTAGGATGTATTACACATACAGTTTGAATCTCTAAAGCATCTAAAGATACAAATCTGACAGTGTAGCCATGTTTAAACCATTAATACACCTAAGATTCGCATCTTCAAGATCAATTAAGTATGTTCTACACATTCGGTTGGGATCTCTAGGATCAATTGCGTACTTAGGGGCCAAAAGCGTTCTAAATGCACTTGAAATTGTACTAACCTGGTAAGCGGCTGCATCACAAGCCATCAGTTCTTTTTTCGATAAATGTTCCACTACTGCCGCCGCATAACAATCTCCCAACATATTATTTGTTGTTCGGAAACGATCACTAAATTAAAATCAAATTACTCCAATGAAGGACCGTTAAAATATAACAAGTTTAGAGCCCCATAACTTATTAACCCAGCAAGATAGAACTGTCTACTAAGCGCCATTCGATTCCTTATAGTTTTGCCTATAAGACCCCAACTTTTGAGTACCACAGTACAAAAACCCTGACTATTATAAATTAAACTCTAAAAAATGAACCTAATACACATTTCATAATACCTATTAAAAAGTGTTAAGTTTAAGGACCTGTATCTTCGAAATAAAGAAAGATAGAAGGTTCTACTTAGCACCATTCGATTCCTCATAGTTTTGAGTATACGGTTCTAAATTTTCAATTTCCGCAAATATAAAACAGGGCCAGAATAAAATAAAACCTACAGTAATATATACCGGGGCAATTAGATATGGTTGACCGTGAGCGATGCGTCGCTTGCGCATAGCTATAGGGTCAAGTTAGGGCGCCAGATTAATATGTTTTAAGTAGTTTAAAAACTTACACAATCCAATCAATTGCGAATAATAATGAGACATCTTGTACTGGAGTATCTATAGCGGCTAGTACCATTAGTAATAGTACTAGTGCGGCACTCGGAACGCTAGCAGAGGAGCAAGAAGCTGCCGTACTTGTAAAACTAGAATAAACGATTAAAATTGCGCCTAAAAATACAAAAAAATTATACGTACCAAACAGTAATGATCTCTCCGAAAGATAGTTGAATCCCGTTCATTTGGGCGATGAAAATGGAGGCAACGGAGACGAACAGGGCCGTACCGTCCATGTTTATGTTGCAGCCGATTGGGAGCACGAATCGCGTAATGCGTGGGTCGATCTTAAGCTTTTCATGCATACACCGAAACGTGATGGGCAATGCGGCTGCTGTCGAAGCAGTCGCAAACGCGGTCAACATACCCTGCACTAATCCCAGATAAAACTTATACGGATTTTTGCGTATAAACAAGAAATAAATGAGTTGCATTATCAGAAATTGATAGATGCACACGCCGAGCACGACTGTCGCTATGAACCACGCTAGCTGCGACAATACCAATGCGATATCGTTCACCGATAGAATTTTACCGGCTATCACCGAGCTGATGCCGATTGGTGTTAACCACATAACACCAGTTACCATTTGCATGACCACCTCAAATATCACAGAAAAAAAATCTATCACAGGTTTTGCCCGGTCGCCCATTGTGCCCAATAAGGTGCCAAACGCTAGGCAGAAAAATACAATGCCCAACGTGTTGGTTCCCGATCTGCAAAAATTCATCACAAAATTGTTTGGACTCATTTGGGTCTATTTAGACATGTTTTGGTCTTAGGGGCGGTTCTAGGAACGTTTATAGGTGTACTATAATAATATTTAGGGACGCCAGGGATCGTCCTGCAACAGTTTCGGTTCTAAGGGAATATTTTGGGTCAATATTGGACGGTTTAGGTCATAGAAATTATTCTAGGAACGTTTGGGGTCTATTTTGGACGGTTTAGAAAACCTATATTTGGGGTCAATTTAGGTCACCAGCGGCAGTTTGGGTACTAAGGGGATATTTTGGGTCGATATTGGACGGTTTAGGTCATAGGAGTGATTCTAGGAACGTTTGGGGTCATTTTAGGTCACCAGGGGCAGTTTGGGTACTAAGGGGATATTTTGGGTCAATTTTGGACGGTTTAGGTCATAGATGTGTTTCTAGGAACGTTTGGGGTCATTCAGCGGCTGTTTGGGTACTAAGGGAATATTTTGGGCCAATGTTGGGCCATTTTGGGCATATGAATTACCTGTAGTGTACTTGGCGAACAAGTTCTTCAGTTGCAATTTCTAAACTATCGTTATTTGGTGAAACATCAAATTTATTCGGGACGTATACAGTGTGGGCCTAAAAATTACCAAATTTGGAATTATGGCCCTCAAAATGTAATGTTCAAACTGTAATTATGAATGAAATATATATATATTGAGGTCAATTATATCTAAATTGAATTATCTATAACCAATACGAAATGAATCTATTCGTATATAATTGTCAATCAATAGTTAAATCAACAAATAAACTTATTCATAATTAATTCTAATCAATTTCATACACGCAAATTACTAAAATAGAAATTGATTCAATTTATTCGAACGTTTACCTAATTTAAATCCCCATAAATAAATGAACGGTAATACTTACTTGTTGAAAAGTTGCTTGGAAGAGATTATCTGGAAATATATTTCTGTGGAAACATTCATTAAATATTAATTCTCATAAAATATTTTAGTTAATTTATTTGTATAATTATACCTGCCCAAATCGAGTAAACTGTCCAACATATTAACGGCCCTATTCTCAGTCCCATGTCCCAAAGTGTCCCGTAAACCTGGGTCCCCTGGGTGGACCAATAGTACCAAAACTATTCCCAAAATTGCGTTCATCATTGACGTCGTTATAAAGTATAAAAGTGTACGTAACGCTATCCTGATAATCAAAAATCAAATATAGAACTATTGGACACTTTTTGATACTTTAAATTCGATTTATATAGGTTTAAAAGGATTTGGACGAGTTTTGGGAACGTTTTGGGTACTTTATACGTGTTTGGGATTCTTTAGGAATGTTTTTAATAATACTTAAAAAAATTTGGGCATATTTTCGGTCTTTGCGAGTATTTTTGGGCATTTTTCAAGGAATTGGGCTAGTTTAGGAACCATTTGGGGCATTTTCAGGGGTTTGGGCAAGTTTTGGGACGATGTATTCTTAAAGTAATGTGGGATTGGACACCATTTTGGGAAAATTTCGGGTTAAGTCGAAACTTACTTCCCGTTCATTTTGGCATTAAGGCTGGCTGAGCCAGCGACCAAGCTCGATATGATTAATGGTAAAATAATCAGTTTTAATATTCGCATAAATAATTCGCCGGGGTACGAAATAAGTAAAATTACATCTGGTCCCAATGAAAAACACCTTAATCCGAACCCTGGAAACACGCAAAATGCCAATCAGTCTACAAATATTCGCAATAATATTTATCGAATGTATGCGTCATTCTGTACTACGACGTACAATCGGTTGCCTGACCTATACAGGGTTCACGATTACAGAAACCCTCAAACAGTTTTAGAATTTACAAGAAAAAAAAATAGTTTAGTTTAACATTTATACATATTCATTAAAATGTATAAGGCAATTCCAGCTACCCTCAAAAGTTTTACAAATTATACGCAAAATAAAGTTTACATCTAACATCTAAAACAATTAAAATATGTTAATACGTAAATCATTATTTGGGAATCCTAATAATTGGATCGTCTATAATACGCTTTAGATGTTAAAAACAAGTGTTGCCAACTAAAGCAACAATACATACAAAATGCTATATGTTATATGTAAGACAGGGGCGTACTAAAATAATTTTGAGTTGTGTTTTTTTTTTCTTACCAACAATAATCCCTAGAATGACGCCCAACAGAGTGACCAACAGCAGCATGTTTTCGGCTAGCCATTTTCGTACGGGTGTCAGCTGTTTCGGAGCCCCGGACTCCACGGTACAATCGCCTGCACCGTCGCCATTACTGACATCTGTTGACATTTTCGCGAACAGATAATCTGAAAATTGCGAAGCTTTTTCCATAACACAGCACCGCTACCGTTTACTAGAGCCGTTTTAGTGGAATTTACAAATGCAAACTGGCCCCTAATTACAATTACAAATGGCCGACTGTGACGTCACGCGCAGCGCCCTGTATTCGACGACGATGTTTATACGACGTTATACATTTAAATATTATTATATTTTATACATATATGTTTAAGTATTATTTATGTAATTTACGCGATTTGGGTTCTATTTTGAGTAATTAGGCCCTACGACGGAATTTGTTTTATATATTTACAAAAATATGTATTTAAATGGATGGTTTCTAGTTATAATATAGGTTTTAATAAATTAAATTGTTTTATGTATTTTATTAAGCACAGTTTACACTTGACTGTTAATGCACAATGCAGTTTATAATCAATTTTAAAACCGAAACGAATTAATTTTAAATAAACACCGACGTAAAATCACTATTATTATACAAAATCGTAATTTCTAATTGATTTCAAGTACAAAACGTAGTTTTAAATGCTTAAACAATATTATTTAACAATTGATTTTGCACACACACGAGCGCGTCGGCCTTTAGCACGATGGAGCACTATTTCGAACCGTATTTTAAAGAATACGAGCTCCGTTTACCACCGGTATAGCGTATGGTATTAATATATATAAAAATATTTTTTTCGCAAAGACAGCCGCTTGCTGACTGAGTACAATAGACCGAAAACAAACACTTTTAATGTTATATCGATTTTCCCGGGGCGTAGTACCGACACGTGACGTCACAGCGCTCGCGCAACGCGCGATTTTTAAATTACTTCAATTTATAAACGTAAATTACTCTTTAACTGAATAAGACTCAGAGTTTTCAATTAAAGTGGAATGTTTTAAAATAGTATAAACTATATTTTAAATTAGTAATAATTGGTATGTTTGAACATTTTAAATTAGGGGTCAGATTAGGTTTTAAGCTTATTTTATAGTTGTTTCAATTAGTTTAAAGCTTTTGTGGGGGGAAATATTGAAATATTTTGTATATATATATATTTAATCGATGAAGACGAGAATATCTCGAAGTAAATAGGGGTTGCGAAGCAACCGGGTAAACAGGACTTAAATAAATAAAATCGAAATTAAATTGGCAAATATAAATAATTTAATCAATAATATTCGAATAAGTAGTGGAAATAATAATAAATTATTGAACAACTGTCGTAGTTAAATATATATACATTTAAAAAAAAATCAGGGCCGTGCCGTGTAATTTTCCACGCGGGGTAAAAAGTACAAATGGCGCCTTAAATAATTATATTTTATTTTACAATTTAAATACAATACTTTCCCATAGTATTTCATAATTACAGTAATTGTTTAATATTTATAATAATAAATTCAGTTACAATAAAACTCATTCGTAGAGATTATGTAAACTAATGACCTTGACAAATTTGAATAACAAAAATACCCAAGTATCTATTCGGAACATATTATAAACTCTAATTTATTTCTTAAATATAAAATTAGCTTTAAAAATATTTCATAATGACCCCTTTTTATTAATTTTAATAAAATACGTTTTAAAACGTTGCAAAATGATTTAAAAAGACATTCTGACGTATATACAATTGGAAAATTCAATATAACATGAAATCCTATTATAGTATTTGTATAAAAATGTATACTAGTGAACTAAACTTGCTTTTCTAACTAAAAATAGCCTTCTAAAGGCAAGGGGCTAGCTGAAGGGGTGGCCGTAAGGGGATAGAACAGGTTTTGCGAGCTTAAAAGGCTCCTTGTTTTATAATCGATTCTAACTTTGCATAAAAGAGATAAGCTTGATTAATCACATTTGAAAATAATAAATATTAATCCTATGTCCGTTTTTCGACAATTTATTTAACAGTTACATGTTTCTATGTAAAAGTTACATCATTTTGAATACTATGAACTTCAAAATTGAAGTTCAAAACTAGTCATGGTCAAGATCAAAATTGGTTTTAATTTAAAATGATTTGTTACTAATAAGGTTAATTATTTTGTATGTCTTAATGGAATTTTTTCAATTCTCGTCAATTTATTTTAATAAGAACTATTAAAAAAATTGACAAAAAAAGAACCGAATATCTTGTTATTGTAATATTATAATTGTTTTAATAAAGCATTTATAAACTAATCAATTGTTGTATTTATTAATATTTAGACTGTATTCGCCTAAAATAAAAAAATTGGTGACGACAGAATAATAAAAAAGCGTAAATTAATCTACAATATGTAAGCCTACAAACTATGCAACTAACACAGCGTAACTGTATTGCGGGCTGCCAATAGGTCAGGCGGTCACATTTACGTCAGGTTTTTGGGGGAAGACACGCAAAAATTACGTCATTGCCAACTTTCGATTATTCACGGAAAGGGGGCAAAATATATTCGCGGCAACTCGTGATCAATTGCAGTCCACATGTAATGAAATTAAAAAAAAAAAAAACATGGGCCCCCCTTAAATTAGAAATTGGCATGGGGCCCAGACGGAATACGTGTCGTGTCGCCTTGCCCAATGTCTGAAACTGTAACACGTGCCATTTTCAAATTTGATTTATTTATAAAGAATTATATTGCCGATGTTATACCTGCAGTACTCAAAAGCATGGACCCTGTGTCATAACATTTTACGACATTCTTTATTTTTCAAACCAAAATTCATTATTTTTTTACAGTTAAACCGTTACAGATAAGTAATCGATATTTACAGTACTTATAGATCTGTATGTTGACTGTATTCCACTAAATTTATACATGTTTTGGATGACAAGTAAAAGCTGTAGTGACGGAGTAATATTCCTTATATTTCAAACCAAATTTCATGATTTTTTTATAGTTAAACCATTAAAGATAATTCATTGATATTTACAGTACTTATACATCTATATGTTGACTGTATTCTCCTAAATTTATACATAGTTTGGATGACAAGTATAAGCTGTAATGACGGAGCGATATTCATTATATTTCTAACGAAATTTCATGTTTTATTTTATAGTTAAATTTTAAATATGTTTTAAACTACTAAATGAAATTTACAGGACTTATTTATTAATCCTTTGAGTCTATTATCCTAAATTTTCAATTAGATTGGTGGAAAATTATAAGCTGTAACGACGGAGCGGTTAATTTGCGCAACCTAAAGTTCAATAATTTTTTGAAACTAAACCATCACATAAAAAATTTTAAAAATTTTTGGAGTTGTTTATTAATATATTGAGTATATTCTCCTAAATGTATAATTAGATTGGATGAAAATTGTAAGCTGTAGCAACGGAGCGGTGAAATTTAATTTTAGTTGAAAATAAATCAAGATTTTTTTAAATTAAGAAACAGAAATTTGGCATAGTTAGAAATTAATTTTAGTGCACTTTTCTTGTATTCTTAAGTGGTAAATATTATTGTCTAACACGTAAACAAGTTTAAGGAAGCAAATCTTATATTTAGAATTGTTATTCAGTGATTAAAAAAATTCTGCGTACCGTCAGCGTAAGATATCTTTATTCTTAAAATAAAATAAACATATTTCATGTTTAATACGTGTTTGCTAAGTACTTATTATTTATTTTAACTTGCGAATTACTTTTATCTTAATGCTACGCGAAGCTAATTTAATCGCATAGCTAAGTATTAAATTACAAAAACATATTTTAATGTTATTTGCTTATTCAGGTATTAAATAAATATTCAACTGAATTTCTCACGAGATTCTTACAAAAATAATTTAATTAAAATATTTAAACTTACCTTTAACCACGAATACGTCTTAAACTTAAGTTAAAAATGTAATAAACACAAATAATATGAAAATAATAGAAAACCGGTTCAAATTAAAAAATCAAACCATCGAAATGTGTTTGTAGATTTTTTTTTAAAGTTAAAACGAAAGTTTATCATTAATTTAGCTATTTTTCCGGTAAAAATCAAATAATAAATATAATAAATAATGATTACAACTGCAACGTCCTTCGGTTGAAATCACTGCACATTTCTTGTTGTTTAGGCCGTTTTTTAAACACTATTCGAGCGGTAGCACCTAACGTTGTTCATGTTGAACTAAATATGACTTAAAAGTATTTAAGAACGTCGGTACATTTTGGCAAGGCAGAAGTCGTGTAATTTTAAATGGGAATGTACTTAATGCACAGGCCTGTACTCAGCTAAATTACGTAATACAGGGCCGTGCTTACGCGCATTCCTATCGGGGCTTCCACTACAAAAGGGCTCAAACAGATCTACGCAATTATACAAATAATATTTGCTAATTTAACGTCCTAATCGTTTAAAAACATATTTAGTTACAATCTCCCTACTAGAAATCATCCTAAACAAGCTGCCCTAACGCAATATTTCCTTATTTGAAACTATAAAGACAATTAGTTATATATTCCCCTATGTTTAGCCCCTTAAAAACAGGGGAAAGTAAGTTATATACAACCAATTGTCTGGGGCAATTTTTGTATCGATTAAAAACAGATCCCCTTACTTGGGAACGTTCTAAACAATCTGCACTAACGTAATATTTAGCCATAAATGTGTTCTATTTTTTTAAACCCTAATTTGTATACGAAAATAACAAATAAAGTAATACTTAACTTTAAAATCTATTTAAAATGTTGTTTACAAGTAAATCATTACAAATTAGTTCTGCTATTACATTTTTTGGGCAAGTATAAATATGAATTACCCAATAGCTAAAATTAACGATTACTGAAAAAATTATTTCATTCGTAGTCTTTGGCACTTTTTCAAAATCATTCAAATTAAAAACAAAATGATTAAAAATCATTTAACTCATCTTGTAGAGAGGTCCCTGCTACTTTGTACAGTTGGTAACCTATTAAAAACCAGTCCTAAAGCTATAATAATTGCATTAGAACTTTATGTAATTGGTAAACTATTTAATTCATCTCTAAAAACCATATTTGTGGCCTAAACCAAATAAATATAACCGCATTTGTAAAACTGGTAACAGTATTAGGGAAATAAATCAAAATTAGGGTAAAATTAGGGCCCTATTCGTAATCATTGTAATATTTAACTGTATTGTTATTTATAAGTCAACGTAACTAAAAATAAATCTGAATGGAGATGTTTATTTTATGAACTTGGCATATAAAACCGAAAAAACTCATGGTTTACTAAATTTTAGGGTATTTTGAAATAGTTCATGAACTCATAAAGTTGAAAAGTACTTTTAGTTTCATTCTGAATTACATCTAAACTTCCTTTAAATAAAAAACTAGTTATTTTACTACTCAGTTATTTATAAATATTAAAATAAAAGCACTTAGGCAATTTGGCAAAAATAACCGGTGATTTTGGCGGCGAAAGCCGGTGTCCTTTTTGTCAAATTGACTTAAATAATACAATAAGGAGGTATTATTCATATATAAGCGGCGGACACCGCAGCAATATACCGGCGAATGCACCGTCACCTGCCGGCAACCATTTTAGCAATTTTTTCTTTATAAATGTATGCAATACAACGAAAATATCCATAGATTTAATATATTTCAACAAATCAAGTGCAAAATACATAAATATAACCCCGGCAATTGACGCACCAAAAGCCGGTATTAATTTCGTACATTCCCCCGAGTAAAACATAAATAAAATGCCGGCAATTTGTCAAAAATGCACCGATGAATGACGCATGGGAAGCTGAGAAATTCAATAACATAACTATGCGATGTTGACGCCCTGATTGCCGGTGTAAATATCGTCATTTTACGGTGAACGAGTCGCGCGCGATATTTGCCACGTTTTTGAGGCATCCGGTGTTAAGCAAATGGGTACAAGGAAGTTTTGTAAGAAAGCCATCAATAGTTAATAGTTGTATGGTCGCATTTATTGGCTAAATTAGATAAAGAGATTTACTTCAATAAAATTTTGGTTTGTGAATTTAAAATTGCTTTATGATTAAATGAATTAATCTAGGTACACCGGAAATGTTCATTGAATTAGTTGGATCATCGCAATTTTGTTCGTAAATAAATATTTGGCGAACATTCAACTGCTTAATAAGTAGTTTATGCAAAAGTGCGCAGGTTACTAAAAAAATTGGCGGCGAGCGATGCACCACTTACCGGGAAACCAATCCGAGAATAGGCGGGGTTCAAAAATAAATACATTTATACATAAAATTGTTATATTTTTATTAAATACGTTATACAGTTTTATTTTGTGCTTAATTATCTTCTATCTCTCTTGCTTCTTTCCCGATCTTTATCAATTCTGCTTTCACGATGTTCTTCATAGTTTTTCTTCGATTTTCTTTTATATTTACTTTCATCGCTGCTTTCATCTGATTTATATTTCTTTTTCTTATGTTTTTTACGATCTTTTTTATCAGTTTCCTCGTTTTTTCTAGATTTCTCTCGAGTTTTCTTTGATTCCTCTTCACTGTCCGTATCATATTTTGATTTTCCTTTGTCACTTTTGCGCGATTTCTCTCTCCGTTTCTTCGATTCCTCTTCACTCCCATTTTCATACTTCGTTTTCTCAGATTTTCGGGATTTCCTCGATTCTTCCTCACTGCTAGATTCATCGTCTCGCCGTTTTCGCGACTTTTCACGCCGTTTTTTCTCGTATGCTTCATTATCCGATTCGGATGAATACTTTTTACGATGTTTTTCTTGTTTTATTTTCCTTTCCGGTTCTTCGTCACTGTCGCTTGAAATGATTTCCGTTTTAACGTTAATTTCCGAGTCACGTGGTTCCGTTTTGAGTATTTTCGAGTTTTGTTTTATTGCGAATTCCAATTTTACTTTCTCTTTCTGTTTTTGAAGATATTCTTCGTATTTTGCGTTATCTAATTTATTATTAAAATAAAATACAAAGCACAAATTTATTTTTTTAATTTAATTTATTTACAAACAAACTTACTAATTATTTTTGAATTTTTATTAAATTCGTCTCTAGTAACTGGAGTTAAAAGAAATTCGTTTAATGAAATATTCAATTTGTTTAAAGCCGTTTTTATATTTAAACGGCCAGATTCATCGTCGAATCCAATAATCTAAAATTAAAATTAAATTAACGTTAATTTTAATTTAATTTAATTTTAGTTAATCGTACAGTTCCATAGTTGCCTTTGTGGTACCCGGCAATTATTTTGACAAAAGCCCCCTTTTTGCAAGAAAGCGCTTTTCCGTCGCGATCCACAGCCGGTTTGGTATCTTTTGCCTGTTTTGTTAATTTATCGGCCCCTAGGCCCATGCCCTTTGGGCGAATTGACGGTTGGGCCACTTTTACAACTCTAAAATACTTTATAAATAGTAACAATTGTAAAAAATTGGTTTTTAAAGCATTAAATTCGTAATTATTGAGGAAAACGGAAAAACACGTTGCGCAAACTACTTTAAAGTACTTAATAAATAGTAATAATTGTATAAATTTATTCGTAAAAAATTAAAATGATTTTTTACACATTAAAAATACTTCTTAAGTCGAAACAATAAACAGAGAAAGCCGGAAAAATACGTTCCGTAAACCTACTACTCTAAAAATAATTATAAATGGTAAAATTTGTATAAATTTACTCGTAAAAATTAAAAATGCCAATAAAAATTATTTTTTACACATTAAAAATTCTTTTTAAGTCGAAATATACAATTAGGAAAACCGGAAAAACACGTTTCGTGAACCTACTACTCTAAAATACATAATAAATAGGAACAATTGTAAAAATTAACTCATATAAAATTCAAAAAAAAAATTATACTTTATTTTAATTCGAAAAATCGGAAAAATACGTTTTGTAAACCTACAAGAAACTAACTTACTCCTGATTTTTACCAATTCCAAGCCCATCTTTCCACCCCATGCCCCTCAGCATCGCTTTCCCGAATTCAGTAATCGGAACTGAATCATAATCATCTAAAGTTGACTAAAAACTCAAAAAATTAATAATATTCAATTGATTTAATTACAAATTACCTCTTTTTCGCCCTCAAAAGTAACTTTCTCCGTTGTAGGAATTACATTAATTTTATTGGAATCCTCCGTATTTTTTCTCGATTTCAAATCTAAAAACAACATTAATTCCCTCTACAAACCAATCAAAAATAATAAAAATCACCTTGAATTAACTCCTTGGCTGCCAATTCATCTAAACTTAGCTTAGAATCACTTAAATCGTCGATTTTCTCGATTATAACCTCACTTTCTGCACGTACTTCAAAATCATTTGTAACTAAATCTACTAAATTAATTAATTTTTTATTAGGTTCCCGCATAGGGATAACTAACGGTTCATCTAATTTTTCGACGCCCCTAAAGCCAAAACGTAAATTAAACCTAAATTAAAAAAAAAAAGATTGGGGAAATTTCATACCCGATAATTTTTATCGCTTTTTCCTCTAAATATTGAATTAATTGTACCGAAGCACTTTCTTTAGGTTCAGAATCTTTTAAAATTAACAAATTTGGCTTTTTTGTTTGCTTTGAAAAGCCAAAACTGATTTTTTTAGGTTCAGACATTCTCAGATAATCATAAAATAAATGGGGTTTTAAGTTAATATTGTAGTAATAAGTTAAAAACGATTTATTCTATCAATATTTGATGAATATTAATAGAGGAATTAAGGAATTAACTATAAAATATACATTATTTTGTAGGTTATATGTCAATAAATTAGGGGACGTTCTGCTAAATTGTATAAAAGTATATTTATACTGTAGTATAGTTGCATTTTGTATAAAACTGTATAATTGTATTTACCATTGATTTGTATGTATATTATGTATTAAAATGTGTATATAAATATGTAGAAAGCGATTTAGATTAAATATATAGAGTATAAATTGTATAGTTTATGCATTTAAGGGAAGTTTATAGTATTATTTAAGGTATAAGATAAGTAATAGAATTTTGGAACAGGTCTGGATTTTGGAACAGATCATACGTCAAGATAATTTTCTTGTAGTCCGAACGGGTACCAAAAAATATTAATGGTTACCGTCACATAACATTTGTTATTAATTACAAATTAGATTATTGTGTGAAAATGGCAAATAAAATGCAACTTTTCAACACGGGCCGGTTAGTTATTAACCATGTACGTATTAAAAAGAAATATTCCACATTCGTCCACCTAGCAGAAACTAAAGTGTTACATAATTTGTGTCCCCCAATATTCCCGCAACTAGGCTCGGAGCTTTCATGCCAGCGCTGTGGCCCCTAGCAAAATGAAAACATTCTCGATTTACCGCTGGGACCCTGCTACCCCAAACAAAAAGCCTATGATGCAAAACTTCGACGTCGACATGGAGAAATGTGGCCCGATGGTCCTGGACGCGTTAATCATAATCAAAAATAGTATGGACACGACGCTCTCATTTCGCCGATCTTGCCGCGAGGGCATTTGTGGCTCGTGCTCGATGAATATCGATGGCATAAACACGCTGGCTTGCCTTTGGTAAGTTGCTAAGAAAAAGCGGGCGGGTCAGCCATACTGTTGGCCGTCAGTGCACCGTCACTAGCCGCCATTTCTTAAACAACCCCCATCGTTACTAATTTTTATTTTTTTGTTGTTTTTCACAAATTATGTACAATTAAATAGTTTTTACTATTGAAAAGCAATTTAAAATATCTTTTACACAAATACAAAGAATTATGAATACAAAATTGACAAATTTCGTGCAAAATCTATTTAAAATATTTTTTACCCTAATACGAATTGGCTTTGGCCGTCAGTGCACCGTCACTAGCCGCCATTTCTTATATAACGCTCATCTTCATTAATTTTTATTTTTTTGTTGTTTTTCTTTTTGTACAATTTGTTTGTTTTTACTATTGAAAATCGTTGTTTTCCCTTAAAAATGGAGTATTAAAAACCAGTTTTATTATCTTTTAAAGTAAAGTCACCCCAGGCACTTCTAAAATGAAAATCTACCCTCTACCCCACATGTACGTAATTAAGGATTTGGTTCCTGATTTTACGCACTTTTTCCGACAATATAAACTGATTGAACCATGGCTACAGAGAGAGTAAGTCTCGCAATTATGTAGAAAGTATTAAATAATTAATAATTTTTTTAATTTGGGGGGTAACAGTGATAATAAACCAATAGGTGTAGAACAATATTTGCAAGATCCAGTCGATCGTCTTAAGATAGACGGATTATACGAGTGTATTTTGTGTGCATGTTGCTCAACTTCCTGCCCAAGTTATTGGTGGAATGGTCAGGATTATTTAGGCCCTGCAGTATTGATGCAGGTATTTCATAATATACCTCTAATGCTATTAAAATTATATATTCTCGTGTTTGTTTTTTTTTTAATTTCCAATTAGGCGTATCGATGGATTATTGATTCTCGTGACTGCGAGCAAGAAAAACGTATGAATAGGATGAGGGATTGGTATTCGATCTACCGTTGTCATACCATTATGAACTGTACTGCAACTTGCCCTAAGGTACATTTTATAACGTTTAAACCTCAAATTAATGTTTTTTTATTTTAGTCCCTAGATGTCTGAAATGTTGGCGGCTTACGGCGCGTCGTAAGCCGCCAAGAATTTCTAAAGTTCCCGGCAAATTAAATAATTTTTTTTTTCAAATTTGTCTAGAAAATTAGAAAATAAAATCCAAAATTTATTATATTTGCCCCGGGGACTTTAGAAAATGTTGGCGGCTAACAATGCGTCGTAAGCCGCCAAAAATTTCGAAAGTCCCCGGACAATATAATTTTTGTTTTTTTGTTGTTTCAGAATCTGAATCCAGGTTTAGCAATCGCAGAATGTAAGAAACTGATGTCTGGTTTAGCATCAAAACAAACTCCAATATTGGATCCTGTTGCGCTGTTTAAGTAATTGATTTGTTGCAAATTGTTTCTTTTTCTTTCTGTTTTCTTCCAGAAATAAAATTAAATAAATAATTTTAAAATGGAGATGGCGTTTCTTTTTCAGTATTTAATAATAATTAAATTGTGTATGTTTTAATTTATTTTTAATAAATAATATATTAAATAAATATTTGAGATTGTGAAATTTTAGTCGGATTAAAGAAATTAATTGGAAAATTTGATTTTTTTTAACCCAAACTGTCCAAAATTCAAAACTTTTATATTCATAAAGATCGGATGAAAATTTTTGAAAAAAGTTTGAGAATTTTTTTCTCCTAAATTATCAAAGATAGAAAATTAAATTTTTTAGGGCATTTAAAGCAATATATTAGTTCAATTATCCTAAAATTTCAAGTCGATTAAACAAGCATTGTAAGCTGTAGTGTCGAAATTATAAAAATGCGTAAATTTATTGATTGTGCAGTTTGCCAATTTTTTCCCCCTAAACTATCAAAGATAGAAAATTAAAATTATTAGGACATTTAAAGCAATATATTAGTTGAATTATCCTAAATATTCAATTAGATTAAACAAACATTGTAAGCGCCAGTGGCTAAAAAGTAAAAAATCGCATTTTAACTCCGCCACTGGCAGCTAACATTTAAATGACGCGGTAAAATTATATTTAGACATGCGTAGACTATCCGAACCCCCCCCCTATAATCCGGATTGGTTGCGAAAATCACCTGATTCCTAAAAGCGGGAGCCAATCGCATTTGATTCTAGTGAAAAAAACCAACAATCGCTATCTGAAAGATTGTCAGTCGACATTTAGAATCGCGAGTGAATACATCGCGAAAACTATCGTTTAGAATTAAAATAAATTCGCGTAATTTACCAAAACAAACCAGTGCGCCTCAAACTGTTTAATCACGAACACGATGAGTTCTGCGGCCGTTATGGTAGGCGGTTCGCTGCGAATGCGTAATTCGAACAGTGGTTGTGGTGAATTTTATGAAGTGAATGAGGTGAAATTGTGCCCGAGTGCTATGTCTGCAGAAACGAAGAGGCTGCTACCACCGACAACGGATACAGTGCTTACCAAACCGTTTCCAATTCGGGGTACGTTGAAATTTAATATATTGATTTTCACAACACTTATTTGCTCGGAAGGTTTACATATTTGTTTAGTTAAAATGATGAAATATCTTATTTCTAACGCGAACACCGCGGATGGTGAGTTTACTTTCGAGATTTTCATGGAATTTTCCATCAAATTTCACTTAGAAAGAATCGCTTTTACACAAATTAGAGCTATTTTGCACGAATTATTATTAAAAACGCCTATATTACACATTATTTTCCTTAAAAACACAAAACAGCCTGTCCAAAATTATAGTTAAAACATCGCAAAATATAATACGTAAATATTTTTTTGCCCTTTAATAAACTAGCAAAACTGTCAAAGTGACAGTTAAAACCATAGCCGTAGGCACAATTTATCACTAAGTCGCTTAAATAATTAATTTTAATTAATTCTAAGCTTCAAATTCTACTTAAAACTATATAAACTATACTAAAAAATACATATACATAATAAAATACAAGTCTTAGTTAGAAAAGAGTTAAATTTGTAATAAACCCCTAAAAGTATGCAATTTCCATGCATTGCTGTAGCTTTGGTTGCATTTTTAGCAATTTGTAAGAATACGTAGAAAAACTAATTAATTCCTGTAATTGCGAACTAGAAACCTTAAAATTACTGCATTTAGATTGTTTTCAAAGTGTTATAGTTTAATAAAAATATGTAATAGCGCCAATTTTTAATTATTTCGGTGTAAAATCAATTATTTTTTAAGTTTAAAGTTTACGGAATACGGAAATAATATTGTTATTACTTTGGTACATTGATCTAGTAATTAGAAAAATACGTCTTTGAACTGTGAAAGCAATTTATTTATATATTTGTTATCAAAACAAATAACATGTTTTGATTGATTGCATTCATTTATTATTTACGTTATAATATATTTTTCTAAAAAAATAATAAATACATATCGCAAAATGACTGTTATTAACAATTCTGCGAATTATTTTTATATTTACCTAACAATAGTTAGGTATTTTATTGAACTAGGCCAGTGGCGTACCCCTTCAATGAATAATAAAATACGTAAAAATATAATAGCAAGTTTTCAAATTGTTTTGATGCACGTTTTGGGCTCGAACCCAAAAAAACTTCAATGTCAAATTTATTTTTAGTCTGTTTAAATTTTCAAAAACAAACCAATTGTTTTTTTGTACTTAAATTATTTTAAATTTATATACGGTTGTACTTTAAGGCTAATTTAATTATGAATAAAAGGGCTAATTCTTCAAATTAGTAATAAATTAGCCTTGGAACACCGAATAAGTCCAAGGTTAAGGTTAAGTACTCGCTAAAAAATCCCCACGAGGTCCTTTAGGCGTTATTAATATTATTTGTTTACATTAATGTATAACGCAGACCTTTTTATAAATAATATAAAAACATCTATTATATAAACAGGATGTTTGCTAGACAATTATAACTAAGACATTCAGAAACAAAATTTCGCTTGCAAATTAAATTAGAATTTGCATTTTCAATATCCGTTGTGCTAAATAAATATTCGTAGTATCGCATTAAAAAGTTGGACTTGTAACACTAACCTTAGGCACAATTTTAATGGTAACAACAATATTAAGAATAGAATTCCTTGTAATTTAAGCCTAAACACGACTTTTAACTAAGCCTAATCTGTACCCTTAACTAAGTTAAATAGCAGCTTAACAAGGGGTTATACTCGTAAAATTCCCTTTAATTTGAGCCCCAACACGGTTTTTAACTCTAGGGGTTAATTTGGAGCCTAATTTCGGCTCAAATTCGATAAGGGGCGATGTAAAAAGTCGTGTTTGGGCTTAAATTAACGGAAATTTAATCTTGGGTTTAGTTGAGCTATGCAGTTTTAAATTTAAGCTAGGGTTTAGTTGTTATTTTATTGTTAAATGATTTAGGGTTGAGTTTTTGTGTATTTGAAACTGGTTTGGCAGTTGTGATTAAATCTGAGAGCGTGATCATGTTTTGTTCACGTGTTAGTCACGTTTGTATCATGATCCTGATAAACTGCGTCAAATATATGCATTTTGCTAATAGGATTTTTGACTTTTGTCAATTTTGAAACAACAAATAAATTGTTTTAAGGATAAAATATGATTAATCTGAATGTAGCCACGTGGTAAACACGATGCTGTCATTTCTAGATAAAATACGATAAATATTGTAGTATTTATATTTATTAGTTTTATTGGAAAGGTCAGGATATTTTTTGACCCAATATTCAGATTTTTATTTATAGAATTATGTTTACGCAGTAGATACAATCTTTCGTGTGTTAGGGTGTAACTTTTAATAATTTTATGTAAAATAAATAAATTGTTTCGCAATTTTAACTATGCAAAAAATTTCTAGTGACAATTCTATTGTTAAGCTTATCTTAATTATACTTTTAATCAATTTTTATCTATAACTATTAGTTTTAAAAATTGCGTAGCAAAATTATTGAATTTAATTGGGTCATTAATAGAAATTGATCATATAAAATAATCTGTTTAATCGATTGGCAAAATTGATTTTAATTCTGTTTGAAGTTCAATCAATTTTCATAGATGATTATTTAAATATTTTATCAATAAAAATATCTTATAGTTCTAATTTTTATCGCCTTGAGGGGGGCAGCACGTGTCAGATTAACTGCGTAGTTAGAATATAATCCGTATAAACGGAGGTCACTGTATAAATACATTTTCGCAAAATTAAACATACAATTTAATCAAAATCACGATTCTAACAACTGACAATTTATGTTTACAAATTTCCCGTGCGAATTTATTATCTAGACATGTTATATATCATTAAAAAAAAAACAAATTTCATCTTTTTGTCCCCTTATTTAAATATTTTGGGGGCTCCTTTGGGGCAAAACATAAGGGGGGGTCCTTAAACATGTTTAAATTATTTGTTTAAATATATAAATAAAATTAACTAAATGCCCTTGAATGTCCTTGAAAGAAAAACAGCTGTGAAATTAACACGTAACGCCATCTCTTACCAAACGCGTGAACTATACAGTGGCGTAGCAATTTTTAATACAAAAAGGAGCTTTATTTATTATTAAACATGTAAACTAATAAATTAACCCTTTCTACACGTAGTACTTAGTAAATTATGCACTTATAGTGCTAAATCATGATATATAATTGTGTTTTAAGTTAGGAAAGAGTTAGAAACTGAATATATTCAATTTAAAATAGTCCCAATGTGGAATTGGACGAACTACGGCTATGGTTAAATGTAATTTGCATATTGCGAAGTTTTGAAAGTTTATTATATGAATTTTAGCTGATTATCGCTAGAAAATGACCTTAGAATTGTAAAATAGTTGGACTATAGTGTAAATTTAATTCTAATTCAGTTTTGGTGTGTAGTTTTTGTGGAAAAAGGGTTAAAACGCCACGTGATATATAAGTGATAACCTAATAAGTGATAAACTCTGAATATTTGCGATAGATATTTGAAATTAGTCTGAAATTTAACTTGTCACGGACAAACGAAGAGGTTATGTTCGCATTTTTCATAAATTATTTGTAATTTTGTAGTTATTGTGTTGTATTGTTATGTATTTTTAATTGTGTGTTTTTAATTGAATTTATATTTAAATAAAATGTTTCAACGTAAAAAATCGCAGTTTCAACGTAGTGTTTCTATACGAATAGGTAATATTGTAGTTTTAAGGCTTACTGCATCAATATATTATTATAAAAAATATGATTTATTAATTTGTTATGTATGGAATTATATTTATGATCGTATGGAAATTTTATAGGGTTTTTCCTATGTCGCACAGCTCAAAGTACAATTTATATTTGTAAACATCTTGTATAACATTTTTCGCAATAAATAACAATTATTTTATAAATATTGTTGTTCTTATTAAATATTTTAAAGTTTTTGGTAAATTTAGGAATTTTTCTAGCCTAAACTACCCATTAAAAAAAATTGCAAAAATTAGGGCATATTATTTCATATCTTAGCTGTTTTGTCCTAAATTTTCAAATATTTCGAACAAATATTTCAAGCTGTACTGACAGAATACTAAAGATGCGCAGAAATAAGCGTTTTTAATTTCGGACATTTTTGGGGGCTAAACCATTAAAGATATTTATTTTTTTAAATACAAGTCATAATTATTCATCTTTTGGTAGTATTGTCCTAAATTTTCAAGTATTTCGGACAAATATTACAAGCTGTAGTGACAGAATAGTAAAGATGCGCAGAAATATGCAATTTTAATTTCGGATATTTTTAGGGGCTAAACCGTTAAAAATATATATTTTTTTAAATACTAGACATAATTATTCATCTTTTAGTAGTATTGTCCTAAATTTTGAAGTATCTCGGACAAATATTACAAGCTTTACTAACAGAGTACTAAATATGCGCGATATTTCGAAAAATAAGGCAATTTTTAAACATTTTTCATGGTTCATCCTTTCAGGTTACAAATTTGAAACTCACAGGGCTTAATTATCAATGTTTTAGGTATATTTTGGTAAAATTTCAATATGTTTCTTTAATTATTTCAGGAGAAAGGGCAAATTATGTCAACAGTCCCCACGTTATTGCCATGGTTGGTTTACCAGCCCGGGGCAAAACTTACATATCTAAAAAGCTATCCAGGTACCTCAACTGGATCGGAATCAACACTAGAGGTACGAAAGTACACTTAATCGAACCCTATTAATGGTTATTTGCAATATATTTATTTTGGATGTGTTAAATTGTATTTTTAGCGGTTATTTTGTACATTTAAAGGGGAAAAATGCCCTTAATTTATATAATAATAAATAAATTAATAAAAGTATACAACCAACATTACATGTATGTCACTTAGGTTGCATACATTCAGGCGTTATATATTAAAAATTAGATTATTATTTCAAAATTATGCAACCATCATTACAGTTTGCCTGCGTAGGTTGCATAAATATATACGTAGAAACCATAAATTACGGTTTTAATCTTTGATTAGTGTTCAACCTGGGCGAATATAGACGTCACGCGACCACCGCGTACAAAAGCCACGAGTTTTTCCGTCAAGACAACAAAATTGCGATGGCCATTCGTACCCAGTGCGCTATGGAAGCCCTAAAAGACGTATGCCACTGGCTAGAAAATGGGGGGGAAGTCGCTGTGTTCGATGCGACCAATTCGACGATGGACCGGCGAAAAATGATCCATGATATTGTTGTCAAAGAAATGGGATTTAAATTATTCTTCGTCGAGAGTATTTGCGATGATCCGGGGATTATTGAACAGAATATTATGGAAGTTAAAGTTAGCAGTCCCGATTACCAGAATATGAATAAGGTAAGACCCATTTCGTTATAATTTTTAATTAGGGGTCGACAAATGTGCTTGGCGGCTAATGGCTGCGCACTTACCGCCAAGTTATACAATCGCCGGACTTTTTATAATTCACAAAAACGTTTACCAAAGTTACAATTATTACTCAAACAAACTCAAAATATTTGTACATATACTCAAAACTCTACAAAATCCGACTTTGCAAACTAGAAGTGTCTATCTGTAACCGAAATTAAACTAGAGGCCTTTAAAGCTTATTTTTTTAAGATATACATAAAAAATTATATACATAATTTCTTGACCCCGCAGCTTCGCTGTTTTGGCGGCTAATGCCAGGGCACTTACCGCCAACTTATGCAATCGCCGGACTTTTTTTATATTTCACCAAAACGTTAATATACATATGTTTGCCTATATTTAATGAAAATTCATTCAGTTATGTTGGCAACAGGAAGCGGCATTGACAGATTTCTTAAAAAGAATTGAACATTACCAAGAACGTTACCATCCTTTAGACGAAGCTACCGAAAAGGACCTTTCATACATAAAAATCCATAATACTGGCGAAAAAGTCGTTGTTCACAAACACGAGGGGCACATCCAGTCCCGTATCGTCTATTATCTAATGAATATACACATAACACCCAGAACTATCTATTTAACACGGGTACTAAACAAAAACAAGGCCCAAAACACAAATAACTAATTTTTAAATTAATTTCCTAAAGCATGGCGAAAGCGAGCAAAATTTAGAGGGCCGTATTGGTGGCGATTCAAATTTGAGTGCCCGGGGCTTCCAGTATGGGGCTGCGTTATCTCAGTATATCCGGGAACAAAATATTGAGGGGCTCAGAGTTTGGACCAGTTGGCTAAAACGGACTATCCAAACTGTTGGGGAAGTCCCTGTTCCACAAGAACGATGGAAGGCGTTAAACGAAATAGATGCGGTAAGTTATACATAAAAAAAAAATTGACCCCGCAGTATCACTATCTTGGCGGCTAACGCCTGGGCACTTACCGCCAAGCTATACAATCGCCGGACTTTTGCTCATATTTCACAAAAACGTTTACCAAACCTACAATTATTACCCAAAAACAGCTCAAAATATTTATACATATACTTAAAAGTCTACAGAATCCGAATTTGCTATCTAGAAGTGTCTATCTGTAACCGAAATTAAACTAGAGCCCTTTAAAGTTCATCGAATTTTTATTTTGCTTTATTGGGTTTTATGGGGGTTTTTTAGGGTATTTGCGAGGAAATGACGTACGAGGAGATCCAGGAGCGGTACCCAGAAGATTTTGCGGCCCGAGATTTAAACAAATTCGCGTACAGATACCCAAGGGGGGAAAGTTACGAGGATTTGGTCGCTAGACTAGAACCAGTGATTATGGAGCTAGAACGGCAAGGGAATGTTCTAGTTGTAAGTCATCAGGCAGTTATTCGATGTCTATTAGCGTACTTTTTGGATAAAAGTGCTGGTAAGACCGCTTTTTGGTTTAAAATAGTCGAAATTTTAAAGAAATATGTTTTTTGTTATAGAGGAGCTTCCATATTTACAAGTTCCGCTTCACACGATAATTAAATTGACTCCAGTGGCGTACGGGTGCCGGGTAGAACATATAAAGCTCCCCATTGAAGCGGTGGATACGCATAGGTCGAAACCGGTCGTAAGTTTTTGGAAAATTTTGTTTTTATTGTAATAACACGTTTATGGAGTTCTAACGCTTATAACTTAAGCTAGGCTTATTTGGGCGCTTTTTAAACCTCCAAAATTAAAATAATAAACAAAATGGCCGACATATGCTTTGTTACAGGACGCAAAGCTGCTTGTGACGTCAGACACCAATAATATGAAACCAGTTGAAAATAGTTAAATTGTTTAAATAATTTAATTTAATTCGAAAAATTCCTGTGGTATTTTTGCATTTTTTTTTCAGTTTATTTATTATAAATATATAGAAATTCTTTGATTTTCCTATTTTAATATAATACAAAATGACAAATAATAATTGTTAATAACTTAGTGTTAAGTAATACTTAATTAAACAAATTAAATTTGTATTTTTAAATTTTGGTTTAGGTAGAAAAATTGTAAATAAATTTATATTAATGTTAAAAAATTATAAAATAATACAAAAATAATGGCGATTTTATTTGTTTTACTACCGAATAATAAATTATTTTTACTTATTATTTAATTATATTTCAGGTCGCCGGCCACTTAGAGGATAAATTCAAAAAACTACAATTAATTAATTAATTTCAATTAATTTAAATAAATCTTCCAGCTTTCTCAATGTGATTTAATCGAAAATAAGTGTAAACTATTTTAAATTGTGCAAATATTTATTAAATGTATTTTTGACTTAGTCAAACTATGCTACTATATATATTAAGGCTGTATATATCTTATATAATAATAAAATATTTATATTTATGTCTAAAAGTTATTTTTACTAGCAAAATCCACGATAAACCTATTACCGACCCCGCAATTCCAATTATTGGCGGTCAATGCCGTGCCACTACCCGCCAAGCACAACCTACACCCCTCCTAACTTATAACAGACAATACAGTTTAAAAATCGGGTATTTAAGGCATATTAATGAACTCACAATAGCAAAACTATCCTAAACTAAACTCAAAGCCTATCCGAACCCAAATATCACCTTTAGAATTCTATATCTATTACCAATTTTTAGTTAAAGCCTTTCAAAGTGCGAAAACAATTGTAAATTACAAGTATTAACATGATTAACCTCGCGCTATTAACTGTATTCTTTATACACAAAATCACACAAAATCTCCACTAATTCATGTTTTTGCTCTGTCTGCCCCATGTGTAGACAGAGCGAGAAGCTGAGATAGTGTATAAAAAGAATACGACTATTATTTAAGAAAGTTCCACCAAATGACGTCATAGCAGGGGCGCTGCAGTCGTGTGTTGTGATTGGTCGACACGATTCTAATGAGTGTGGCAGATTATGGTTTTAAAAACACTGAAATATGATAATTAAAAGTGATTTTATGGTTTTAAAACCAGTTAAAAACATGAGATAACTTCTGGAATATGTTTAAACAGTTGTATTTAAGTGTTATATATGGTTTAAGTGTGTAAATAAAATGGTGGGCGGTCGAAAACGCGCGGAATAGCTTTAGCAGGCTATGACACGGGTCGTTTACACTAGCCAAATAGTTTAAGTGTGTTTAAAAGTTTAAATATGTAATATTTAAAGTGTTTAAGTATTTATAGTGCAATATATATGTAAATTAAAGAGTTTTATCGGCATAGTTTTGTGAAATTTAAATTTTAAAGCTATAAAATAGTTGATTTAAGATTGGTGTTTGTTGAAATTTAGTGGTGTAATGTAAGCTTTAGAAAAGGCGCGATATAGCGAAGCAGGCTGTGAAAAGCCTGTATTAAAGCACTTAAATGATAAACAATGGATTTAACAAACAAAATGTATAAAACAGGGTATCACCGTTAGTGAAATTTATAGGAAATCAGTGAATTTAATTAATTATTGGATTGCGAATGGAAAAATGAGTAGTTTACGTGTTAAAAATAGTGTAAATAAGTGAAGTTTGTTATTTTTGTATCGTGTAAACGTACGTTAATGGCGATAGCTGTGCTATGTAGGTTTCTGTGTTGTATTGTGAAATGAAATAGTTCGATAAACTAAATATGATACAGATTTTTAAAGTTTTAAACGTGAAATTAAGTGGTTAAAGTGTACATTTAAGTGTTGAACGTGTTAATATTGTGTTAGTATGCCCTGAAATACGTTAAAAATAGAGTAATGCTCAATTCCAGTCAGAAAGAGCCTCATAAAAATGACGAAACGACCAAAACTACGAGTTCTGAGCTGAACAAAAGTAAGTGACACACGTTTACAATTAAATTCAATAATTTTTATCTTCGTTTAAAGTGTAGGGAAAATCTGGTTTAAGTTTAGGGAATGAATAACCAATTTTGGAACTTGTGTCAAAGGTTTTTAAAGCTTTTTAGGGACATCCCTGTTTTTGAGCCTAAAAATATTCCTTAAAAATGTTTAAATAATTTTTAAAAATTGTAATTACGGAGGTTTATGATTATTATAACCTTATTTCTCTATACGTATTTTTTTTTTTTAGATAAATGCAATTTGGTAAAGGGTCCTAAGCCGCTCCAGAAATTCAAATTTTATCTAGATGTGAAAAGCCATGTGGTATCCAATAAACTAGAGTCAAAAATCAAAGAACTTGGTGGGGTAAGCGTTCACTGCTATCATTTTTTAATTGAACATGTGATTTTGACATATTGCTTACTTATAATACAATTTAAAAATGCGCGCCATTTTAAATACACTATTTGGGGGAAATTTGAAATTTTTTAGGGGAAATTAATTAATTATAGAGTATTTTTAGCAAAAAATACATTTTAAATATTTTAGGGGAAAATAATTCATATTGTGGTATTTTTAGGGGAAATTAATACATTTTTAGGATTTTTAAGGCAGATATTTTTTTTAGGAGTATTTATAGGAGAAATAAATTTCACGTATAATTTTGGGGTATTTTTAGGGGCAATTAATTAATTTTTGAGTATTTTAATGCAAATAGATTAATTTTGTAAAATTTTTAAGAAATTTAAATTAATTTTGGAATATTATAGATTTTTTATTTTTAAATATTGTGGTATATTTAGGGAAAATGGATTAATTTAGAGCATATACATTTATTTTAGGATATTTTTAGGGAATTCTGAAGAGTTTATAGGAGAAATATTTTTACATAAAATTTTGGGGTATCTTTAGGGGAAATTAATTAATTTTTGGGTATTTTTACGGCAAATAGATTTATTTTGGGATATTTTTAGGAACTTTAAATTCATTTTAGAGTATATTTAGAAAAAAGGTACATTTTTAAATAGTTTACAGGAAATAAATCAATATTGGGGTATTTCTAGGAAAAATGAATTAATTTTGGAAATTTTTAGCAGATAAATCAATCTTTCCCTAAAAGAAAATCTTTTTAGGATACTTTTAGGGAATTCTGAACTATTTATAGGAGAAATAAATACATTGTATGGTATTTTTAGGGCACATAAATTAATTTTGGGCTATTTTTAAGGCAGATATATTAATTTTAGGGATGATGAATTAGTTTTAGGGTAAATTATATAATATTGTAGTATTTTAAATGCAAATTAATTCATTTTGGGGTTTTAGGGTAGCTACATTTATTTTAGGATATTTTTAGGGAATTCTGAACTATTTATAGGAGAAATAAATACATTTTATGATATTTTTAGTGCTCATAAATTAATTTTGAAGCATTTTTAGTGCAAATATAATAATTTTAAGGTATTATTAATGAATTTTGGAGTACGCAAATTAACAACTCTAGTAATTAAGACACATTAGTAACTTAGGAGCAAATAAACCAATTTAAAACAAAGATAATAGTAAAATACGGCTTTGAAATAGAAAATAAAATATTTTTGCTATCAGTTTAGGCAAATAGAACTATTATAGTTTGTTATTGACTAAAATTCGACGAAAATAAACTGTTTTAAGGCAAGAGAAAGTCATAAAGTCGGCTTATTTTTACGTAATATGAAACATCACGCTTCAATCGTTATATTATTATGCTATGGACAGCGTGTACTAGTATTTGTGTGTATATACCATCTGTAAATTGTCGACCGGGCATATAAAACGTGCCCCTTTGCCCCACCTGCAACCGCTGCATGCGTTACCGTTCGTTGCCCGAACGCGTGTTGCCAACTATAGCAACATATTCATACTTTTCAGGGGAAAAAACTAGATTTTATTACGTTTTTTTGAGTTATTAACAATTATTTACACGATTTTAATACTTTTAAACTATTACATAGTCTGTAAAGTAAAGCAAAACTAGGGGAATCGTGTAAGAATTTTCCGCGGCACTGATGCGTCGGTAGCCCAGTAACTGTGCACACGTCCTCGGTCTTAATTAACGTTAAATGCAGATTGTTAGACAAAACCAGGGTTTGTAAACAATTTACTTGTGTATTTCAAGTATCTAACTAGTGTATTTTTGTATATTTTTGTTTTGCTATAGTTGGCAAGTGTTGCTCCCTTGTCATCGGCCATCTTGTAAAAGTTGACAGCTTTTGCTTTGACAACTGTGTTGATTTATATACAAGATCGAACATTTTCGCATATTTCACCGAATAATCGGTATGTTAGGGCCTCGAAACGCTTAAAAATAGTTTAGTGACAGTTGTGCGGTGGCCTGGATTACGCGTATGCACTCAATTACGTAATAATTGTGCCAGGAAGAAGGTAATTTTTATTGTTTATCGCACCCAGTTCGAATGGAACTGACACTCGGTTTTGCGGCAGTTTTACGGGTTTCAGAAGAAATTTGCTCCGGTTTTGATGCATTTAAACTGTTTTAAATTGATTGTTGTTGATTGATTATTGTTTATAATAATTTTATAGTGTTTATAGAGCAAAATAAATTGTTTTTACGTATATTTCGTGTGTTTTCTTACACTTTTATCTCTGAAATACATATATAGCATAGTTTTTGCCACCCTATTTTTAGGTTAAATAAAAAATTAATAATTATTTTTGGTGTAGTTATTTAATTGACATTGCATGCACGAGGGGTCTCTGAAACCCCATTTCAGAAAATAATATAAATTTGTAACTGTATAGTTTTAAGCCAATGAACACTAATTTTGTAATTATATTTTATATGCGTGAGTGTTAAAGCATGGATTAGTGGTTTTTGCCACCCTATTTTTAGGTAAAATTAAAAAAAGTTGTAATTATTTTTCTTGTAGTTAATTAATTGACATTGCATGCACGAGGGGTCTCTGAAACCCCATTTCAGAAAATAATATAAATTTGTAACTATTGTTTTAACTCAATAAACACTAATTTTGTAATTATATTTTATATGCGTGAGTGTTAAAGCATGGATTAGTGGTTTTTGCCACCCTATTTTTAGGTTAAATTAAAAAAATTGTAATTTTATTTTGCTGTAGTTAATTAATTTACATTGCATGCACGAGGGGTCTCTGAAACCCCATATCAGGAAAAATTATAATTTTGTAACTGTATTGTTTTAACTCAATAAACAAATTGTTAAACACTAATATTGTAATTATATTTTATATGCATGGAACAATTAATTGTTTATTTTGGTGTAAATAATAAATGGGGTCTGTGCTACCCCATGTTCACTCAATAAACAAATGAAAAACTAATATAATTGTTTCTATTTAATTTGCATAAAACAAATCTCGAATCAGATAGCGCTTCGCATGGTTGGCACGAGGGGTTTCTGATACCCCATTTTTGTTTTAGGTACTCAATAAACTAATTATTTAAAACTAATTTAATTTGAATTTAATTCGAAAAAATCTCGGCCTTGGCTCCTATTTTTGACGCGTCCCTTTTATTATAGGTAACAGAGTACTTTTTAGTGCAAGAAGTCACGCATGTTATCAGTGATAACCCGAATCAATGCCCTAATCCAGTAACCGTCAGTTCACCGGTTACACCCCGGTTAGTTGAGAGCGCAAATGAGTCACCAGGTCCGTCGCCATCGGGTGTAACCACCGCGGGACGCCTGAGACTTGTAAGTTAATCGCATTGGCCCTGGGGGGCAAAGATGTTATTTATGGCGAGCGGCACATGTGTAAACCGCTTCATTGTAACTATATTTTTGTTTTGTCATAACTTTTGAGCTATGCGAGCTTTAAAGAGCAATTCGACAAAATGAATATTTTTATTGATAAGCTTAGGTACAATGCACCTATGCGTCCAGCTTTATAAGTAATATATACAGTGGTTTTTAATAATTACGGCCTTTTGATTGAAAAAATGTTAATATTGAAGTTCATTTTTTATGGCCTTTGGGTTAACAATATGAAAAAATCTTGTAGATATAAAATATCTTAGAATTATTAGTAGAATTTTTGGGGGTTTTAATTATTTTTATAAGGGCAGTATTAAGGGGGGGGTTGCAAATTTTGGGGCCCTATAACTCGGGAAGTATACGGGCGATTGGATTTAAACTGCTAGTAGATTCAAATGGGATACTAAATAACATGTGTAGCAAATTTGGTGTAAATCGGTCGGGTACCTTCAGACGAGCGACGACTAACATCCAAGTATATAAGTTATATATATATATATATATATATATTTGGATTCAGGACGACGAGACAAACACTTTTTGGGATTTTTTTAAATTCAATTATGTTACAGACACACACGACTTCGTACCGCTAATTATATTTTAGATATGTTGGTATTTGCAAATTGTGTAAATGTATTTTATTTTTTTAATTAGAAAACTCGGTCCGATGCAATGCTGGAAAAAGTCCGTTCGCAAAACGCATCGAAAACCCGAGATCCTCTAGAAAATGCCAAATTGTGGGGGATACCAATTTGGACAGTGAATAAAGTATGTATATACCCGAAACCCCCATAAAAAAATAACTAATATACTTGTTTTTAGATATTTTCCTTCCTAGAAAAAGTAAACGCATCAATATCATTAAAAAACGTTCAAAAATCGTCTAAATCCGTAAAAGTAATCAACATAAAAGCCCCATTCGTGAAATTCGAGCCGCTCCTAAGAGACGCCCGCCCTGTCTACAAGCCCCTACAATCGTGGCCCGTAATCAACCTGGAAGCCAGTCCTGGAAAACCTGTATTTTCCCTAAAAACCCTCCGAAATCCGGCAGAAGTTAAAATAACGGATGCTAAACCGGATTTAGCTGCGCCTAATGAGTCCAAAATGACCCGAAAACAACGCACCCGACTTTCGGTAAAAACGGCAAAAACGCCGAAATTAAAACAATTGTTTATTTAATTTTTAATTTTAAAGGTTCGTAGTAGTCTAAAGGGGCAAGAGGTCGAAAAACAGACGATTGTTGGCGGATTTTGCGAGATTTGTCACTGCGATTACCGTGAAATCGGCGAACATGTTCGTTCCGAGCAACATTTGAATTTCGTCAAAAATGATGCGAATTTTTTGGAACTTGACTCACTGATCAGCGCCGGCGCTAACGTCGAAGCGTTTTTAAGGTAAATATAAATTTATGATTTTTTTAACTTAGCGCCATTAGAATTAAAAAGTTACTTACATTTTCATGAAAATCGCATTACTAGTTCCAGAGTTAAAATGATATAATTTTATAAACAGATTAAACGGTTCAACAAGCAATAAAGACGGGTCACCAACGTGCCCATTGTTTGCGCGCCGTTCCCTCCGGAAGATCAACGGTAAAACCAGTTCCGGTAGCCCGGAGAAATGCAACGGTTTACGCACCCCAACCACATATTCGGACTATTCCCCGCCTGTAACCCGGAATAAAATGCCACGAACGCGAAGCTCCAGCCAGCAATCCGCGTTATCGCCGACGGGGTCTGAGGGGGGGCATCAGTTGCGATCGCGGGGGCAATTATGGTTGCCTACAGCACTGATAGGCACAACAGCGGAAGACGAACAGTTTGCAAATGTTAAAAAGGAGTTTGGAAACCGGAAATCGTGCGGGCGGGATGAAGAAACGTGCGGGAAACCGGAAAAATTGAAGAAATCGGGGCTGAAAACGGGGAATAAACGGATTTCGGCGGATGAGCGACTCGTCGCTGACAATAAAACGTATTATAAGGTTGAAGTTATGACAACTAAGTTGCGCAGCAGTGGATTAGGTACGTTTTGAGCGCCTCTACCAAGTTTGTATAATAATGTAAACAATTTGAATATGTTTAGGTGCCCGAGAACAGGAAGTAGCGCGCCGCGTCCAAACCCCAATTCCGGAAGAAACGCAATCGGAAGATCAAAGTTTAGTTGTTAAATTCAAACGCGTCCGAAAATCGGAATTATCCGTTTTAAACGATGAAGCCGAAAATTTTATGTTTCCACGCAAAGAAGATGAAAGCACCGATTGTGACACCGACGATGGTGCAGAAACGACGCGAAGTTCAATCAAATCGGAATCTAGCGAAATGAAATCTAGTGAAACGGAAGTGATCCAGATCACAGATGAGGATTCGTTAGCGAGTAGTGTTGTTTGTGATCGGAAGCGAAAACGCGTTGAGGAACAACCGGTGGAGGAGGAAACGGAGGAGTTAGGGAGGGGAAAACGGCGGAAATTAATAGTGGATATGGATGAAAGTGAGGATGAAATGTGTAAAGAGGATAGTTTGGATAGTGATTATGTTTGTAGTGTGCGAAAACGGAGGAAAAAACGGCGAACGCACGCCGAAACGTTCTTGGCGGATAATCAACGGTATTATAAATTCCAAACGCCCGGAAGTCGATTAAGGTATGTTTATTACAGCGTTCCAGATAGACAACTAGATACATTATAAATTTGTTTTCAGATATCAAGGATCAGTATTTGCGCAAACGGCGCCGAAACCTACAAAAGCGAAACAAAACGGCGAACTTCCGCCGCAACCGATAGTGCTTCCGCCGGTGGAGGAGACCCACATCGAGCCATTACCAGAGTTAAATTTAAAATTTTCATTTGAGTTTTTACCGAAAAGTGAACCGTGGTATAAAACATTCGAGCGTCAAGATGCGGGCGATGAGTTTTATACGTGCTTCAGTGACGCGGGACATTCGACGCGATTTATTTTGCCCTATCAGTTACCTTATTTGCCCCCCGTTGACCCTAGGCAATGCATCGAGGACTACAAAAAGAAAATACAAACTTACTTTAAAGTTGAAACGGGAACGGAAGTCGCCAGCTTGGATTCGGTATCGGGGACGTCTGGAGCGACCGGAACTGGCAGAAAATCGCCTGAAAAGAAAGATGAAACCGTTGTAAAAGAGCCTAAACAACCGATCATTCGCCGGAAGAAAAAACGAAGGTTAGTTTTACTTTACGCATTTTTTTTTTCGCAAATGCCATTAGAATCTTCAGTTTCGGATAATCTCAAAACATTTAATTCCAGGTTTATTAAACTATCCAACCACCCGCGTAAATCGCCCCGGCAGCACGCGTCAACGTTAGCGATTCTAAGTTCGCTGATTGAACAACGGAAAAAACGAGCGCGCAAATCGGAACATGCAACCGAATCGGATAACTCTCGCCTAAGTCTCGCCTCAATTCCAGAAGAGGCGCCAACACCAACCGTCAAACCCGAAATCATTTTAAACGAACAAGAATCGATAATCGAAGCCGCAAATGAATCTCTGCTTAATTCAGCGTTAGAAGAAATCCTGACGGCGCCAATGAACGAATTTACCGAATTGGAGTTACCGCAGGACGGCATTGAGATTCGCGATAAACCGGACGCGATCGATCTAATCGAATCGTACGATCAAATCGCGAAATCACCAAAACGGGGTTATAATCGTAATGGTCGCGCGCGGAAAGTCCGCAAGAGGAATAAAAACCGGACGGGGTGGCCGAATAAGAAACGATTATTTCCGGTGCGACGGCAAGCGGGTAAACAACCGGAGAAAGACATTTGTAAAGTAGAGAAATTGCCTGAAGTGGATGAGTCTAATATATCGGATTTGTCGGTGGAAAATTCGGATTTAGACGTGTGCGAAGACGCAAATGAACGGTTAAACACGTCGAACGATGAGACTGAATTATTAAAACAGGGTGAAATATGGACAGAAAACGTAAATAAAATTAGTGAAATAAGTGAAACTATTAGTAACAATGTAGTGGAGAATAATAACAGTGTAGTTGACATTAAAACGGACGATAACGACTTAACTTCTGAAAACGACATAAAAATCGAAATAAACGATGAAATCAAACTAGAACCTACAGAAACGGAAGATTCCGAAGATTTAGAACCCGATAATCATAAGAAGGATTCTGGTAGACACAAAACGGACACCGAAACGAAGACGAGCAGTACAGAAAACACCAAAAATGCGACGGAAACACAGAAAAACGAATTGGATGAAACAACAGTATCAGAAGTTGATAATAACAATCCGAAAACCCAAACAAACTGTTCAAAAATTCAGAGCAAATGTTTAGAAATTCAAAAGAATACATCAGAGTTAAATAATCAAAAAAAGAGTACAGAAATTTTAAAACTAGAGAGTTTGGAATCTCAAAAAAAGAGTTCTACAACTCAAAATAAGAGCGAACAGTGCCAAAACCCAAAAAAAGAGTTGGAAACTAAAGAACACAGATTAAAAACTCAAATTAAGAGTACCAAAATTCTAAATATGAGTAGTGAAACTCAAAATACGAGTTCTGAAACTCAGAGTACGAGTTCTGAAACTCAAAATACGAATTCTGAAACCCAATATACGAGTTCTGAAACTCAAAATACGAGTTGTGAAACTCAGGATACGAGTTCTGAATCTCAGTATACGAGTTCTGAAACACAAAATATGAATTCGGAGGATGCAGAAATACATAATAATGCATTTGAAACTCAAAATAATGAAACGGACAGTTTGATAACTCAGAAAAAATGTTTAAAGACTAATGCTGAGCCGCAACAAAAACGATCGGATTTAGATACACAGAAATTGAGTTTAGAAACTCCGAAAAAGGGTGTGGAAACTCAGAGAAAGGGTATAGAGACTCAGAAAACTAATTCTGAGCCGCAACATAAAAGATCGGAGTTAGAAACACAGAAATTGGGTTTAGAAACTCAGAAAAAGGGTGTAGAAACTCAGAAAAAGGGTATAGAACCTCTGAAACAGGGTATTGAGAGTCAGAGGAAGGGTTTGGAAACAAATCAGAAAAATCGCGAGTTTAAGAAAATTGAAGCCGAAACCCGGAAAATCGAAGAGCAAAAAAGTGAATTAAAAACGAAAATCCATCGAAATTTAACACTGATTTTAGAACCGCTTAAAAACGATTTAATGAAACTGGAAAACTGTAATATTGAACATCAACTGTCTGATAAACAATTGGATGGTTTAATTGTGGTAAATCGTCTAGAAAATGTTGGTGAAACTATGGAAAGTGGTGGAAATCGACTGAAAATCGAGGATATTGCAGAAAAGGGGCTGATTACCCCGCGGAAGCATCTACAACGGACGTCGTCATCGGATTGTTCGGGCGCCGAGGAAGTGATACCAAGCGCAACCGATCGTTTAAGTGAATGTGTCCATGTCACCTTAGACAAATGGGAAAACGCGGAAAAAGTGCTGCACGCGAAAATGAACGATAACGAAACAATCTTACAACATGATCGACTTTTTCAGCCGTTTGTGCGCGTGCAAAAAATCGATAATTCCACCGCGCTACAAGTGGCAAATCGCCGTTTGCGCAGTTCTAGCTCCCCCGAACGGAAACCAAAAGCGAAACGAGCGAAAATCGCCCCCCCCTCGCCTAGAAGCCCCCGCAAATTGCGCGCCCCCCGCGGGAAATGGTACAGGGAAAGATGAAAATTATTTCTGGGCCACAAAAATATTTGTACTGCCCCGCCCGTTATAAACACGCCCCTCGAGAACTAACCACGCCCTCCTTGATGAAACGCCCCGCCCCTTGAATACATTATCCCGCCCCCCTATGGTTAATATAGTGTTTTTGTCGTTATTTATTGTAATTAAGATTCTTATTGTCAATTTTGCTTTTATAAATACATCATATATTTTTTTTTTTATTGATAATAAAATGATTATTCTAAGTATTGAATTTTATTTTATGTATTCGTGAAATTCGTGTATAATGTAACTTAATATAAGATTATTTTTATTTTTTTAACTAAATTTGGAATAAAAAAAATTATATATATACAAATATAGATATAATTATTTTCTTCTTAAAATAGTATTAATAATAAGTTTAATTTATATTAGGAAAAAACTCAAGAATGTACAAAAAATCATGTTATTTTCCAAAAAGAAATTATATATCATTTTCGAAATTTATAAGAACAAGAAATTGTTTGAAAATTTTGGAAAAACTATAAATAAAATATTTGTAGTTTGAAACAGTTTATTTATTTATTTGTTTAAATAATTTACCACTTACCAGTGCAAAATAACGATCTTGTATCACTTTTTTCACCAAATTACACCAATAACACTTTTAACTTAACCATTTCACTACTAAAATCGCTAAATTACAAATCTGCCACACCCATCACAATTTTATTTTTAATTAACTCAAAAACACATAAATATTAATTAAAATCGTGTAAAACCTATTTTTATGCACTTTACTATACAAATTTACAAGTATTTACCTAATTTAACTAATTTTTTTGTTCGAAAACTCCGAAATGTACTAAAAAAGTCATGCAAGGATTTTATAGAATTTTCATAATCGTAAATAATAAAACGTAATTTAAGGGTCTATATGTTGAGTTTAAACTGTCAAAACACCTAGAAACTTAATAATAAACAGAAATTTTACGAATATTACGTAAAAACTAACATATTAGCCGCGAAATTTAAATAATTGTTTTGTGCGACCCTAGCGACATCTACTAACACAACTGTGAACTAAATATGGCGCAAAATTCAATTTTTATTACGAAATTACCAAATTAAACGTAATACATAAACAAATATATGCGTAGCAACTATAAATTATTGTAATTCAATTATTTATTGAGTAATTGATCAGCAATTATCGTTATAAATGAAAAACAAAATAAAAACCAATAATTTAATATATTTATAAACAAAATTATCTGTAATAAAACAATAAAACGGACTAATTATTATAGTTTATTTGCCAATCAAATTAAATATATCGTTTTTTTGTCTTTGTCTAAATATTTCTCGCCTTTTCTAACTGTCACATGATTTTAACCTCACTTTTTGCATGAGGGGTTAAAAACGCATAATAAATAAATAAATAATAAATTTTATGAATAATGGCTGGAAATATCGACGAATTATTTGATTGTTTCGCGCAAGAACAAGAAATTGATGAAGAAAATGTGAATAATGCGTTAGAAAAAGTGACGCTACAATCGGAACCATCCGAACAGAGGTAAACGTGGGAAGAAAACGTGAATTTCTGGGTGTTAAGAGCGTGTTTTCACGTTTTAGTATATCGCCGGGGACTAGAAAACGGGAATGCGATGATGAAAAAGTGGAGGAAGTTGTTCCGAAACGTAGCAAAGCGGAGATTGAGGTTACATTGGATGATATAAAGTATGTTTTATGCTTAAATATTTGTGATTTATTACGTTTATTTTGGTTTTTGTCTACAATAAAATGATTAGCTTAGAAGAACTTACAAATCGTATTGTTGTCCATACGATCGAGTCCCTAGATTCTTGTACGCATGAAGTGGCTGTGCCCCCGGGGCAGGAATACACCCCATTGGCCCCACATAAAGGTATTTGTCTAATAAATACTTAAAATATCGCAAATCATTTATTTAAACTACAATTTTATATAATTATTAACTCTAACTTATAATAGTTGTGTGTGAAATGTAACTAAATGTACGCAAGAAGTTGTCAAGTATGTCGGCTTATGACGGCGCACTAGCGGCCATTTGCATAATTTGCCCTGCGCACTGGTGTATAATTAACATTGCCGCGCATCCACTTACTAATACAATTTAAATACTCGCCCAATTTTTGTATTAACTCTGATTACTCACAAATGACAAATCTAGTTTGACCCCTATTTTTTTAGTATATAGAAAAAACTATCGCGCATCAAATAACGCTAAGTAGAATAGTCTAACTCGTCTAGTTTTCGACTTATGAATATTTAAAGTTTACGATCGAAATTAAAAAATATATATATATTTTGCTCTAATTTTGGATTTATTATACTCATTCGCCCAATTAATTTCAAGGGGCATTGAATATTTTTTTACATATAGCAAAAAGTACCGAAAATCGATTAACACTAAGTAGAATAGTCTATCTTATCTAGTTTTCGAGTTATGAATATTTAAAGTTGACACATTTTTTACAATCAAAATTTAAAATAATATTTTGCTCTAATTTTGGATTTATTATGCTAATTCGCCTAATTCAATTCGGGGGATATTGAATATTTATTTGTATATAGAAAAAAGTACCGAAAATCGATTAACACTAAGTAGAATAGTCTATCTCATATAGTTTTCGAGTTATTAATATTTAAAGTTGACACATTTTTTACAATAGAAATTATAAATAAAATTTTGCTCTAATTTTGGATTTATTATGCTCATTTGCCTAATTCATTTCAGGGGGTATTGAATATTTATTTACATATAGAAAAAAGTACCGAAAATCGATTAACACTAAGTAGAATAGTCTATCTTATCTAGTTTTCGAGTTATGAACATTTAAAGTTGACACATTTTTTACAATCAAAATTTAAAATAATATTTTGCTCTAATTTTGGATTTATTATGCTCATTCGCCTAATTCAATTCAAGGGTTATTGAATATTTGTTTACATATAGAGAAAACTATGGGTAATCTAAAGGCATTAAGTAGAACTTTCTATCCGCCTTAGTTTTTTAATAAGATATTTTTAAAATCGAAAGAATTTTGAAGCTTAGATTTATTAATAGGGCTCCGGGGGGGCACCCAAGTCAAAATATGGTTCTATTTTGAATTTAATTGTTATATTATACTATTTATTTAAAGGTGAACCAGCAAAAACGTATCCATTCGTTTTGGATTCGTTTCAAAAGGAATCTATACTTTGTATCGATAATAATCAATCGGTATTGGTATCCGCGCATACTTCTGCGGGCAAAACTGTTGTTGCTGAGTATGTTTCCTCAATTTTATTGATTTTAGATCGATTTATATTCTAAATTACTTACAGATATGCGATAGCTGTTTCATTGCAAAACAAACAACGTGTTATTTACACTACTCCTATAAAAGCGCTTTCAAACCAAAAGTACCGTGAATTTTACGATCAATTTAAAGATGTGGGGCTCGTCACTGGTGATGTTACAATCAATCCATCGGCTTCTTGTTTAATTATGACTACAGAGGTAAGTTTTATATAAACTACAAAAAATCATAACTCAAAAACTAGTAAAGTTAGAATGCTCTACTTAGTGCCATTCGTTTCCTCGTAGTTTTTTCTATACGGAAATAAATTATGATTGAATTCTAAATATAACTACCGGAATTAACTTAGATCATTTAAAAATCGGTAAAATTCAAATTGGCATCAACTTTAAAAAATCATAACTTCTAGAAGAAAAAAGATATAATGTTCTACTCAAAAGCATTCGATTCGCTGTTCTTTTTACTATATGTAAATAATTTTTCATTGAATTACGTTAAAAGTTGTTTGACTTATTTATGATTAACTAAAATTCGGGCGAAAAATAAAATGTTGAAATTAATTTAGATCTTGCGGAATATGTTGTACCGCGGTTCAGAAGTGATGAGGGAAGTCGGATGGGTTGTTTTCGATGAGATTCATTACATGAGGGACAAGGAGCGCGGGGTGGTGTGGGAGGAAACCCTTATATTACTCCCGCATAACGTACATTTCGTATTTTTGTCTGCGACAATTCCAAATGCGCGACAATTCGCTGAGTGGGTTGCTCATCTGCACCATCAGCCATGCCATGTAGTCTATACCGATTTTCGACCGACGCCCTTGCAACATTTCATTTTTCCGGCTGGAGGACAAGGAATTCACATGGTTGTTGACGAAACCGTAAGATTAAATGCTTAATCTCTAGGAAAATTTCTGTAAATTTATTTATAGGGGACATTTAAAGACGAAAACTACAATGCAGCAATGGCTGTGTTACAAAACGCGGGCGACGCCTCGAAGGGGGACCAGAGGGGCCGTCGGGGTGGCGTCCGTGGGGTAAACCCTACCGAATCTAATATTTTTAAGATTGTTAAAATGATTATGGAACGAAATTTCGCTCCGGTTATTGCGTTTAGCTTCAGCAAGAAAGAGTGTGAACAGTATGCGGTACAAATGGCCAAATTGGACTTTAATAATGGTAAGTCGATGACGAATGGACTGTATGTGATGTGGGCACATTGGCTCGCCGAAGTTTAAATCGAATCGCCCCCTAAAATTTGGACCCTCTTAATACTGCCCTTAGAAAAATAATTAAAACACCCAAAAATTCTACTAGAAATTCTAAGATTTTTATATCTATAAGATTTTTGCATATTGTTTACCCAAAAGCCATAAAAAAATATTAAATATTATAATAATTAAAAAGCGTTGCTCGCACCGCATTAATTACATAAAAGGCGAGCTGGACGCATAGGTCATACCCAAGCTTGTTTTTAAATAGCAACAGAGAAGAATCTAGTCGACGAAGTGTTCAATAACGCCATGGACGTTTTGTCTGAGGATGACCGTCATTTACCACAAGTAGAAAATCTACTTCCACTTCTTCGGCGCGGTATTGGCATTCATCACGGTGGATTATTACCGATTTTAAAGGAAACTATTGAAATTCTATTCGGTGAGGGGCTTATTAAGGCCTTATTTGCAACGGAAACGTTCGCAATGGGCCTTAATATGCCCGCTCGAACAGTCTTATTTACTGGAATGCGAAAATTCGACGGCGCTGAGATGCGATGGGTAAATTAAAAGTTTTTAACTCGTATCTCTTGATTTTCCTATTAATATCTATTTAGATTACTTCTGGAGAATATATCCAGATGTCTGGAAGGGCGGGCCGTCGAGGAATTGACGATAAAGGTATCGTTATTTTAATGGTAGATGAAAAAGTGCCGGCCGCCGTTGGCAGGGAGATTGTTAAAGGACAAGCTGACCCAATCAATTCCGCGTTTCACTTAACGTACAATATGGTCCTTAATTTACTTCGTGTTGAAGAAATTAATCCAGAATATATGTTAGAACGGAGTTTCTACCAGTTTCAAAATCAAACTGCTATACCAGGGCTGCACGAGGGTAAGTCGTTTTTTATAACTCTGTTACTACAGCTTACACCCTTTGTCCTATCTACTTGAAATTTGACAAGAATGTAAATAAAATATCGATAATTAATACCTATTTTTTTCAATTTTTTTACATTGGTCGTTTAGGCCCAAAAAAAGAAATAAAATTACTTTTTGTTTAAGACAACAGTTATGTTAGGCGTTTTTTATAACTCTGTTACTACAGCTTACACCCTTTGTCCTATCTACTTGAAATTTAACAAGAATGTACATAAAATATGGATAATTAACTCCTATTTTTTTCAATTTTTTTACTTTTGTCATTTTGGCCCAAAAAATAAATGTTTTTTTTTTAAATTGCATTTTCAATATTATAGACTATGTGCAAAAAGTTGGGGCTTTTAACGCGATAAAAGTGAAGAATGAGGACGAAATTGAGACGTATTATAAAATTCGGCAAGAATTGGACACGTTGGGTGTCAATTTTCGTAGTTATTTGACCAAATCTGAGTATTTAATACCTTTTTTGCAACCTGGCCGAATGGTTAAGGTATTTTGAGTTACTCAAAAATTTGTTAAAAGTTTTATTGAGAAATTCTGATTGATTTAGATAAAATCGGGAACGGATGAGTATGATTGGGGAATTGTGGTCAATTTCCGCAAAAATGAACCGTACAAGAAAAAGGGGAATCCCCTAACGGAAGAGCCGAAGGTCTACGTTGATGTTTTACTCCATGTTGAAAATCCGAACAAGAATTCTACGATTGGCAAAAAAATTCCGAAGCCTTGCAACGATATGGAGGTAAATTGATTTGCGTATTTTTACAGTTTCGTCGCTACAGATTACAATTTTCATCCAAATTTGGGAAAATAAGAAATGTGTTTCGTTTTAGAAAGGAGAGATGGATGTAGTCCCAGTGGTAAGTATATTGATAACAAAGATCTCCTCGATCCGGGTCCATTGTCCAGACGACCTGAGACCCCGTGATAATCGACGCGCGATGTTGAAAACAATCGCCGAAGTGAAAAAACGGTTTCCCGATGGCCCCCCTTTGCTGAATCCCGACACAGATATGAATATCAAAGAACCAGAATTCAAAGAAATTTGTAATAAAATAGAAAAATTAGAAAAACGGATGTTTGCCCATAAGATGCACAATCACCCAGATTTGGATACCGAATACCCAAAATATACCCAAAAAATGGAAGTCGAAGCCCAATTAAAAGTTGCAAAACAAAAATTGTTAGATGCTAAATCAGTTTTACAGCTGGACGAGCTAAAATGTCGTAAACGTGTGCTAAGGAGGCTCAATTACTGCTCTAATACCGATGTAATTGCGCTAAAAGGTCGTGTTGCGTGTGAATTGAGCAGGTAGGCATGTCGAAAAAGTGGCCGCAAGTGATTCCTCGAAACCGGCCATTTTCTCCCGAATGGCCGGGCTTTAAAAAAATATATAATGGGTAAAATTTAATGCCTACAATTTATTTTAGTGCCGATGAGTTATTAATTACTGAATTAATTTTCAATGGAGTGTTCGCCAAATTGACTCCAGCTCAATGTGCCTCTATTTTGAGCTGTTTTGTCTGCGATGAAAAGAGTAATGATAGCCTGAAGCTCGCTGAAGAACTTTCAGGACCTTTACGAACCATGCAAGTAAGTTACAATTTTTTTTTTACAAATTTGACTCTAACTAAAGAACAATTAAAGATTACACTCTAAAATTTTCAGGGAGCAATAATCAACTATTGTTTCACATTCTCTGAAAATTTGGGCCTGATTTAACCAAAATGGCGGATTTTATTGAGCAAAATCTGTTTTTTGTTATAAAATTACAAATTTGAATCTAACTAAAAAATTGTAAAAGATTTCACGCTTACATTTTCAGGGAACAATAATCAACTATTGTTTCACGTTCTCTGAAAATTTGAGCATGATTTATCGAAAATGGCGGATTTTATTGAGCAAAATCTGTTGCTTTGTTATAAAATGACAAATTTGACTTTAACTAAAAAACGGTTAACGATATCTTGCTAAAATTTTCAGACAACAATAATCAACTATTGTTTCACGTTTTCTGAAAATTTGAGCTTGATTTATCCAAAATGGCGGATTTTATTGAGCAAAATTTGTTTTTTTTGTTATCGTATGCGTTTTTTTTTTCAGGATTTAGCTAAGAGGATTGCAAAGGTGAGCATAGAAGCTCGTTTGACGATTGATGAGGCTGCGTATGTGGAGAAATTTAAGCCCTATCTGATGGATGTCGTTTTTGCGTGGTCGAACGGCGTGACTTTTGCAGAATTATGCAAAATGACGGATATTTTCGAAGGATCGATCATCCGATGTATGCGCAGACTTGAAGAACTGTTAAGGCAAATGTGCCAAGCTGCCAAAACAATTGGCAACAGCGAATTAGAAGATAAATTCTCAACAGCGATCAAATTAATGAAACGTGACATCATTTTTGCGGCCTCATTATATTTATAATTAATTAAATCATATTTTGTACTACTTAATTAATAAATAAAGACTTGTTCATATAATATTATTGTTTTTATTGAAAAAATACAAAACGAATTAAAATTACCTAATGAATGTTGATTATTTTCACCAATATTCAGATTTTAGCATAATTAGCAAACAAAACTACACTTTATATTTGATATAAATTAATTATTAGACCAAATTAAACACATATTTAATAATTAAAACGATTTATTTGATAAAACATTAAAAACCACATGTTGCATAGTTTTGACATTTACATAAATTATTCCATTTTCACAAACACCAGCCACTTTTCACTATATACCATTAATTCATTAATCATTTGAGCTCATTTTGAGAATATTAAACCCAAGAATAAACCAAGAATTACGGCAAATAAAGAGTTTTTAACAAATATGAGCGTAGAATTAGCCATTTTGATAATTTACACATATCCACTAATTATTTCATTTTCACATACTCCAGCCACATTTCACTATACACTATTAATTCTTCAATCATTTGAGCTCATTTTGAGAATATTATACCCAAAAATAAACGTAGAATAACGGCACACCAAGAGTTTTTAATAAATATGAGCGTAGAATTAGCCATGTTGATAATTTACACATATTCACAAATTATTCTATTTTCACGTACACTAGCCACATTTCACTACACACAATTCATTCTTCAATCATTTGAGCCCATTTTGTGACTATTGAACTGTAGAATAAAGCTAGAATTACGGCAAACCAAGACTTTCTAACAAATATTTGTGTAGAAAATTAGCCATTTTTACAACATTCTCACGTGAATACTTATACGAACTTCAACCACAAAATACTCAATGTTCACCAATTTTCATGGGGTTTGAAGTATTTCAGTGGTTATCTGGGGCGTAAGCAACGAATTTGCCACTAATTTTGAGGTGATACGAGTCAAAATAAGGAAAATTTAGAAATTTGCTAATTATCACGTGATTGATGACGCGGTGGCGTGCGCGGTGGCATGCGCAAAGCAACGAAAATTGGCTCGCGGCTGCGCGTAGTCTTGTCTCTCAGACCGGGTATAAAAGCAAATTTTCCTAAAGCTCGTCCTCTTTCACTGCTAACTCTTCGGAGTGAACACGTCGTGCAACATGAGCTCTCGTGAGAACTCTTGTTCTAATTGTTTAATCTGCAAACATCTGCGAATTGTACGGTTATTAATTAAATATTTCAACGCCAATCGCTTTATTATACATCATATTAATTGATCAGTGCTATATTTTTGTGATTCACGAAATTTATTGGCCACGTATTGATTGAAAGTTTTGTAACGGTTTTTTAACTTGAATACGGAATGGCGAATAGTTGTTCAACGTTATAAATACAATTGTTTTACTTTAATTTCATTGGTTTTAAATCGTTTTGTTTAATTAATTTGTTTTTGGTCGAACCACGTGGTGATTAAAATTTTCCAACGGCTTCTAAGTTGCATAATTTATGAATTTAAAAGTTATAATTGCATTTTGTGTAAATTTTTTTGTCGCTTCGGGTTAACATTAATTTCTCGGTTTTTTAAAAATATATTTTTTGTACATGGGGTCCAGAACGGCATTGTGAAGCGCAATACATGTCCTCTTATGGGGGACGCAGCCTCTCCTTTGCAAGTCCAAAGCTACACCTTCTAGTTGGTGGATACCCCGTTAACCCCCATCAGGGGCATCAAACGAGCTTGGACGTGAAACATTTCGTTTCAAATTAACACCCCTATTACCTGTTGATTCTGATCAAGGGTATTTTTGGGGTGCCTCTGACCTGTTGATTCTGATCAAAGGTTTGAGGCTCCTTTTCTTAAAACAGAATATTTTGGGGGTTAACCAATACCTCTTTTACCTAATCTAGGAACTGTCCTAGCTTAATTATGTAGAATATTTCTTGTTCGCTAATATCGAATTTTCTTCTAATAATTATGGAACTAAATTTATCTTCTCTATATTTGCTGCATTAACGCGCCCCTATCAGCAATTTGTTTATTTTATTATTAATTTCCTCCTTTTAACTAAATCACATCACGCACTCCTGTTCATTCTGAGCAAGTGTTGTTTTGGGCAGCCTCTGACTTTATTCTTATCAAAAGATTGAGCATTCGTTTCTAATATAGAAATATTTTGGGGGATAACCAATGCTCATGTTTATCTCCTCTATATTATTCCGAGTTCTTCTTACTTCGTACCTATAGCTAATTTTGAGGTTTTGAAATTAGGGATATATTCTGGTTTAAATTATGTAAAATATTTCTTGTTACCTAATTTTGAGTTTTCTGAAATTCTATAAATGTATCTTCCCTTTATTTGAGCTGTCTTATTGTACCCCTATCAACAATTTGCTCTTTCATTATCTAGTTTGTTTGCCTATGAGTCATTTTACCTTAACATTATTAGGGGAATCCTAAGGGTTTCAAATTAACGCACTCCTGTTACCTTTTTGTGAAACAACTATTAGTTAAATAGCTAAAGTTGTTTGTGAGAACTTGATATATAAAGATTCTATCTGCAAATTTGGAAGTTTTACCTTACAATACCGACTAGAAAACTAAAGGTTTATTTTTTATCTGTTTTGAAAAGACTATTAATTTGATTGTGTAATTTTGCTAATCGCATAAGTTTCGCGGCAACACATGCACTTCGGAATTTTTGTCCCATTGCCATACTAAATAGTTCCATAAATTATATTTGTGATCTAACCAAAACGGTTATTTCATTATTATCCCAAATACCCAAGTGCTACTACTATTAAACCACTGTAAAAATGTATATATTTAAGTCTTCTAATCACATGTTTTGCAACATTACAAGGACATGCATTACTGTTATTGGTCATACTATGTTTATTTGATACTCTGTATTCTACGCAAGGATTTCTGTTTATGTTAATCTCTTAATCCATTTCAATTTGCTATTAATGAGCGACTAATTTGCTATAAATTGCCAATTCGTTTGTCCTTTAAGCAATCCGATTTAATTGTCCTGTATCCTCCTTCTCTGGGGGTCTCTCTAGCCTATTCTTCCAAAGCTACTGAAATTCGGTTAATACTCCGTTGGCTAGTTTGGACGAGAAACCCTGGGTTTCAAATAAAGATAAGAATAAAAGATAATTTTTGGGGTGCCTCGGCTCCTTTTTGTGAAACTACTACCTGTTGATTCGCTCATGGGTTATCTTGCTGCCCCTGCATTACTATTGCTTGTTATTGTTAATATCTGTGGAACAGCATTTCAAATTTGAGGGCAATCAATTTATTAGAAATTTGTTATATCTGCAGATTCCGAAGTTCTACTGCAGACTTTATATTAAAACTTATTAAATTAACATGGAATATGTTTATAATTGTATGATTTTAACATTTGACAGTACACTACGATATTCTTGGCCCATTACCAAACAAAATGACTTTTTTTTTATTGGATTATGTTGATATATTTTATTTGGGAACTAACTAAAATAGTTCATACTATTTTCATGTATGTTTATTCATGTGTGCTCTACTTTCAAAGGAATATTTATTTTAAATATTTACTTTCCTGATCTAATCTTGTCAACGTTCCCGTTTTATTCCTATAAAATGGTCTATTCCTATGCGTTAATATTATATATCTATTCTAATTTATGGTAGATGGTTCCAGGAATGGCGTCCCATCATTTTTGGAATTATTTTGGTTTGTTATTCAAATGTGAGCAAATTATTGGAGCGATTATTTTGGTGATGCATGCCTTATTTATAATTCTAATCCCAACGTAGTATCATTTAACACTTATTAATTTTTTATAATGTAATATGTATATTTTTAATTGAATATATTTTATCCTGTTTTCACATACTCCTGCAACACGTTTACGTCGAAGAACATTGCTCTTATCTTTCATTCGGTGTATTTATAATCGTATGACCTTATATACTGGGTTCTACGCAATGATTTCTGTTTATTTATTAATAACTTAGAAATGAATTTTATTTAGAAACAAAGAAGTACTCTTTTTTATTACTATAATGAATTCTTATTAAAATCAGATTTTTTTTTTACATGTACGGATTAATCTAATTTGCTGTTTATGAACGACGAACTTGCTATCAATGAGCGACTAATTTGCTACAAATAACCAATTCATTAGCGCATTAAGCAATCAGTCATAATATTCCTTCTAATCCTGCTTAGCAATGAGCAAACAATTAATTACTTACCAGATAAATAGTACTATTTATGAGAATAGAAATTGCTACTTATGCAAACAATTTGCTACTAATGGACAAACAATTTGCTACTAATCAAACAATTTATTATTACAGTACAACTGTTTATGTGGTATTAGTTATGTGATCAAATTTATCTAATTGTGAAGGTGAATGTTTTGCTGTCCATTGGGCGTTTATATTTTAAAAGGATAATATTTTGCCCAAGTTTGATTTCTTTTCTTTAAATGTTTTGTGTTCTTGAAGAGCCTTTTTTTTTGTTTTGTAACAGTAACAACTAATTTGGGACGGTATTTTATTTGAAGTTATGTTTGCTCTTGAACACCGTAGGATATGTATTAGTTGCATACCCTCGCAAAATTTCCTTTTGTATTTAATTTTTATTTATTTTGTTTCTGGGTAATTCCAAAATATTCGGTATGTTTTTATGTGGGTCCTTTTTTTAAAAAGAATTATCTAGGTTTTTGATATTCAATCTGCAATTTTAGGGTTGTTAATGACTATTTCTCTTACATCTTTGGTATATGCCCAAAGTATGTTCCTTATTTTGTATATCATCCTTAATATTGACGTTGGTTATACATTTGAAGGTTCATTTTAAAATTATATATGATTTACTTATTTTTCCTTTGTTCTTCTGGTTACCTCTATTGCTATTGCTCTATGGTCAATTTGTTTATATTCCGTTTTTATAGAAAGCTGGTAGTTTTATATTCTTTTTAAAAAAAAATTCACTAAATGGATGCGTTTTTCAAGTTCATAATAATTCTGTTTTGATTGTAGCAATTCTAATAAATATAAATCTGTGTTGTGGTTTGAACATATATTGTTTTGTCTTGTAATTTTAATAAATTCAATTAGGTTTTTGGGAAAAATATTTCTTGTATGCCAACTAATCATAGAATTGTATAAAACTTCATATAATTATATAAAACTATTCATAGAATTGTTTAAAACTATTCATAGAATAGTATAAAACTATTAATAGAAAAGTATAAAACTATTAATAGAATATCATTCATCTATTGCTAGAATGGTATAAATTTTTTATATCTGTTTTTAATGCTAAAATTATATACATTATTGCCAGATGCTATACATTTGTTAATGAAGTGTACCTCGGAGAAAATTGTATACATCAGATAGTAAATATATTCCTAGAATATTTAGAATTCGTTGTTGGAATAGTAAACACTTGTTGCAAGACCTCAATATACTAATTTATACTCTTCGAATAAATTCTCTTTGAATATATACTTGAAGCCAATTACAGTTTGTCACATTAATATTTAATATATGAACTTATCTTTATCTTTACAATGATCGTATTGTTTATGTATATAGTTTAAACATTTTATTGTAAATATTTCATTTATACTTGCTACTAAATATAATGTTTTTTTCTACAATCTGCTACCCATACTATAATATAATATATAAATCCATTTATTATAATTTTATAAAATCTTATAATTTCATTCAGTCGTAGTCCTGTACGGTTTGGAACCGTAATTTGATTATTTTCGGTCTACAGTCAGGTCATGTCTACGCTGCTATCCTCTCTCTAAACTCAGTAACCAATTTTATTTTGTGTTTTTATTAGTTAAGTACCTTTGTGACCATTCCTCGATACGCCATCTGTAAAGCAATTCTTTATAGGACCCCATTTCACAAGTGGTCAATGTTTATTGTCTTATTTGTATAAAAAATATTTAAAATGATGGTGGGATCCGAAGCATTCGAACGCTCCTTATACAATTGACAGATACATCATGATGGTTCTTCCTTTTTATTTCCCAATTTCTATGCTATAAATTTTTATAAATATATTAGTTCTATTTCGAATATTCGATCTATTGCCTAAGTGAAAACACTGTTCTTTAGATGTACCATGTGGGCCATTACTTTTATATAGTGAACCTATGGAAAGATTACAATATTGTATCAATTTCATATTATTTCGGGTAGAGTTGGTAATTATTTTTTATCTTACTGTACTCTTCAGATATGTAACTTACATCTATTTTAATACTAAATCATTGATCCCTGCTACAGTTATTTAATAATGATTCACTTATATACGAATAATTTCTTTATTAATTCGCCAATTATATAACTTGTTACGCAATATGACGCAATTTCTGGGTGTTACCTATACGAACCTAACCCCTACTTGAATCGTATCGTAGACCTCCTACTTGAATTGTATCGTAGACCTCCTACAAAAATCGTATCGTAGATCAGTACTTGAATCGTTTCTGGTAGCAAATTACTGGCGTCATAATTAAGTTTGCTCAACCATATCTTTAGTCATTATATGTAGAGATTATTTATATGTTTAAATTTATTTTCTTTATTCATCTCTTGAAATCTCTGCTTCTGAATCTACGCTTATAAATGTATTTTACTTTACTTTACAGCAGTAGTTGTTCTACCTTATATCTTTTGAGGATTCCTTATTTCATTTAAATCGGATTTAAAATACATTATTATTATGTATTCTTACTATTTCGTAACAGTTTCTTGTAGCTAAATCACCTATAATATACGATTTTTCAATTTTTTATTTTTTCTAATGTCTTTTACAATATATTTTTCGTAGCCTTTTCTTGCATAAGTTATTAATTTTCATTTGCAATTTCAAATTATTTTGTTACCATGAAGTCGTTTTTTTTTTATTTTTCCTTGAATGATTGTCTATTACTTACTCAGAAATATTAGTCATTCTGCTTTGCTGAATAGAACGATAATTCTGCACCGACGAGAAATTAAATGTTTACAATAATGAGTCATAAATATCTAAACAAAATGCTTTTGAATTATCTGTTCGCCTTTTTGTACCACATATTTGGTGGACAATAGATCACTATAGTTCTCTTTATTGCTGTGAATTATTATAAATTACGTAAAATAAATTAGTCACATTCTTACAATTCGTAGTGATTCCATAATTATTTGGCGTTTATTTAAAGTAAAGAGAATAAAAAGTTATCTAATATCTTAATGCCATTTCCTGTTCCTTGCCAGCTTCTGTCTAATGTATCCAATTTTATTTTCTGTTCCATATTTAATTTTGTACATTGGATCTGTAAATCATGTCATGGGACCGTTTCACATGAGGGCTAATTTATAGTTTTATTTGTTTTTGAAAATGTGGTTTCATCCAAAACATTCGTACCGCAATCCTTCAGCAACAAGCTCATAAAATACATAGATCCATAATGAATTTTCTTTTATTCATAATTACTCGTTCCTCGTTCTTCGATATTTCAGAATTTCTCGCCGAAATATATATATATATATATATATATATATATATATATATATATATATATATATATATATATATTCGATTTCATATCTATTGGCCCAGTGATTACACTGCAACTACCCCGATCTTAAGAGGTACCATGTGACCAGGGTGACTGTTACAATACTTAGTGAACTAGAGAGGTTACAATAAAGATTATACCAAATTTCTTCCGTTGCATTTGTGCTTACGGGTTGTGCTATTATTTTTATTCTTACTCTGTTGTTCCGACATTTTATATATATATCGAATATCTATTTAGAATTTCTTGTATATTGTGTTAAATCAAATATTACATTATTGGTAATATCTACTTTAATTAAGTATTGTTTATCTACTTGAATCATATCGTATAATTATAACGTAGTTTAGCTACGTCAATATACTTTAAATAACTTTTCAATATTAAAATTTCTTTTAACTCCTTTCAAAATGTCGTGTAACTACTTGAAAATATCATATGTTTTACTATGGAAATTGGTCGTATCTTTATATGAATTTAACTTATTCCTACTTCGATTACATTCTTATCTCTGAATCGATTGTGGTTATCTCTATATCGATTGTTATCTACATATCGATTGTTATTATCTACTTATCGATTGTTATCTACATCGATTAGTCTTATATCTCCTTCGGTTATATCGTATACTTCGGTTTTATCGTGTACTTTGATTATATCGTGTACTTTGATTATATCGTGTACTTTGATTATATCGTATACTTACTTTGATTATATCGTATACTTACTTTGATTATATCGTATACTTTGATTATATCGTATACTTACTTTGATTATATCGTATACTTTGATTATATCGTATACTTTGATTATATCGTATACATACTTTGATTATATCGTATACTTTGATAACGTTTATTTACTTCGAGTAAAACATATACTTATTTTAATTATAACATGTACATATATTGATTTTAGCTTATCTTAAAACTTCAACTTTGATTATAATGTATACTTTGTTAATAATTTATACTTTGTTAATAATGTATACTTTGTTAATAATGTATACTTTGTTAATAATGTATACTTTGTTAATGTATACTTTGATAATAATGTATATTTTGATTATAACGTATATTTTGATTATAACGTATACTTCGATTATCATATACGTACTACTACTTCGGTTATATCGTATACTTACTTTGATTATAACGTAAACTTTGATTATTCAGGCTTATTATCGTAGTATATCTGTAGTAAACAGATTGTGTATCTGTACTAAGTTTATCGGATATCTGTACTGAGTATAGTATACCTTTACTGAGTATATAGTATACTTGTCTTATGTATATAGTATACCTGCGCTGCGTAAATCGAATGCTATGAATATATCTGATATGTCGTTCCTTGGGTTACGGGTTTGGAAGCACCATAATAACCAAATATTGTAATACAATCTATATCATATATCTACTCGAATACTTAATCAACAGAAATTACGATACCTATTTTGAATTACTCGTATATTTAATTTATCATATTTTTTTGTGACTGTCGATAGAAATATTATTTCAATTTAAAAGTATGAATATCGACAGTCACAAAAAATATGATTGATTAAATATACGAAAAATAGAAAATATAGAAAACCTACTTGTATTTTATCGTATAGGTAACTGATTGGTAATGGCTTGAACATCGTAATCAAGTTTAAATTACTTTAAAGTGAAATGAGTAAAAATCATACTTCACTATATTTCATTAAATTTATAGCATGTGTAGAATGAACCCGGTTAGCATAGCATTATTTTTCAATATTAAGCTAGGGTAAGTTTATAATCATTAATCTTCATAAATTTTCGCTTTCGATCGAAGCTTTTACTCTATTTTGTTTTCTTTATTCATTCAACAATAAGATCGAAATCTCATTAAGCTGGATGTCCCACAGATTTGATTTACATACATATATCCCTTTCCATTATGCTTCTGATTCTAAGCTATTATTAAATAACGCCCTTTTTCCGACTACGTGACCAACCCTGCGCCAGAGTTTCACTACCCTTAAACGTGACTGGTTGAGAACTACCCGCACCATTCCAGGTGTACGTATTGAAGTTAATCTAAGATATGGTACGTGGGCGGAAATTGATCCGAAACAATTTTATTACCTAGATTTTTATTAATTTTTCTGTGATTTTATTCATTAATCATATCTCATTTTTATATCGTTTCATTTAATGTATAAACAGTTGTGATTTTGGCATGTTTATAATTTCATTTTTTAATTTTCTAAATGCAGATTTAGTTTCGTTTCTTTCGTGTAGATTGTTTGTCTTTTCTTGAAATGTTATTCATTGTATATGATTGTGTTAATTTTAAAAAATGATCATTATTATCTGGTATTTCGGTCCCAATATTTGTCATTAGGTATATCATTTTTTAATAAAGTTACTTAAAGAATTCTTCCGTCACAATGAATATGTGTTAATAATTATTGAACGCCATCTGTACTATATATCATTTTCTGTAATTAATTGATGTACTCCTTTCGAATAATGTACACGCCCTGTTGCCTGTATTTTCATATCCTAGCAGGAACAATAACAACACGCCCATTTCCTGCTTCGTTCGGAGTGGTTCAAGAATACCACGCCTACGAACAGCACGTGCCCCCACTCTCAGAGGCGTGGTTGCCTGCAATGACACTAGGGTCGGATTTATAGCACTGATTTTCTGTCTGATAAACCGATGTTAAAAAGTGCTCTACAGTTGATAGGGCTATTAGTGGGTGCAAAAGTTTTAAATATATTAATTCTTTGTTTGTATTTGCAATCTTCGACCTGTTTTAAAAATTAAGTGTTGTTTTGAAGTTTTCATTGTGCTCCGGGTTGGTTCTAAGCTATTGCTGATTGAGTACATTGGGAGCAAAATCAGATGTTCCCTATAAAATTGGGCGCAATTTTAATGTGAAATTTTTAATTCATTTTCCTATTATTAATAATTGATGATCCATTTGAATGGTCGGAACGAAATTAAGAAGCATAATTTAATAGTGGATGAATTCTAGAATATTAGTAAATATACTGTTATATCCTAATTATTTAAGACATAAGAATTCTGATGGGGTGTAATGTGAATAATGTGAAACAGTATTATTGAAATAATTGGTTAAACTCATATTTTCTCTCTTATGTTGGTGACTGTATTAAGCCTACCGTATTTTTAAGCCACCTGGAAGCTAAAATAACTTATTTTCATTACGAGTAATTCGAATATTATTCTGGTTCAAACAATTTTATACAATATTGATTTATTGGGGTCTGAAATATGCGATGATCGCATAATACCGCAAACCTGGAAACTTTAAGTGAGCGCGAGTCCGACTGGACAGGGCTTCCAGACCTCCAGGAACGTCCCGATTATCCAGAAGAGAGCTACAGTATATGTAGCGAAGAGGACTATACCAGAATGGTAGAAACGCCAAATATCACGCACCAAGCGCAAAGTGCTCAAAACGCTCAAAATCTATTCACCTCAGCACAAAGCAACTTCCTAAATGCTGCCATGTTGCTGGGCGATTCCCAGTTTAAACCTAGTTCGAGTTTTAGTAGCAAAAACAGTGGATTTAGTAAACCTAGGGCGTCTACGTCGTCGCAGGGTTCGTCTCTGTTTACAATTGATAGTATTTTGGCGCCTAGGCCTTCGCCCCAGGGGCCTCAACGTAACGCCGCCGCTTTGAATCATTCATTGCACCTGAGTCACATTGCCGCGGCGGCCGCCTCCAGTTTTGCATCACAACCTGCTGATTTCTTAGGTACTAATAGCTTATTCCTCATTTTATTTTCCTCGTTTCTTTTTTTCAATGTTACTTGTTGTGCGATATTTTCCTGATACTATTTTATGTCGCGGTATTTGTATATTAAAGTTGGATTAGTATAAAATATTATATCCACTTTTTAATCGTTATTTGGCTTATTCAATAGGTTTCTTTTTCTATACTTTTTCAATAACTCGTTTTTACTAATTTTTTAGTGAATCGAATATAAGAATTTCGCTATTTATTTAATGCATATTTTACTGATACAGTACAACGTTTTGTTGATTGCATTTTCTTTTGTCTTTAAATACATTTTCTTAGTTAATTCATATTGCATGATTCTTATTGCATGATTCATAGTGAAGCGTGTCTTATTTAGAGTATGTCTTATTTAGAGGATATCTTGTTAAGTGAATGTCTAATTTAATAATTCTAGAGGATGTTTGGGTGTGTATATAAAGCAAATTAAATCTATTATTAATCACATGATTTATTATATTTTAAAATCTGTTGAAAGAAAATTAATCAATTTCGAAAGGGAAATTATATTTGAAAAAGGAACTAGTTTTTAATATACTATTAATTATATTTATATTTTTAATATAATATACTTAATATATTTTCTCAATTCTATGTCGTATATAATTTTAAAGAGTGGCTAGATTGATACCACATCATAATAAATTTGTTTAAAAATAATTTGTTATTAAAACATAAATTCCGTCTGATATTTTGTTTTGCGTGTATAATTATTTTTTAGTGGATGTTTTAATTTGTACTTGTATTTTTCAACGTTTTCGGGCGTTTTATTTTATTATTTTCAAGGCACGAATCCTATATGAACTGTACGTTCTCCACCGTACAACAAATTTATTTATAATCATAATTCAATTTAAGGTTAACTGAATGTAATAATTTGTATTTATGTCAAAGTAGTTCATTATCTGGTTGAATTATCCTCTTAATAAAAAAATATCTTGTTCTGAATATTTATTTATAAAATCTTAATCAGTTTTCTATGTCCACAATTGATAAATATAATTTTACTGGTTTCCAAACGAATATTATCAATATTTCGAGTGGGGAAAATTCCGAGTTTAAGTAGTTCAAGCTCTCTTTACAATAATAGAATAGGATAGGTTATACATTCTATTAAGTTGAATGTTTTACAATATTGCTACTGTATCATTTTCCTGTTTTGTTTCTGAAGTCCTGAAGTAAATAAATAAATTTTATTTTATTTGTCTTATCCTCGTTTCTAATTACTAGCGTACAAAACGTAACTAGTAAAATTTTATAATTGCCTGTGGTCGCACTTATATTTTAAATATCCTGGTTGTAAATTTCTTTCTAATATTTGCGTGACATTTATCTGGTTTTATTTTAAATGTTCAATGTGATGTTTGGGTTCGATTATGCTCATATTTTCGAACACCTTGTGAAATTAGGATGTGATCTTGTTAGTACGTTATTATTATTCTGGTTAGATTTAATTTCACCTTGCGGAAAATGTTCTTAATTTTATCATAATATTAATATTTCAGAAACTATCTGACTAATCTTAAATGCAACATTCTTGGTTATGCCTAATTTTTAAAAATTATATCAATTATTTTATCCTCGGGGCTAGTTTGTCATTTATTCTATGCCTTTGTTCCCCTGTATTTCTCGTTATTAGAATTTTTTTGACGACCTACTTCCAATTTTAAATTTCTTTTTCAGGTGTCTATAATGACACCTGCTTAACTTAACTTATTTGATGTTGGTTTCAACTATATCTCCTTGTTCAGTGTTATAAGTAAGTTTTTATGAACTCTTATCGTAAATTTCACTCATTTTAATTGTTTAATATAACCCATTCGGCCTCATTTGCTAATTCCAATTCCATGGTTCAGCAAATCTCTTTTAAGTAATTAACCGCCATAGGACGAGTCCCATGTGCTAATTTCATATTGGTCATGTATTTTAAACTATTTGTTCTTCTAATGTGTGTTCTATATTTTTTGAGTATTGAAAATATTATTTTCCTAACTAAATTGTATTCTTTTATTAATCATCAATCTCCGCGGTATCATAATTTTTTTAAAATACATGTTGGGCGATAAATTCAATATTTCTCCGAGGAAATTGTACAGTTTTCTGTATTTTATGTTCTTTTTATGCATACAAAACAAAAATTGTTTCGTTCTTCCCAGTGTGCAATCGCGGACATTTTTTGGCCAGTGGTTAATCGAATTTCTGGCTTTCCATTATTGCAAATTTACACTTTTTACATATCTACCAATTGGAATGGTCTTTTTTAATTTACTTTTGATTCGTGCAATGTTTAACAGTATGTTGAATAACTTCCCATTATCTGGCACAAATTCTTGTGCAAATTCTTCTTCTATTATTGTCTCTATCCAAAGGTGCTGAGTTCGTTTCTTTAGAATTTCGACTTCTAAATGCAACAGTATATTTCGCCTTTCTTAAAATGAATGTTATTCTACATAAAGCAAAAATACAAAATTTCATATTTTATTTTTACTTCTTTCAAATTCTGGCTTAAATAATTAATGGTTGATCTGTCTTACAACATTTTTACTTAGGAGTTGCTCTGGGGTGTCCAAGCACTTGCAGAAGCTTTCAAATTGTATCCCAACTAGTGAGGGCTTTGTAATATCATGGGAATAGTGTAAGGGCGGCAGTTTGCCAGCAATATATTCAGCCAAAGATATTTTGTCTTTTGATTGTGGGAAGCATTATTATATACCTATATTATTTAAGCTTAAGTAATATCAATTCCTTTTCTAATCTACATACAATTGCATAACTCATATAGTTTTGGGATATCATGATGCAGTGCTAGCGCAATTAGACAAATTTGGCCTTTCAAGGTGCAACTAAAGCAAATCGTTTTGGCATTTGTCGTATTATGTATTTACATGATCTGCAAAATACGTCTCGGCAAATTACCATCATTGTATGAATTCTGAAGGACACAGCATACAAATCTTTTTCTCGTATGGAACACTTCCACCAGTCTCTTGTTTATGCATAATCTATACTGCTAAAGTAAATCGTTCATTATAATAGCGTTCTGATGGTTGGCATTTAATGAAGATAAATTAAAAGAGTTATAGATCATTGTCAATATATCGAACTGCTACTGGTCTGGCTAGCCGTAGTAGGTTTGCTAGCAAAATCCTATTATAACAAATAGTTTTATTTATTGTCGGATATTCAATTATTCCGTTTTTAAATTGTAAATACATTTTCTCTTTGCATCATCGTTATATATGACTCACTGTTATTTTCAGACATGCACTTATATTTTTATTTTATGCTATTTATTTACCATACCGAATGATCAATTACTTTAATTTTGTTCTGCTGCTGGTTCTGCTAGTCGCGACAGGTTTACCAGCAAAATCCTATTAAATCATTTTGATGTAACGAAAATGTACGTTAATGCTAAATATTACATTTATTTAATTTAAGCGGTATCTATATATGTAGTGGGAATTTCATAATTGGTTTCTCGTTATTTTGTTATGGGGACTATACGTTATAATATTCATTTATTTCATGTATGTCTATTATTTAACTCTTCTACGTTTCGGAAATTACTTAAAAGATATATCCGATATCGATTAAACCGTTCAAACGAGCTTGTAGATCCTATACATTTTAGTACCTTACTGGTTTACTATGCCTATTGGTTACCCGAATATATTCAAAATACTGTATCAGGAATACAGTTTTATATTTTAACATTAATTGTAATTTAGTAATATGTGATTTAAATTTTGTACTACTTATTATTTTTTAGATGGTACCCCCTTGTTTGGTGCATTTGCAATTATCATGGTTAATGGAGCAAATTCTTACTCTAACTACGAACAAGCATTTATTGAATGTGTTTTCAGTTCTTGTTCTTCATATTGTATTCTAATTTGTACAAAATTTATTCATGCAGTACGGGCTGAAAAAAAAAAACAATAAATTTAGATACACATTGCAATTATTTAGGGCTGAGGCGAACGAACATTTCTTAGTTATTCTCAATCTTATTGATTCTTACTGATGGCGAATATTAATAATTAGACCTGCCAGAGCAGGAAACGGGTTTAATAGCTTTGTTTTTTTAATATTAAAACGGTTACGTTACCACTTATTTTGTAGTGGTGACTCGAGTAACTAAATCCGGTATTATCCGAATATAACTCAATAGTGAGCAGCTAAATTAAAATGCAGTCTGATCGTCGAAATCTAATACAATTGAAGAAATCTAAGTAATAGAATATTCAATTAAATGGAAATCACAGGGATTCATTTAAACATTAGTATCTGTCTCTGCTACTGGTACTGCTTGTGTTGAGAGAATCATCTTTTAAAAGGGCAACAAAATACTTCTTTCGGAAAGTCCAAATAAAGTTCTCTTATTTACAATTTCAAACTCATTACTCGGTTGTATCACGCCTTATCGTTTATTTCACCATTGTCCTCTACCATTTTATCCATTGCATTATAAAATTTTCCAAGTTTTATGTTATTCATTTCTTATCTTCATAATTTCTAATTTCCATATTGGTGATTCTTTGTAGTAGTCTATGTATCTAAATTGTGTTAGGTCTGTAGTAATTATTTCTACCATTTCATACCATAAAATTTTATATTAAATATCTTGGCAATGTACAATTCCTATAATCGGTGGAAATTTAGACTTGCTTCGCTTGTATTGGTCTTCTTCTCTCAAATCTGCAGCAAATTATTTTATCTATTGAATTTCTTCTATTAATATTTTCTTAGTGCATATAATTTGTCATAGTAGTATCCTGTAGAACCCTGTAGTACGTCTTTATATCTAAATTGTATTAGTTTCTGTTTAGCATTATTCAAATTTTACTGTATTAATAATTAAAGCTGGACCTGCAGCCGATTCAGTTGTCAGCATCTGTGACAGTGTTAAATACTTGGTATGTCTTTTTTTATCAAGAGCAGTGCGATTCTTTTCGTTACCAATTCGTGAGTTTCATAGGCTTTACATTTTAAACATATTTACATCAACATATTGTTATTGATAGTCATGATTATCCCAAACACTATTTTTTAGTCTTCACAAGTATACTTCAATTTCTATATGTCAATTCTTGTCATACATTGCACATGCTTCCTCCGAGAGTGTATTTTTATTTTTAATACGCGGGATCTGTGTTTGTTTAGGCGTAAACGATAAAAGTGTAAGAAAATCCGTTCCTTTTTAAAAGCCCTTCCAAAGCTTTCACGCCATGTCGCTTTCATTGTATCACCCTGTATATATGCAGCATATGGAAATGTTAAACTAGAAATCCCTCTTTTAACTTACAAACGTATTTATTCTCTATTATCTATATACTATTCGACAGTTTTGTATGTATTTGATGCTTCATGGTTCCAGTATTTATTAAATTTTGTCACTTTTTTGAAGACTTATATTTCTATAAATTGTTATCTGCTACTTTTTTTTGTATACTTGAATGATATCAAATTAATTTTGTTTCCGAAGCTGTAATTGGACTGTTCTTGTGTAATAGTGCCTTTTCCAAATTCTAAAGAATACTACTTGACGAAATAATAGATAAAATGCCTTCTCTCTAAGTTTTAGCATCTAAAATGCCTTCTCTCCAGGACATATTATATGAAATGCCCTCTCTATAGGCCATAATATATGAAATGCCCTCTCTTTAGGCCATAATATATGAATTGTCCTCTGGAACATAGAAATTGCCCTCAAGGACTTATTAGATAGATAATTGTCATCTAGGACATATTTAGATGGATAATTGTCATCTAGGATTTATTTAGATATATAATTGCCATGTAGGCCTTAATAGATAAAGTACCCTCAAGAACATTGGATAAATTGCTCCCTTCGATATTTAATTGCCTTCTAAGGACATATTATGTATATTGTAAAAAACATTATGTATCTAGTTTATGAAACTGTAAAACTGCAGGACATTCTAACCTGTAGGTTTTTCTTACCTGTAGGACATTCTTACCTGTAGGACATTCTTACCTGTAGGACATTCTTACCTGTAGGACTTTCTTACCTGTAGGACATTCTTACCTGTAGGACATTCTTACCTGTAGGACATTCTTACCTGTAGGACATTCTTACCTGTAGGACATTCTTACCTGTAGGACATTCTTACCTGTAGGACATTCTTACCTGTAGGACATTCTTACCTGTAGGACATTCTTACCTGTAGGACATTCTTACCTGTAGGACATTCTAAACTGTAGGACATTCATAACAATAGGACATGTTGAATCTTGTTTATATCCCTTTAGGACTTTATATATCTTCAAATAATTCTCAAGGGCATTATGTACACTATTATACTGTAAGATATTATGTATCTCAATAATACAGTAGGAAATAATGTATCTTTTATGTCTTGTATATTCTAAATATTCCTCCATGACTTATTCGTCTTTTGTAAAAGTATCAATGTGGTCATGGTTGGCACTCTTGTGCATATCAGTAACTTTAAAAATATCTAGCACAATCGTTTCTTGAGCCGTAATTATCAATCTAATAATAAACTATACCTTTTGTATGCATCGTATCTTGAGCACATCTGTAGAGTTATTTGTGTGTTAATAAACCTGTTTCATAAGATTTATTTTCTATAACCTTCGACAAATCTTTTTTCTAAATTTCCTATATCATCTTCTACAATATTAGATGCACAATTGATATGAATTAAAATATGTATGTATATATTATATTATGTACAAATCGATACCAAGATCACCTTTGTTTTAGCGATGGCTTACCCAAATTTCTACCCTGGCTATATGCACGCGGTGGCCGCATCAATGCAAGCTGCGTCCAATCCGGGCCTTCACGGCCACGGCGTCCATGCTCCACCTCCAAAACGGAAACGAAGACACCGCACTATCTTCACGGAAGAACAGCTCGAACAGTTGGAAGCAACGTTCGACAAAACGCACTACCCCGATGTTGTTCTTCGGGAACAACTCGCTCTTAAAGTTGATCTGAAAGAAGAACGCGTAGAGGTAGGATTGATTTCCAATCATGATTTAATAAATGCTGGTCTATCGTTGTTTGTTTGCGTTCAATATAAATAATATTTTAAAATCGGAAACATATATTTATATATATATATATATATATATATATATATATATATATATATATATATATATATATTTATCCGCTTTTGTAATCTTATTTTAAATCTTATTGTATTTTTTCAAATATGTACGGTTTCCTCGAACGATTATAACTGCTTCAACACAGATTTTAACATCTATAACAAGGATTTTATCAGCTACAACACTTATTTTATTAGGTACAACAAAAATTATAACAGCTACAGCAAAAATTATAATAGGTACAACACATTATAACCGCTAGTACTCATATAACCGCTAGTACTCATATAACCGCTAGTATTCCTATAACCGCTAGTACTCATATTATAATCGCTGGTACTCTTATAAACCGCTAGTACTCATATTATAATCGCTGGTACTCATATTATTTGGGTTTGTTATGTTGATATATTGTACTCTTTGTATACGATATATACTCATATAATACAGATTTTGTGATTTGATCGATCATTACAATTGTTCTATTAATATACATTTATCATGTGCAATTAAAAGTTTGCATATATAATTATCACCTCAAATATTATCATTGAACATAAGTTAAATTCTATCTACAGTTATATTATATTCCCATTTGAGATTTTCATCTTATAATTTCTACAATATCTCCATCAAAAGAGTGGCTATAACATTTTGGGTATTTTTGGTCCTTATTCGTTTTGCAACTGTAGACGTGACTGGTTTGCTTGCAAAAATCTATTTAATCTTTCGATATAAATAAAAATTAATTTAACGTCCTGCTCATTATATATTTATTATAATATTTCAATTATTTATTGGTTTACTTATGGCACTGTCCATTGATTTGCCGAATATACTTCATTGCTGAATCGGGATTGTTTTGAATTTTTCATTTTTTTAAATCTTATTCAGTTAAATATTACACAAATTTGATACTTTTCTATATTCCTGGGACGCAGCTTACATTCATTGTGTATTTTTATTTTTCGTGGTTAGTGGAAAAAATTAGAATGTTGTGTAATTTTTGCATTACCTGCAATTCTGTCCTACTTCATTTTTTTCTTCAAATGTTCTAATACGTACTCAATTTTTTTTTGATATTTTTATGCAGTGTATGCAATTTATCATGAATTCTGAACAATATCGTGGACTAGTATTTATAATTGCTAAGATGTAATTAAAGTAATACATACTATTCATAACCATATCAGTAATCTGGTGTACTCGCTCAAAACCATTCGAAATTAACTCATATTTATCTTGTACTTGTAGTTACCAGATTGTAGCTAAAACCTCTTTAATCAAACATTATTCCAAAAGTCAGTTTCTAAGGTATATTCTATCAGTTGACTTTGTCGAATTATAATTAAATTAAATATGTCATTATTATTGTAGTTTGAATCTGGATAATTATTTTTAACATACTGCTTCTACTAGCAACGGTCGTTATGATAAATGTTTCTTATTGGGCCGTCGAAATACTTTTTTAGGAAAATAATGTTTTTTGCTTTAATTTATGTAGATATATATTCTTCAACTATTTGATCACATCAACATGTTTATTAATAATTGTATGATTGTTTCCTTCTAATGTGTTACAATCATTGAATAATTTAAAATCATTGTTAAATTTCTTTTTTCGTAACATATTCAAAATCGTACCCTTGATTTTTAATAATCTATTTTTCGTTATATTTGTCATCGATATGCTGTATGTATTATTCCCGATTTTAATATTTGGACCTAGAATTCGAATACATATTTCGATTATTTATGATATTGAATTGATATTATCATAATTGACTCATCTTACAAATATTCCTCTGCATTAGATATCCAGAATTGAAATTGAAATTTTACATTTACTAATACTTCCTTTACTTTCAAATTAGCTGGGCATATATTTCTTTGGACATTTAGGCCCGGAATACGAATATATATCCTGACCTCAGTAAATTTTAAATATTTTCGATATTTTTTCCAATGTATTTTAAGATGCGTATTGACTGAAGATGATTTAGCATTAACTAATATTAAACAAACCCATTATCCACTAGCCAGTTTTTGTTTGCTTAGGATTAAACAATTTACCTAGGGTTTCAGGTATCTTTAGTGATCTTTTGTAGGTTCTAGTAGAATAATATCTCGTTCAATAACTCACGTAGTTCTTGATAGTTACCCGAATTATTTATTGTGTTATTGGATTAAACACAGTAAAATTTCATATGTTGCTCGTAATGGAGCCGCAGTTGGTTTCGTATCTAGTAGTCTCAGTTATGCAAACGCGATTAATTTATATTATTTCAGATTTATTCCAAATTTTATTTTTTTATCATTATGTGAAATAAATATATATAAATGTACGAATTTTTCTGATTTATATTGTTTCTGACCTTGGGGTTTCATTAGTGGAACTTTGGATATGGAACTTTGTTTATCCATTTATTCTGTTTGTATGCAAGTAAAAAAATTGCAAAAGAATTTTTATACATTTTTGAACCATTAGAATATTCCTTATTTTAACTGAAATTCTTTATCTTATATTTCACAATGGCTTCTTATTACGAAATTGGTCTTCATATTTTGCTAGTATAGTGCAATCTCATAAAAGTATTGTGCTTGCTCTGAGATTATATTTTATTCTTGTTTGAATTGTTATTATAAATTTTATTCCTAATTATTGTATTATATATTATATATATTGTAGAAAATTTACGATCATGTAATAATTTATTATTTTAAAATAGTGTTGCATGTTTCGAAATAATTTTTTAAGTGTAGAGGATACTGTATATATATATATATATATATATATATATATATATATAGTATTTTTCCAATGTTTGTGTGTAATCTCTTTAAATAATGTGATTGTTGTGTTCATGCAATATGTTATTATTTTAAAATAGTGTTGCATTTTTTTTGGAACTGGACCAACTGTTTCTAGAAAATCTCTTCTGATCATACAATTCTGCAAAATCACATGATTTGTATTCCTCCTATTTTTCTTTAGTTCCTTAAGTACTGGACTATTTATATAATTTGTCTAGTACATTTGATTATTGAATATTTCTTAGTTTTTAGGTACAACTTCGACAAAAGCTTCAATTTCGTGTAATTAATTCAATATTATTCTTTGCTCTGAAGAGCTTTCATATTAGAATCTTATTTTTGTAATTTAAACCAACAGTTTTCCTTTATCTAAATAATCGTGTTTTTTAATGTCGCTCATCGTCGCATGATCTGATGCTCGAATATTTTGCTGCTTCAGTCCAATGTCTGATCACTTTTAACAAATTATTCTATGCTCTGGATGAGTTGTCATTATGTTGCCTTTGTGCATTATGTGAACTAATGCTAGGGTCACATAAGCCACGATACGAATTTAACATTGTAATTTACTTGAACGCTCATATATTCATGCCCAAACCCGTGTTCTATCAAATGTTTTTATGCTCGTCATTTAATTGCTAAGGTTTGCTTTGCAGTCAATCTGATCTCATTGAGAAAATTATTCTGTACTCTAGGGAATGATCTCCTATGACCCCAAATGTTATCAATGTACGTTACTGGTAAAGTAAACAAATTATTGTATTATTCGCGCTAGGTGGTAGCGTTCATAATATAAATCTTGCTTTCGTAATTAAAAAAAAAAAAAAAAATACGTGTATTCTCTTATCAGCCGCTAAATTTTTGACATTGGCGTTGTGGTCGGATTCATGGATCATTAACACTTCTATAATTTTAATTCGTTTGACCAAATAGTACTGGGGTCTCCGATGAACGCAAACGTATTCAATGTAAACTAATATCATACCCATTTTTAAACTGGTATTTCTTCGTTAGATTGATTCATTCAAGCTCAAGTCAGTTGGTATTTTCATAGGTGTTATATTATTATAATTCTCCCTAATTTAATGCATTTTATTATATCTCAAACATTCGCACACTCAAACATTGGGCTGAGGTCTCCTATGAACCCAGACGTGTTTAGTGTAACCTATAATCGACCGACACGGCAACGTAAGCAAATATAAAATTTTGAGTTTACTTCACTCGTGTATAATATTCTTTAGGAATCTTTATTCCGTCATTAAAAATGTCATTTGTAATATATTGCTATCAACATAATTTCAGTGCCATGTTTGCCTTTGATGGTTCGTGTTACTGTTACTGGTGCGCGAATCGGGTGTGTACTGCGTACAGAGATACAAAGCAGTTATTACCGTTTCGTTCCACACGAGTGATTTTGCACAAAGAGTAAAATTGAAATGTAAAATTGGCGTGAAATGGATGGGTATTGTGTAACGAACGCAACGACAGCAGCCATTTTGCTGTATTCTGTCATTGATTTTGCGAAATATTTGATTTCTGAATACTATTTAATGTTTCACTTTTGGCGTTTACATGTGAACTTTAAATTTATAATTATTTTGTTTGTAGTTCTGCAATCAGTTAGCTTATTGCTTTAAGGTTATCGTGTTTACTATATTTTCTGCTATCCGATATATATTAAAGCTTTATTGTAGCAGATGTATAAAAAAATGTATACATATTTGAAGTAAAATCCTATACTATTATTGAGTTACAGTTTCATAAAGCTTTTCATTTGCCATATTATAGTTGACTTTTTCAGTATGTATGAATTTTCTTCATCCTATTTTGTGTATATATTTAATATTTTCAAATACACTATGTGTTTATGTTTATAGGTACTTTGACTTTGTGGGTAAAATCGTATTATGGAATTTCTTATGGTTCGTTTTCTTAAATACCCTTTGCTCTTTAATAAATTTAAACGTGGTTTGTTTCTATAATATAGTTTTATTCATCATTTTGTAACAGTCACTCGTTGCTCAATTATAATTTTTGTTTTCATTCCTGTGTATTCAACAAGATGTTTATATTTTGTATATTTACAATATGACATATCACACCCTATCAAATTAGTAACTCTAATCGAACCCTACATCAAACTACATTTACCAATCTTATTGCATGTCAGTCGCGCGGGCAAAGATTATATTTTCCCCTTTGCTGTATTTATATATGTACGTTATTACATATATTTAATTTACACATTACTATTTTAGTTATCCGTAGAGAAACATATTTGCAACTGGTTTCTTTAGCTTATTAGAACGCTCCAAAAATCTTTTTTGATCTATGGTCAATTTTTTGGTATTCAACATGTATTACTTTATTTTATAAAGATCATATGATGCTTGGACCGGATGGTAAATTATATTCATATCCAGTTTTCAGCGCGTCTTTAGATAAGTCTATATATTTCTCATATTAAATATTCTTTGGTTTATGTTGTTCGTTTCGTGTGTTGGCTTCGTTGTCTGCTAAACTTATATTTCCAAGAAATTCAATGATTCTTTGCGACAAAGTGTATCTAATCTGTTCGTATGCAAATAGTATTTTTGTTACAATAATAATGAAGATGTTTCAAATGTTTTAAATATATTTCTCATTTGCTCTCATATTCGTTATTATTATTGTTTGCTACATTTTCAGATATATTTTGTATCTCTATTCTATATATTAACAGTTACATTATCTCATTCGAGATGCTCTAAATTTCTTTAATCGTTTTTTCCTGGTGCTTCTTTTTACTGCCAAGTAATATATCGAATTAAATTTAGCTGGTTCTAATTATCTCGTTCCGTGTCATTAGCGATACTACTAGCGTGTGTTTTAGTATTCGCACGAGTTTATCTAAATCTAGTTGTATTCAACAGTCGGCGGTGCAATCGCCATTAATTACCGAAGCCTCGTTTATTAATCCCCGGGATAAGTAATACTCCGTGCTTGAGAATTTCATCCATCTTGTCATACAATGGTCGCATGTATTTTGTATTTATACGTTATTGAGTATTACTGTCTGAAACTATATCAGTAACAGTTTTTATTTCACGGTATTATATTTGAGCTTAATTCAGGCCGAGTGTAATTCTGTATATTTATAGTTCGTGAATCTTGTTTATCTCGGTCTGTGGGGAAGTATATATATATATATTTGCAATTATTAAATGGGAATTTAATTATGAAAAGCTGTTGGTATTAACTGCCAATATATATCCATATCTAAACAATGGTCGCATAGATTTGTCTGCTTTTATTATTGAGGAATAAATTTATATATTTGTATACTTCAGTTGTTGCTAATTTTGTATTTTGTCCTTATTCCAGACTGTGTGTCTGCCTTAATCTAATCTCTGTTAATTTTACACTGGTGTATCCCAGTTTTTCAATATCTAGTAAGCAGTTTCCAATTCGTAAATATGAGGCCAAAATATCATTTTTATATTTATATTATTAATTTACTAGATGGCGATTTAATTTTTGACGTTACTTTTTACTCTTGATTGTATTTAATTTATTGCACAAGAAACTGGAAACGTTCGTATATCATACGTATTTTTAATTACATAAAGTAAACAATTACTTTTAATTTCAGTTAAGCTCTTCGTTTTGAAGTCTTGTCTTGTCCATGCAGTGATTTATTAAATTTAAACCTAATTTATTATAATTATAATAACTTTTTATATATTTTGAATCTATATAAATTACTTTGGTTGGTTTGCACGATGTTATTTGACACTTGCACATTATAACAGTACTTCTGCCTTCAATATATCTTTATTTTTGCGTATAATATATAATTATTCACCATTTCAGCCTCATATTTTGTATTGATCTCTGGGATGCATATTTATTCTTTGGATCGTTTCATTCTTATATAGCGCTTTTGTGGGCCGATGTACAGTGATTGACGCTATAATTACTGTATTTTGGTCTACAATAGATTTTGATATCTGCATTTCAATCTCCAATAAATTTTGTTATTATCTCAGCCTCCATATTGTCATTAGCATTTCAGCTTCCATTTTGTTGGCATTTCAGCCTCCATTTTGTTAGAATTTCAGCCTCCATTTTGTTAGGGCCTCTATTTTGCAAGAGCCTCCATTTTTAAAGCCTCCATTTTGTTTTTATCATTTCGTCTCCAATACATTTTTATATCTGTTTTATGGGCTTAAGTTTCAACGTTCAACTTATCACATTGTAGACCAGCAATTTTACATAGGGACTCTCATATCACAGCAACTAAATACATGCGCGCATGAAACACGAGTTGACTCGTCACCGGTTCTTAATAATAATATATAGTACAATTTAATATTAAATAATTTTTGTTTCTTGTAATGCCTAGAATTGTTTATGTCAGCCTCACCTTGTCTGCTTCAGTTTGTGCAGTTTAATTAATATTTTATTATAACCATTGTAAGAACATGTATGTCTGGCCTATTTATTTGAAGCATCAATATTATTGATATTGTTGCTTAAATTTACAACTGCTTCAAAATAACTGCATTGCATTTTATTCGTTTTGAGCAGTACATGTTTGTATGTTCCTGTAAGCTAGCGACAATTAGTAAATTGGTACCCCTTTTAATTAATTAGCATATTTAGAGGTGTACTGCTAAGGGTGCGCGTCGGCTAGGGCTCCACCCTTGTCCCTACGTGACAACACATGTTTAGTGTAGTGTGATATGTCAATGTTAATTTCAATCATTGAGCGACATTATCAATAGCTGTCATGAAAGGACTTTACTTGCACTCCAATTGTCAGAGTTGTTTGGCTAAACCGACTAGAATTGAATGGAAGCTATTCAATCCGATTCTTATACCGTTTAATGATATATTCTGATCTTATTTTATTATCAAATACAATTTTCAGTCATTTAAGTTTCGGATTGTTGTACTATTTTACCTGCAACATTAAAATAATTTCAACCAAATTCGACATGATATACGGTTAAAGCGGATTCTTTAATGGCAGTTTGCCGTAATTTTATCTATAATTTGTTATTCGTTTGTTTATTCTAATTTATTATATATATTTTTCAATAAATTTTAGAAGTATGTTTCTAATTGGTTCTGTTTTTAAACACTGTAGTTTATTCTGAGGTTTATTTTGTATGCTTCAATTTTATGAATTTTACACCATTTTTTTACAATATAAATATGATTCTTTAATATTTCATATCATTTTATTCTTTATAACGTTTACCAGCTTCTTTATTTTAATAGTTTCCTGTACCATTTTTGAATGTTTTTGTGTAGCCACTATCAGCTAATGTGTCTGCGTTTTGATTGGTTTATTAATATATTTCCGCTAATTTGACATTTTTGTTTCGTATATAATTTCCACTAAATGCTTACCATTGTTTCGATACTTCTATCTAGGTTTACTGGTACCAAAAAATTATTTAATAAATATATATATATATATATATATCATCTTAATTTTTTGTCCTCCATATTGTTCAAATTGCACATTTAATTTGGTAGTTTTAAAATTCGTGTAAATTTTTAAATTATGAACATGTGCTAATTCATTTCGGCTAATGCTAATGCGATTTATGCTTTCTACAAATTAACAAAATAAAAATATGTAATTTATTCATGGTTAATACATATAATCGTATTTTTAGGCTATATTTATAATCTTTTAATTATAATCTTATAATTTTAAAACTACTATATTTTTAATCATTTAAGATTGCAACAGTTTCAATCATAAAACACATGCAGTGATATCCATAGAACCATAGATCACTTATGATATGTATGTGAGTTTAATTACCTATCGTTACAACATCTTATATTGATTAAATGGTACCAACAAATTATTTAAATATAATATGTTAAATAACTACAAATTTATTCTATACGGTCAAAATATCTATATTCTTTTAAATTTCGAACAAGGTATTTTTAATCATTTCAAAATTGCTGAAATCTTGTGTACCGTTCTGGTTAGTGCCACCTTTAGTGGAAATATAAATATTTGTGTAAAGAAATGTTTTAATATTTTAGTAAAACTTATTCCTTTTATCGTTTTCGAACTTCTAGGCGGATTTGGGTTTGATTTAAAATATTTTCAATTTATTTTATGAAAGTATCGTCTGGTCCAGAATAAGTATTTCATAATTTGCGAATATTTCTGTTTCAAGGGGAAATATTTTCAAGCTTAATGTTAATGGTGATTTGCGATGTGTTCAAGAATTGGGGTATCCATTAGTGCAAATTCAATTTTACGTTTTGATTCTCGCAATGATGTACCCTAATTTTATTAAGTAAATAAATGTTAGTCTAGCAAATGGACCGCACGGTTGTTATCTGAGTAAACTCTATCAGACCCTTCGGAACCTCTAGAAGCACCCCTTGCAAAAACCGACGATTTTTCACTCGGTTGCCGTGGTAATTGATATGTGGTTATATGCTTACTACCCAGCCTATATCATACTATATTGATTTTTACCCAATTGCAAAAGCTGAAACATTTTTACCGTCGTCAATGTTACTTCGATAAATATTTGAAACTGCTGTCATTTAAAATCCAATTCACAAGTTCTAGGTCTACCAAATGTCGCCCTTAGATTTAAAACAAAATAAAATATGCAATATTAATTTTTGCAAATTGAACTCGTAAAGCTATAATAATTAAATGTCTGAAGAAGGCGAATATGTTAGCTCTACCCGGCATTGCGAATATGTTAGCTCAGTTTTGCGCTGTTTAGACATATTTATCAAGCTGGCCGCATTGGTGCCTAATCCTATATTTTTTTGTTCTACTGGTAAAATTTACCGCATTTCATAATTATTTGGAATCTATTTTCATTCAGATTATTTACGACATAGTCTGAATATAGCAGTAAAAATCTATATTTATTTTCTCCTACAGTGTCTAGAGTGTAATGGGAATGCTTCTAATATCCAAATAAATCTATTTGATCACTAATAATAGTATTTTATAAGCATATGTAGTCTAAAATCTATATCCATTTTCTCTTAGTGTCAATTCAAATTAATTAATCTGGCGCGAATAGATAATTGTATCCTGTTTTGATACTGCGTGATTGTTCATTGATCACCTACGGTTTGTATGCTTTTTAAATGAATATATTTCAGTCCACAATATATATTCATTATTCGCTTGCATTGGTCGATTATATCTATTTCAACTATCTATATTAAAAATCATATGTAGTCAAAATCTAAAAAGTAAAAATTTTCTCCTGTGTTGTGCGATGATCTTTTTCTCTTACCGTGTCTATTTTTTCAGAGCATTGAATTCGTTTGTACCTCTTTACATTCTCGTGTTCATCGCGAAATGATTTCATATATTCATGAATAATATGTAGTCAACATCTATATTTACTTTTCCTATGTGTTTTATTGCTTCCCAATCGCCCTCCATTAAATGTCTTTATCAACTCTACTAGGAATTTATATTGGGGTACTTTAACATTACATTTTCTTAATCTTACGTATCTAATTGTTATCATAGAATATTCTACGCATTCGTAATTATCGTCTTTACTATCCTTTTCAAATTTTTCTCTGTATATCCTCGTTATCATCATCGTGAAATGGGAATTAAAGTTTTAATTAATATTTAAATAGTTTTAAATTATATTATTTATAACTATCTTTTATCTATATTGAGTTACTCAATCGCCGAACTTCAATTGTAGTTATCTTATGTATAAGAGTGTTGTGATGTTTTATATAAATTAAAGTAAATACTTTCTAAATAATTCTACAAAGAATGCATTATTATGGGTGTCTAGTTTATATTGTTGTAATCTGTCTATAACTCACGGGGATTTACACAAATTTATAAATAATTATCTTGCTAATCTCATCTGTATTTATCTCGATGACTTTTATTTTTATTATTTGAAGTTTATAGTTTGAAAATAAAATGATTATTTGAAAATTGTTTAATATGAGTTTATTTGGATTTAAGAAGTGTGTTCCGTTTTGCGAATTTTTATTGAATTTGTTATACGAAACATTTTGTCTGTTTCAAATGCAATCGTAAGTTTTTGTCATTGTTAAATTATTCCTGGAATTATTTAAAACTTCTTCTTTTCATTTAATTAAAGTATTGCAAAATTTTCTTTCGTCCCATTTTATTACATGTGCTTGTATACTTTTTATCTAGATACTTGTACATTGCAAGATGATTCTTTCCAAATTCTTATTTATTGATATCATAGTTATATCGTAAATCATTTTAGATGCAATTAATGAGATGTGATTGAGTCCGTAATAAATATAAATATAAAAATATAAGCCATTATTAGACTAGATAAGACATGAAGTAAATGTTGGATTCGGGTAGTAAGAATTCCCGTTGTGGTTCAGACTGAGTGAGTTTTCCTTTTATCCTAACCAAGAAAATGGTATTATTGCATAATTTTATTTATTATTTTTAAATCCTATTTTATAAACGAATCCTATTTAATAAGCAAATCAAAAATTTCACAAATTCATTAAATATATAATTTTTCGACAAAATTGTTTGAAATTGGACTATAAGGAACACTTAACTTGGGGGAACCATATAAATTATTAAACCAAGACAGCGACATTCGTGCGCGTCCGTCCGATGTGGTTGGTTAATAATAAATTTTATGAGGGAGTAGTAAATAAAATAATCAATATTATAAATAGGCAGTATAATTATCAGTTAGACTTGCTAAAACATGAAGTAATTCAGGCGTAGTTTATATGTTTGAAATATCTATAGAATTGCAACCATTATTTTTAATTTTTATTTTATATATCGAAAAGAAAATGGAGAAGTTATACAACTCCTAATTTATCCAGAGGTTCCAAATAAGAAATACTTATTAAGATTTAAAAAAGACTATTTAAAACTATATTAGAATACGGGATGGCAAAATTCCGTGTACAGCTTGTAACATTTCATTATAAACAAAATCATTTAATGGCAATTTACCCTGTTGTGGATTAGATAAGGATGGGTGATTGGAACTTGGTCGAAATAGAACAAATCACCTCTACAAAAGAAAATTAGTTTAAATTTCTCTATTCAACCACGTTTAATGTATTTCAAGACATGTAGTTATTATTTGTTCACTGTCCACTAATTGCTGTTCTATTTTATTATAAATAAATTTTTCCTATTGAAGTTCTCTGTATTCTGGTAAATTTCATTTTAAATCCATTTGAATCTTCTTCTGCATTTTATAATTTTGTCCTGGGAACTTCGTTCGACTATAACTGGTGAAAACCGTGTTTACTTCGCGAATGATATTCTCTAAAGCAGGAATGAGCAACCCACTTGCTTACTTTCTCGTGCGACCTTCCAAAGATTTTACATTTTATACTAGGTTTATTATGTTTATAAAGAAATTATTTGAGTTCTTCACTCAAGCTGGCCCGATGTAAATACGAGTTGTTCGTCTGGTCTACTTGGTTGCTTGGTTTCATAAATAACCATTAGTTAAATTAAGATTTATTTTCAAAAAGAATAGGTTATCGAAAGTTGTCAAAGTAACTTTCAAAAGCAAATATACGATATAATAAAGTTAGTTTCTGAAGTATGCATACGTTACACATTTTTTTTATTCATATTTGTTGCTATCTTTATAGTAACAAAATGATTCGCTGATTTTCGAATTGGGAGTTATTATCTGAAGGTATTAAGCGCGTAAGTTGAATATTCTATTTTTCATATCATTATTTCACTTGTTTAATCTGGATTAGTTTCAAAAACAAATATTTATGCGATAACCAAACCAAACTTTAATTTCTACTATTTTCAAATATATTTTGGTGCAGGTGCAATATTCAGTTATTTAGATCCTTGATAATTTTTTTAGCCAGAATAATATTTGTGTCAATCATACCTTATCTTTTGACTTTCGGTGTTAAAGAACCCTCCATTTTGAACCCTTTTCGTTGTAACTGAACCGAATTGTCTAGACGATATTTAAATATGATTTCATATAGTGATGCTCTGCAAGTCTGAGTGATTTTTAATAACTAATTTTAATAAATCCTACAGTCAGAATCAGAATATTGCAGTATCTTTTTCAATTTGTCCTGAACTTATCCATAGTTGTATCAAAGGTGTTTGCATCGATTCTCAAGATTGTTGCAATGCCCGTTTTTTATTATTAACTCCTATTAAAACTATATTATAAAATCCTATCGATTTTAGTAAGGTACATTTTTATTAGACCCAGTTTGAATTCGACTGAGTAGGTTTATCATTAATTATAGAATCATAATTGATTCTGTTTGTTTATTGTCTCTATTATTTCATACAAATAATGATTCTTACATATATTGCAAATTTAATATTTATATATTTTTCCTAGCCATTGCATTACGTTCAGTTACTGATTCTTTTTTTATTCAATCTATATTTGTATGTTTTACAGTTTTTCTTGCTAGTTCTGTAACCTTATTTATTTAATTTTTTTTCTCTAATTTCAATGAATGCCTTTATTAATTACACGTATTTTATAATTTGTATCAATGCTCGTTAGTATTGAGCCCATTATACTATCTCCTGTATATTTTAAATACGAAGATATGTCTTCTAAATTAACCTCGTATTTCAAGATTGATTATTAAAATTATTTACGACAATAGGTGATATTTAATTAATTATTATAGAATATCTTTTTGGGGTATTTACAATTATATTTATGGTTTTGGCGACTCTGAAGACTTTCATTTTATTGAAGCTTTTCGTTGAATACTTCTGCTTATTTAATCTCTAGCAATATACACCTTCTGCTTAAAACATAAAAATTAAAATATCATTTAACAAATAAAATTTGAATTTACTTAATATAGCATAATTATATACAAAATAATTCTTATTTATTGTTTCTGTAGGTATTCTTTTTACTTTGTTTGTATTTATTTATTCATTTATTATCGACTAGCATTGTTTTTCTATTGTATGTTTAATTCTATATTCACGTAATTTATCAATAATTTGTCTTAAATTAAAAAATAATTATGGTGAAGTTGAAAATCGGTCAACAGAAATTGTTATAACGGTTTGTACGAATACATTTTAATGTATTCTTGAAACAAAATTCATGTTTAATTTTGAATGTAATCAGATGTTTGCTTGTGCATTCTCTTTTTAAACATCATTCTCCTTTAAAATATCTCTATTTTAATATCATACTTCTAAAATATTTCTATTTACTATTGTATTGTAAAATATTTGTAATGTTTCTTGAGTGCTAAACATTGTCTTTAGTAATAATGTCATCGGATTTTTGTTTTTGGGTTAATATTCATAATTTTTGTTGCCTATTACCTTCAATTCAATTCAAATTATCTCCCATGTGATTGCATTGGATATTTTTTAATTAGAATATATTATCTTTTAGATCTTGTTTTCGATCATTCAATTCTTCTCCGTTTTAATTCTATTAGATTGTTTCAATATGTCTAGTCTGTTTTTTAGCAATGTTTCATATCACTAATTTATCTTAAATTAATTTTATGGCGAAGTTATTGTGGTTTGGATTTAATCTAGCCATAGATCATTCAATACAACCCTCATTGTTTTAGATTTTCTAATACATTTGGTTTTTGAATAAGGTTTCGACTTATAATTTTTCTATTTCAAAGGTCTTTATACATAGATTGGGATGATGTTCTAACCGTTCGTATGAAATGATTTTGTAATTTTCACCAAGTTGTTTCGTAAGTTTTCGCAGAATTTTCCTTGGTTGAAACCATCCGGTGTTCTGAGCTTAATGAGCTATGTAAAGGAAAAAGCTTCGTGTAATGAAAACAAATTTTATTAATCGACGAGTCGAACGACTCATGGTTGGTGGGGCGAATATTTTTGTTTAATTTAATGGAAAATTTCATCCGTGAATTCATTATTACATTAAATGGAAGAATTAATTATTCATTGAATCCAAAATTGCAAGTTACATTATTATTATTATTATTATTAAATAATTGAATTTATTTATCATTGACAAATATGACTCCAGCAGACTCCTAGTGAATTTACAATTTTTCTAACAGTATTTTACCGTGTGTGTGTCATCTTTTTCAATTGTTATTTAAGCTTAATGGTTTGCTATATACTATTTGGTTAACGTACAGTTGTCGCTATTGTTAAATCCTACAATTTTTTTTATTCGTTATTATCGAATTGAGTTATGGTTGAATCTTGGTGGAAGTGGCACTTCATTCCTTTAAATTGCCTATTTGTATCATGTTCTTCTATTTTTATTTGACATCTCCAAAATTTTAATTAGGTTACTACGAATTTCAACTCTGCTAAAGAAAAATTGACCGAAACATATCTGATATTCATTAAATTATGGGGTGCGGCACGCTATCATTGAACTATATGAAATTTATAGTTGTAGAAATATATATTTTTTTTGTCTCCATATTGTTTTTGTTTATACATTATTCGAAATATAACTTTTAAATATCTCTTCTGCATATGAATTTAGGAAGTGGAAAGTTCTGGATATCTTATTTATATCCAATATATTTTGAAATGCCTATATATGTAGGTATATAGAATTCCAGCAATATAACTTATTATTCTCCGTAATATTAAATGATTAAATTGTAGTATTGTTTTTGAATATATGTTGTAATATACATCAAAATTTGATCTATATTCCGTCTTCCTTATTTTGTTATACGGAATATATAGCGTTAATATCTATCCAAATATATCCTATAGTCAATCATCATCAATGAAATTGATGAGGGTGTGTATATTCTTAATTGTTCATTCTAATGTTGTGGTAATATCTTAATATATCAGTAAATTCCCTTTATTTATAGCAAACTTTCAATATTCATGCAACAAGTTCGTGATGGGGTCATTTACTTCATCTTCGACCACATTTTATCAAACTTTGTATCTGCTCCAGATTTTCTGCTTGGAATAGGCGATTGGCCAATACTCTTTATCCAAATTACTTTTCATTATAGGTATTAATCTACGAATATGATTACCCAAACATAAACAGTTTCGTGTCTCATATCTGCTGTTCTTCAAGTATCATCCGCTATTGGTGCGCTTTTTTTTTTTTGAACGTTACGTCGATTCCAAAACTACGCATGCGCAGATAAATACTCTGCTAACCTCGACGACTCGCAGATTATTCTATTACGGGGAATATCAACAAACTGTGTGGGTTCGGGGGGTCCTCGTTACAAAGTGGGGTTCTATCGCCCGTTCCACGAACGCGACGAGTTAATTTTGTTTAGTTTGAAAACAACCATTGTTTCAAGTGGATCAAAAATTCAGCTCTGGCTTTAATTACATTCGCATTGATCCGCTGCCTAAGGGGGCTCTGCCCCCCATATATACATACGTGTATTGTATGTCTACCTCCCTTGATATTCAAAGATCGTCTCTTATAGTTCCAGTATTCTATTATTCCAAATAATATAATCTAGTTTCTGTATTTCATCTATTCCATTTTAGATGTGTTAATATTCTCAACGTCTAAACGGTTGACTTCGTTTTAGATCCACTATCTATCTTATTTTAAAATTCTAATTTATGTACTTGTTCCCTTGTTTGTAAATTGATCCAATTCTGAAGGAATTGAGGTTTTTTTTATCCGAAAATGAGACATACTGGGTAAATTGGATATTTCAATTTTGGATCTTTAAATAATTGTCTTTTTATACTTTGGTTGTCTCTTTGCAGATTATTTAGCTTTTTTTTTATTGTAGGGCAGGTTAGGATAAGGCAAGTATATCTCGATTAATTTATAAATATAATTGACTATAAATCTCTGCGGATCATCGTTAATTATTGTAGTATTTCCTATATTCTATTATAAGCTATAAGTATAGGTTACCTGGATCCATTTGGTTGCTTATTTATACCAAAATTAGTCGAGTGTACTTATTTCGTTGGTAGTTTAATAAGAATGATAATAATATTTCAAGTGATGTAATATTAAATTGGTCCGAAAATGTTTGGCGTCTACGGTCCAGTTATCGCCTTTTTTACAATCCATACAATATCAATTTAAATAATTCATATTATTTTGAATAGATATTATTAATTTCATAATCTATTGTTTTGTTGCCATTCTGTTGGATTTATCGTCTATTTTTATTTTGGTTATACATATACTCGGTTTTTTGTATATGTTTTTGTAATTTATTTAAATTATCGAGGATACATACGTTTGCCGAAATACCTTCTTGAAGTTTTACAAGTGGGCCAATTCTCCTTCGGCATTGTTTCCATGTAAATATATCCTATTTGTTTCTCCACCAATAATACATCTATTCTGTACGTTGTACTAAATATGTTCTATCTCACATTGTTCTATCTGTAAACTTAGGTTTATCAAAAATTGTAACAATTTTCAAATATGCCGATTCAGCTTATGCTGTCTTTCTGTGGTCCAAACAGTTTATATACACTTATTCATATTAATTCTTTTCCAATAGAACTGAATTTCGGTTGTCTTTGTAGGCTGAGTATAATTATTATTTTGTGATGAATTTGCGTAACTTCGATGCATTTCTTGATTGAACTAATTTTGTACTAACTACATACTGAATACTTTTAAATTCAACTATTGTTTCACTAGAATAATTTGGTTAATTTTGGTTTCGTAATTGGGTTCTAGGTAATAATTGTTTGCAATATTAAAATAATATATTTTAGCATTCGAATCGTTTCTGTTCACCAATTAAATTACATGTCTTATTTAAATACAAGTAGGTATTCATTATTCACCCCACCTATATCTTATCTTAAGTTCCGTCAAGTTTAAAAATATCGATTTTAGAGAGCAGTTTTAGTATACTTATTACATTGTATAATCACAGTATATTTTACTTCCATTATTCAATGGCTCATTTACATTTCCGAATGGTATACTTACTTGCAGTTATTAAATTCTAACGAATATACTTTTAGTTACAATCTAGAACCGTGACGGCATTTCTTTTTAACATCCTTTGCGCGGATTAAATACTAGTCTTAATTATCATGAAAGATTCCTTAGATTTACTAGATACTTGCAGTATATTGTATACTGGTTATTATCAGATTTCATTTTGGCGATGGTTTTGAGAAATTTTTTTGTTGATTTTTAATATTTCATTTTCAACATTGGATTAAAAAGGTGTAATTACGGTTCCAGATTTAATGCTCGTCTGAAGAATACATATTTTGCCAAGCATATTTGAAACTTTTCAGTCTAGTCTGATGTTAAACAGAGATGAAAACAAATTGTTATCAATGCAACTATGTATGTTTGAAAGAAATTATACAAATAATCTCAAGGTAGTTCAGGAGGAATTTCAAAAAAAGAATTGATTCTTCTTTTGCAAAAAAAATGCTATTACAAATACAATATTAATAATAAAATAAGAGTACAGAGGAATAACAAAAACAAAATTTGACATCTGCAACTATTTCAAACTGAAGGGACATTGTGTTAGATAAGAGTCCAAAACAGCTATTTCAATTTTTTAAAATCTTTAATTAGGTTTTGTTATTACACTATTTCAACACTAGCAACTATTGTATTGAATGTTTTCTTAAATTTACAAATATTTTTCTTTTAGGGATTGACGGTATACTTTCAGTTATTTATTTGTTTTCAATAACTGCCTTGGTGGCAGTTTTTATAGGTTGTCGAATATGTACATTTCGCTAGTTTGTAAATGGTAAATAGTCGACTTTTGTGGCCGTATGAAATTTGATATACTTAATTAAATTTTATTAAAATCTTGCAAATATTATTAGTATGTTTCTAGTGATTAGTATATTTTTACTGCACAATTTTTTTTTACTTATTAATAGGCTCGTAATACCAATAGAATATTTATAGTTCTAGTTATCAATGGGCACATTCACCATGGTCAGGCATTTATAAATGGTTTCGTAAACCGGTTATTGATACTTCCAGTTAATTCAAGTTAGTTTATGGTATACTTACAGTTAATAAAAATATATGGTATACTAGTTCTAGTAGTAGTCCTGCTTCTGTCTGCAAACGGTAATAATTGTGATTACGCAATTTTTATTGTATTAGGATTTATAATATATTATACGAAGCATTTGTTACTCTGTATTTTCAATAGTGCATTAACACCTAATATACTTTATACCCTTACATATAGTATAATTATACTTCTCAATTGTTTTTTCGACATTTTAAATTGTTATCATACCCTTGACTGTAAAACTTCTTCTTTGAATTATTTGTGATAGTTAATTTTCTAATCTTGGCGTTTTCAGTTTGGGATTTTGTTTCATAAGACATTACATATCTTTTTCTGTGCCATTTGATCTATTTTAATTGTAATTAGGTATCTGTATAATTTTTTGTGCTTGTAGATACAATTGTATTTTGGGGATTTGTTTTGTATACAATTTAGAATCTTGTATATATTCGATGTTATTGATTTATTAACAGTGTTTCATATTCTGGTATTACTGTGTTCTTTAATTCTTGTTCTACAGTCATTTTACGTACGTATTACTGAATTCTATAAATATTTTTATTTTGTTTTATGTATCTAATTTTTCATTCGAATTGACCAATATAGAACGTTTGTTTTATTTAATTTTAATATCAATTCTCACGTTTTTTTTTTTCACTAACCACAAACAATTCGTGGGTGTCAATCTAGAGCTAGTAATCTTGTCGAAATAAATATATATTTTTGTACTTTGCATATATTGTTTGTGATTCGAAAGTCAGAATAATCGGAATACATTGTTCTTAAAAGTGAATATCGTATATGTTGCAATATATGCCCTCTTCTCTGAAAATGCGCTGCGTACGCTACTGTAACCTCTGGGGTTTATTTTTGTACTTTTTACTGGTCGTCATTGGGGTCTGTTTCGTTGTTAGGGAAAAAGTTTAAAATCATTTCGTATTCAACCCCAAGTTTGCTTGTGTATTTAAGAAAAATAATGGTAGAAAAACGTTGGGAAACAATTTTTCGCTTGCAGCCCTTATATATACAATTTTATTTTATCAAACTCTTCGCTTATTTATAGTACAAGTATCAGATTTAAGTTTTATGCAAATTACTATTTTTGAATGTCGTTGAATTTGGCTCCGGTTGTCTCATTTTTTTAATAAATAATATATCTCCTTTGTTCCCACAATTATCGGTAAGTATGTCTGCGCAAATTCCTCCACTAAATCCTCGCAGCGGATAAGTTGATTGGATTGTTGATGTTTAGTTGGGAATACCGTATGGGGGGTTTCCTTTAATTTAGTTTACTTTTCGTATCAATGTTTAATGAACACATAGTAGCTTTCTTTCCCAGTAGATAGTGTTTATTCAGGACAGGACTAATCCAGATTTGTTAATTGATTTAGTGGACATTGTTACTTATTTAATTCGATTTGATATTGTAGTAGTGGGAGCTAGTATCTCTCCATTTTAATTTCTTTGTTTAAGGTTTTTTTTTTTTACTAACGACACACCAGGTTCCTGTAAAATTAGGTTTCATTATTTGTATCAAGTGTGTGTGTACAGATGCTATATTCATTTTTTCGAGCAATACTAAGCTAACATCTTCATTCTTCCCTTTGATGTTTAAAAATATCGGATTCTTTCTCATGATACTTAAATATATCATCTTACATCTTATAATTAACAATACTGTTACTCTAGATACAGATAAATATTGGTACACTTATGCCTAATATTCATCATCATCGTATTCACCTGGAAAATATGGTTACTTTTACCCCCTGCTACTTAATTTTAACATTACTATTACCCCCTCATACATGCTATCGATGTTCTTATACTTACTACTTAGTACTTACTCCTAGTTTTTAAATAAATCATATTTTTACTATTCTATTGTTTCCCTTTCGTCTGAAAAATTAGTTTCTAGATACTGTAAGAAAATCTGATACTGGTAACTTCCATATTAGAATTAATTTTGTTAAATATGGTTTTTTTGTTCCTATTTCAATTATCTATTTGCAGACACATGCCGATTTTTTTTACATGGATAAGTAAAATTGTGGGGAAGGTGGTGACGTGCACGAATTTTAACTATACTAAATTATATCTGACTTACTACTGACTTACTCTATCTGAAGTCTATAGTATCGGATTCTATCATGAACCAAAAATAAAATATTATACTATTGAGAAACATTTACGATTATGTTTTAAATGCTCTAGAATAAATTGTATATTTATAATTCAAGACTACTTATTACTAATAGGGTTAGCAGTTAAACAAATGATTAATACTTGCCTTATCCAAAATTATTTATTAACTCCTCGACGTCCATAATATTTTTTATGATTCTATTTATATTATTTATATATAATCTTAATGTTACTTAAAAATTATATCACTCTTACCCTAGCTAGACCTATAATATCGTCATCATTCCCACCGATATTCATAAATATCGTTACTCTTACCACCGATTCTTGAAAATATCACCTCTTACCCCTAATACCTATATAGTTCATTATTCTTTGGTAAAGCCTCGGCATGGAGTTAATTCTATCGATAGTTACCCCTGAAACTTTTAAATTAAACCATGAGATTTTAATATCTTAATTCGATATTCGAAAATTTTTTTATGCAAATACGTTTACTCTTGATTAAAATCTGTCCTTGTTCTTCTATTCCTGAAATATATCCTTTGGCTACAGGTACTCTACGACTAATATATTTGAATTGTTTTGTTGTAATTTCTGAAATCCACTTTTTCTTAATAGCAAGTACTGTATTTTATTGAATATTCTTACAAGTTTATGTATGTCCTTGTTAAAGAACTAAGCCAAAGGTAAATAATCCTAATTAAATTAGTTACTGAAAATGCACACGCTGTTATGGTCAGTGATAATTTGCTGGTATTCATATATGACAAATATTTTAAAACATCTTGTAGTTATTGCAGGACAGATTTGGTAATTCTTCAAGTCATTTCAATCAATGCCTGTGAAAGGGTATTCTATAATATCCAATGAAGCGTTATTTTTTTTAGGTGTTAGTAACAATGATATTGCAAATTGATTTCTTTGGACACGTGATCCATTTGCTTCCGATTATAAAACCTAAATCCTCTTACGGAAATATAAACTATAATGTATCATTAGTGTGTTTATTGACATTTTTCATAATATATATACTATATATGTATTTATAATCTTCTAAATGTATTTAATGATATTACTATTACTGTGTTATTCTTTAATCATACTACGATCGAAATAACCTTTTTACTGTATTTTGCTTCGTTGGAGAAATTCTTCGGGAAGCATTCTTTTACGTTTTGGATTTTTAAGACATTTGCATTAATAAAATTTAATCCCTTAGTATGTTCAATGTATTGCACTATGATAATCTTTATATTTATCACTTCCCTATTATTTCGTATGATCGTTGTCACCATTGAAGAAGAATTCTACAATTTCTTCGGATAATTAACTTGCTCAAGTTTATTTTTATTTTCTTTCGATTTCCTATATAACTGACTGCAGTAAAGCCGTTGTTTCTGACCAAGTTGTAGTAGTAATTACCCTGCGGTAATTTAATATTTACAACTAATTAACTCTTACTAAAAATTACTATCCATAAAAATAATAGGAAGCATCTTATTAAATTAATGACTGTTTAAATTCATAGAACTCCCATTGGTCCCAGGACTCGCAAATTTCTCAATGATACAATTAATTTTGTAAGATATTCATCACTTTCCTATTGTCTGTCTTCGTATTATGAACTAACTCATGTTAGCCTTTTCGATTGTTGAACGGATGTAAGAATTATGGATTCTGTTTTATATATAATATATAAGGGATTCGTCGCCCATTCTACAATATTACCATATATTTTACTCTTCGAAATCAAGCATACTAATAATTACTATACATTAGAATAATTAGAAATAGGCACACGTTTATTCTCAATTCCATCTATTGGGGCATAAAGTTTTTTACCGATGTTTTGGACTTGGGGGGAACTTTCGTTAAATATGCCACATGGTTTTTGTTGCTTGCGGTTGGAATCGTTTTCGTGAAGCACAATCCCTAAAAATCGCTCCCGAATTGTCTCCCACCTATTTCTAATGTAGTATTCTTGCAATGTTTTTTCAAGCAATCATTTTTTAGCTGTCATTATCATCTTTCGCAGTACGAACGAAATTTAATTACAAATATATCAACAACAAATAGCATATGGCTGATCAGCTGAGCACTGAATTTTAGAAATATTGACTTTAAAACCATTACTTTATTTCGTTCCTTTGGTTTTCTCACTCATGTGTAGAAATTGTACTTCGATTCTTCTGGTGTGAATATCATTTATTACATATTCAATGTGTGAAAGGGGACTGGCCCTTACAATTTTATTTAAAATTAATAATATTTCTTATATGCGTTGTCGACTATATATTTAATTGATAATCGTATATTGATAGCAATGTTATACATATTTGTTTTTATTATCACCACTACAATCCGAATCACTTCAGACGTATTTAAAATATTTGTGTTATTTTTATAATACTGTAATTATATATATAATAATGAACCACTATATGGATTGAAACCACTACCGCTTCTATTTATCATACGAAATTTTACCATTAATATATAGTTTGTTATTGTTACAATTTTACTAGTTCCTTTAGTTTCAAATTCAAATACTCCACATGTCACTCCTTAATGTGTACTGCTAATATTATCTTTATTAATTAAATACATTTTTATCAATCATGATATTTTTATAAATGCAATATAGTTAGTAATTATTAATATCTTACTGGTTAATTCGTTTCTAATCCTAAATTACCGTTTCATTCTCTTAGGTATGCCATGCTCTCTTTTTAGTTCAATTTAATTTTCATTTCAACCCTCAACAAGGTCCTTTATTTCAAACGAAATACGCTTTTTATATTGTTTTTATGAGATAACGTAACCTAGTCAAACCAAACCACTAAAGTATAGTTTGTAATTGTAATCTTACTAGATTTTATGTAATGACCCTCGGCAGGTTCCTGTTATTTCCTAGAAATTACGCTTATATTTATCACTCACAACATTTTGACTACTATAATATAGTTTGTAATTAAAACAATCTTAGTGGTTAATAGGTTGTTTAACGTAAATTATCGTTTCATTCACTAATCTTTGCATATATACAATTTTCTCGTTATAATATAAATAAGTCATTTATTACATAAGTTTTTACCATTTCAGCATATTGCTTGTTGCAGTTATTTGTATTATTACAAATTATCTGAATTTAACAATATTTTACACTTATTTATTTGCTCAGTACTTTTATTTTAACGAATAAACGTAATGGTCTTGTTATCCAAATCAAATCTATCATCTTCACGAATTTAATGTATATTATTTAATTAATAAATGGTATATTTATATTTTATAGGCATATTTATTCTATTTCTCTATCCTTTTACATATATAAATTCTTGTTGCCTTGAAATTACTTAATTAATTTTATTCAATGTTCTTCATTATCTATTGAATGTAGGGTATTTGCTAATTACCATTATTAAAACCGAGGTGCCGCTGCAAAAGCTAATATAATTATTATGTTTTTAATTTCGTATGATCTTAGAAATATACTTGTTACTTGCAGTTATTTCCAATTGTTCCCAATTATATAACTTGTAATATTATTTTAATAACATCTACAATTTATTCGTTCCTTTGGATTCATCGTCTCTAATGTATTCATTGTTAACTTCGTCTATACTGGTATAATCATCTAGAATGTTATTACCATCTAGATTGTTTTTATCATCAGTATTGTTGTCATCATCTATATTGTTCTCATCTATATTGTTGTCCTCCAGGTTTTTATTTTGTCCGTGTTGATTTGCAATTATTTTACTTGTAGTATTGGTTCAAATATAATTACAATATACAAATCTACATTGTAATAGTTTTGATTGTACAGTCTATAAATTACATCGTCTTCATTACTATCATTTAGATCGCTACTTACGTCTAAATTGCTACTGCCTTCTAAATTGCTACTGCCTTCTAAATTGCTACTTTCTTCTAAATTGTTACTGTCGTATAAATTGCTACTATTCGTATAATGTGCTACTGTCGTATAATGTGCTACTGTCGTATAATGTGCTACTGTCGTATAATGTGCTACTGTCGTATAATGTGCTACTGTCGTATAATGTGCTACTGTCGTATAATTTGCTACTGTCGTCTAAATCACTACTGTCGTATTACTGTCAAGATTGATCTTGTTAAGATTGTTATCGTTAGAATCTCCATTTGAGTTACAATCTATTTTAATAATACAGTTATTGAACATGTACTATTTACCCATTGACTCCTTTGAAAATTTTCATTTCAACAACTTTCTGATTTTCTATTGTATTAGGCAGAACATATTCTCGAAAATTGTCAAGGTTTATTTCCCGCAAACAGACATGTTTACTAAGCATAAATTGGGAGAGTTCCAACAGTTTTATCAATATATTTTATCATTTTTTTTAATTTTAATGGAGTGTGCGATAGTTTTAGCTAAATAATATTCATGAGAAAAGTTATATTATTTAGTACATTGCATAATATACGTATGTGTTCATTAGACGGATTCAACAAAGAAGACTGTAAAAATACTGGTTAATCATCATCATCCGCGGTTTCTGTTTTTGTCTTGGAATTAAATTTCGTAAGATTTTGTAAAACTCGTTTGAATTCTGCATTCTGTAAATCTCGTTTGAAATCTGCATTCTGTAAATCTCGTTTGAAATCTGCATTCTGTAAATCTCGTTTGAAATCTGCATTCTGTAAATCTCGTTGATCATGAATACTGGATTTCCCAATGTTACTAAATATCTAATAATTTATAATTTTTACCAATAAATATAATATTTTGTTTTGTCGTTCGATGCATCATGAAATTTCTATATATATTTCTATCAGATTCTCCTGTGGAGTGGATGACTGCAAATTGAATATATATGCAAATATAAAGCACATTTTTCTGACAATTATTAACTTGTTTTACAGGCGTTCATACTTTTTCTTTTGAATTCTGCATTCTGTAAATCTCGTTTGAAATCTGCATTCTGTAAATCTCGTTTGAAATCTGCATTCTGTAAATCTCGTTTGAAATCTGCATTCTGTAAATCTCGTTGATCATGAATACTGGATTTCCCAATGTTACTAAATATCTAATAATTTATAATTTTTACCAATAAATATAATATTTTGTTTTGTCGTTCGATGCATCATGAAATTTCTATATATATTTCTATCAGATTCTCCTGTGGAGTGGATGACTGCAAATTGAATATATATGCAAATATAAAGCACATTTTTCTGACAATTATTAACTTGTTTTACAGGCGTTCATACTTGTGCTTTTGACAGCTATGTATGACTGAGTGTCTGTCGGAACAATCCATGTACAGGCGTTCAATTGTAGTTTTATTATTTTTTGATCTTGCTCAATTATTCGTTGGCGCATATAATTTTGTATTTGTTTAGTTTGGTTTAGTGTTTCTATCTATATTCCTTTGTTTTTTGGGTCTATGCAAGGATAATAATATTTTTGAAGTTTCAAGTGAGTACGGGAGGAATTTGTTAATTTCGACCAAATTTTTATGAATCTTCTCTACTGTCTTAGCTTCGTCAACCGGGCTGAACTTTTCCCAGCAGAATATCTTCAAAGTTGTCGAATCGTCAAGATATGCCATATTAGTTATCTTCAGTTATCTTGATATCTCCAATTTTGGAAGTTATTCAAAACTGTCTGAACATCTCGAAAAATGTCTTCCCCAAGACTATTAGTACATCTCCAAAACAATCTGAACATGTCAAGACTCTTTGAACCTGTATCAAAACTAAAACAGGAACTGAAATATTGTTATCAATAATGAAATAACAAATTAACATTTCAGTAACAATATCAATGAACATCGGTAAAAATTGAATTATCTTACTGAAAAGATACAATTAGATGTTCGAACCGAACTGAGTAACAGAGACGATGGTCTACCAACACAAATTTGCCACGAATGTTTGGTTGAAATTCACTTGTCCTTACTATTTGTCGCGAGAATCTTATAAAAAGATACACTAAAGCCAATGGGAAAATTGTCGCTATCAGTACTAGAATTATTTCATGCAACTAACTGGTCAGCAACAACTTTTATTAAATGCGGCCAAAAGATGAATTATCCTACATAAATATTACAGTAGATGCTGAAATTAAAATGAAGGAATATCAAAATAACTATTATTTAGAAGCCTAGTTACGAACCAATGAATACATTAAAAACACCATTTTTAATTGTCGAAATTAAAAAAAATCTTACCTAAATAAAACTGATATAACAGATGTTTTCAACTGTAAAATTATGAAATCTGAAAATCATTACAATCAAATAAAATTTGGATTATTGGCAAATGATTCTTTCACTTACAGAAATAAATATAATACAAACAGCAAATGTTTGGACGACCTCAAGTGATTACGAACACTTGCAGGTACTGCAAAAAATTAGGCGACACCTCGAGATGATGCAGAGATGCAACTATATTCTATGTACCGTTTGTAACAAGAATAGTCATCTCCAAAGCTGTCATATTCTGTTCTACATATTTGCATCTATAGTAGAATGTATAGATTATTTTATTTGGGACTGTTATTCGCAATTGTATGTTAGTCACTTCTGAATTCAGAGGCGTATTTTTGGGTTTTACGGAACAGTTTTTTTAATGTTTGCATTTGAACTGTAGGTGCGTGTTAATGTGTTTCCCATGTCCTATTTTACTTTACCTATTAAATGGGATTAAATGTTTACATGTGTACATTAATTTAATAGTATTAAAAATCAGTTTTAGTTATATTATTTGAAAGATTTCAACTAAGTTATGCCGAATCTATTTAATTAATTCCCAAGAAATATGGTTTCAGTGTAATCTCCTTGTACCCCGGTCTTGATTCAGTTAAAAATAATCATAATTTGTAATATTTTTCATAGCTCTAAATCTTTGGGTCAAATAATTATCGTTAATAATCAATCTTTGTAAGTCAAACTATAATTTTTATTTTTTTTTGAGTTTTGTATTATGCGTCCATCTCGCACATTATTTTGTTAATTAGTATATTTTGAGTGGTATATATCATTTTGTTGAATTTAAAATGTTATCGTTTAACTAATTTTAAAATAATTTACATTGAATCATATCAATCTCGTTTCCATGCTTTACATTAACTGGAAATTTAGTATTAGTTTTCTAGTATGTAGCCGGCATCATTAGGTTTTTTGTATCTATTTATTAATCGTATGCAGTAAATTTTACGATACTTTTCTGTCACGGCATTGTTTTCTATAGCAAATATCAAATGGTAGGAGTAATGATGGAAATTAAATTCAAAATAATTCATTTATCCATTGCTTTTTACGGTAAACATATATGTTCTTATTTAAGCTGATATTTTTTATTATATTCTTCTAGTAATAGTGTTTTAAATAAAATATGGTATAATCATCAGTTATGTATACTTCTTGCGCATGACACAAGGTTTTTGTTGCTAAATCATTTATTCTATAACTAATTCCGCAGGTTTAATACTAGTGTTGTGCGCTTTATGTCTAATAATATGTATAGTTTGGTGTTATCTTTTCTTCGTGTGTTTATTTTATAATTATTTTTTTAACTTAGCTATAATGTATAATATAAATTTTGGACCTGTAAATATACCTATATTTCTGACATTTAAATATGTTTTTTTAAATATTATTTAATCTTCAATAATGTTGCAATACTTGCAGTACCTCCTAAAGTGTTCTCCTTGATTACCTTATTGCTCAAATTATTACGTGATTCCTGCAAAATTTTCATAGGTTCATTTATAATAAGTTCAATTCGTGCCAGTTTTATTCTATTTATATTAACTTTGTAACTTATTGGTTGAATAATCAATTTGCTATATTTGCTTGCATTTTTTTTAAAAAACACTTCTATCAATTATTACGGATGCAGACGGAGCAGTTGTACAATATCCTTTTAATTTTTACAATAACCATAAATCTGGAAATCATTGTATTGTTTCATCCATGATTTTCCTTCGAAAATATTACATTTCTACGGGAGTACTTATCTTACAATATTCTTGTTACTATTCCAATCATTATTACTATTTTCACAAATTACTATACCTTGATTATAATTCAAAGCGTAGCTGCATTATTTTTGTGATTATTTAAGCTTTTATTCTATTAAATTATAATCTTAGTATATTACTACATTATCTAGAAACTATAGCTATATTCGTAGAATTACTTTAATATCCCAGAATGACTACAATGTTATTGCAATAGTTCCAATTATCTTGGATTAGTTCCTACAGTCTCTGGTATTACTGCATTATTTTGATACTAATACAATATTCTTTGAATTACTAAAATAATTCAGATTTGTTGGAATGATGTTCTTGGAATAGCTACAATTTTCTTGGTTTAAATCCAACAGTCTTAGAATTACTGCAATATCTTGATACTACAATAATAATGGAATTACAAAAGTCTTGGAATTAAGTCTTGAAATTACAATAGTCTTGGAATTACAATAGTCTTTGTATTGCTACCTCGGCCCTGCAAGAGTCTCCGTCCTGTATATAATTTGTATATACTTTTTAAATTATTACAAATCAAAAAGAAAACTTTACTCTTTTATCTGCAATATAATTTGTAATACATTCTTGGTGTTATTTGAGAATCTAAGATTATCTGGGAATATCTTTCGTTTAATCCAAGTTTATATTAATTCATATGTGGATATACTTTTCTCTATAGTAGTGTAAATGTTTGAACATTTAGTATACTGTTTGTTGGGTTAATATTTGTGAATATGTCGGGCGACCTTGCTAAAACCACCCTTTCAAATTCAATTATAGACGGCTATTGTTGGCCCATCTTCAGAAGTTCTTAAAATGAGCAGCGCTCGCACAAAAGCACCTCTGAGTACTTAACTTGTTCTCTGAGGGTGGCAACCATTCAAGTGGCCGTGAAATTGAGCTTTTATGCTGGTATCGCTGCCACCATTCATACGGTAATTTCATTTTAGAATTGCTTGGTTGGTAATAATATCGTTGAATGGAAAAGTATATGATTTTGATGGTTGTGTTCACCCAATGTTGTAAAATTGGTATTTATGACCATCAAGAATTCACAATTTGATCATCTAACACTATTTATAAACGTCTGTGAAAATACCTTTCTAATTTGAGTAACCGTGAGTAGTATATATTTTTTATTATCTAAAACTTGGTTACTGTTTTCGTTATGGGGCAAATTATCTGCTGTGTCTGCAGTTAATCAGTCAATCTATGCGTAGTGATCGGTATAACTTTTTGTGTAACCTAGATTATTTTATTTTTTACATTCCACAATTATAGGAAGGGTGGAGAAATTAAAAACTTTCCTATTTATTTTAAGGAGGTTACGATGAACAAGTCTGTCTTCATCAGGGTAACCGGGGTGACTAAAAATTTATTAAAAAAAATTGATTTTGACATTATGTTAAAAGGTAATGTACAAATTGGTGTCTAAATTTTTGATTTGGTATCGAAATCTTTATATAGCATTTTATTTATACTTTTTCAAATATAAGGAGTATACAAGTCGTTTATGATTCTGTATTCGACATAAAATTTTATAATCTCTTTTTGGTTTCGTTCGGAGTATTCTACATCGATATTAATAAATGTGTTCTGCTAATTTTAAATACTATGGTTCGTGTCTGTAGTTTCTTTGCATGTGGTATATAAGTACTTTCAACTATTTGTAATATGCATTCTTAATTTATCGTCGTTGTTGATGTGTGATTTGTTTCAATTTTGCCCTTTTTTAATTTCCCAAAGAAAAAAAAAGCACTCTTAGAATTTGTATTTTTAACATTGTTTAAATTTAATATTTATTCTTGGATTAGAACTATGCGAATTTCAATCTTCCAGTTCTTCATTTCGAATATCTGGTTCGTTCAATGACTTGTGTATTTTACCGTGATATAAATTAATTGTTATTTCAAAAGTATGAGGCTGTATTAGTCATTCATATTCATAATATTATATACATTTGTATGATTTGGGCCAATACTGCGACTTATCAGTTCCAAATTTTGTGTTCCCTTTGAAATAATATCAGCAAAGTTGCAATATTTTCGTATAATCGCGATATTATGCAGTACGTCCTTCTTTGTTGTTTAATTTGTTTGGTAAATTTTAAAGTCCTTATTGCAGAGGACTCCACATTTTCTTGAATCAGTTTTTATGTGTCTATGTTATGTTAATTATTTTCATTCTTATAGGGAATTAGCATTTTGTTGGGAATTCAGAATTTTCCAGATTCATTGCTCTGGGATTTCTGGTGTTATACCTTTCGTTGATCAATTGTAATATGACCGTTATTATATTATTGGCATTTTTATCGGTACCGAGATCCTAAATATTATCAATTTCCTATTTTTGCTTGGATGGAATGATTTAATTGAATTTGTTCTACTGCGTAAATCATACATGGATATCGAAATTCTTCCTACTGTCTACACTGTTGTCCTTAATCTTCTTTTGGCAACGATCTGAGAATATTATTTTGTATAATTTATAACGTATTAGAAACATTTATAACTATCATTTTAATATGTGACTTTTGTTATACACAGGTTTAGAACCATTAACCAGAATATCTTACATCTAACTTACACGTTTCAAATGTTCACCATTTTTATCTTTCTTATAATGATTAAAGAAGAGAATTAATTTCATTAATTTTAGGATAACTTTATGTACTAATTTATCAGGAATTATAGTCGATAATAAATATTTGAAAACTCATACAAGTTCTGAAATTTTCCTTTGTATACAATTCGAAATGGGTTGCAATTCTTTAATTATCTAGTACCTACATACTTTTATTTTATAATTGTGTATCGATTGTGTCTGAAAAAATAATTGTATACTTCACTAATATTACAAAAAATGGCCCTGGTTTACGCAGAATCTTAGTGAATTTTCCGGATGTTGATGTTTTCAATTTAAATATTATTGGAGAATAATATATATTCCCCTAATTATTTCAATGTCATCAATTATTTTGTTTAGATATTCTTAATAATTGTACCAAGGTTTTCATTTATGAACTTTATTAACGAAATGTTCTCGTTATCAATCCTTTTTATTATAAAGTTGTTCTGCGATAATACCGGCGCTATGCGGCAATAGAATTTAACATCTATATTTTAATTTTGATAATGTTTTCGTATGCAGAATTCATGTTTTCTTTTTCTGCTGTTTTAACTTACATAAATTATTGTTAATGCGACTTATTATTGCACAATATCTAAATTTGGAGATGTACATCTCGAAATGATTGGATGGAAATCTCCCCTTCGTTTATAAATATTCTGCTAACATTTTTATATTTTCTATCAGTCCTATTTATAAATAGTTGCCACTCTCATCTTATCATATCTCCGATAATATTGACATTATTGTGACTGATGATTTAACATATATTCTTTTGTCTTTTTTTAAATAGTATGGAAATAGCATCCGAATCTAGATTCACGTATTCTGTAGTGCAAATCTTACCATCTACTAAATTTGTTTATTTAGTTTTATAAAATTTGTAAAAAAAAGAACGCTGCATTCAGGCATTACTATAGACACGATTGTTTAAATTCTTTTTATTTGTTTCATTAATTAGTTATATATGTATAGTTACGTTAATTCCAATTCAATTATGCTAAATAGAAACTATTATATTAAATTTAATTGCGAAGTTGTTCCTATAATTTTCATCTTTAAATCACTTTCATATGTTCTTTTCTTGTGAAACACAGGATTTGTTTTTATCTAAAATTTCGTGGTAATGCCCAATAGTCTTTCGTCCCAGTTTTGGTTTCGACGTTCATTTAGATGAGTTTAGTTTGTAATTTTCTACATATTTAGTTATATGTGTTGGTAAATTGTAAAATTCTTTTGTTGTTCGTGGACCGTAGTATTTTTAAGTAGTTTTAATGTTTGTATTAAATAATTCTTGTTGATCGACGTATAGGGTTTATTATAGTACCTCGTATATTATTTGTTTTATTATTTAATGTTTTCCTAAATTTACAAATTCTCATATATTTGGCGGATTTTTTTTTATAAGGCAGTTGATATTTGTCATTCAATACTAGGAACTTTCGAAAATTTGCTTTTTTCTGGTACATATAGTACTGCTTATGTTTTAAAATTTTAAATAATCTCAATTTTTAATCATGTTTTAATGCTATCACAAATAGAGGTTTTCGTAGTAGGTCTAGGGGGTTTTTCTTGTTTTCTAAGGAGTTTTTGATATGTATAAGTACATATTTATTTATATTAACTCTTCGCATTTTACTTAGGCAGGGGCAGGGTTATTTTGTAAAAGACATCATATTTTTAGGAACACTAATATCTTGAATTATGTCTGTTGGATAATGTTATGAAGTTTTACAATCAGCTTGAATGTTTGTGGTATTTTTACCAGGAATTATTTCTGGGAACATTTTTAAATACTTATTTTACTTACTATTATCACATATTTTACCAGTGCCTATTAAATTTGCGTTTAAGCGATTTTTCATATATTTTTTATTATAAAAATTATTCATTATATATTTTGAAATATATTTTCCAATTAACAATATATAATTTTTTTCAATGTATTCACTCTGAAGTTTGTTCAAATCTATGTTTAACTCATATTATATTTTAAATTTTAGCATAAATATTACATGCATTTTAAAATGTCTCCATATATTAACTATTATCATTTTTAAATTGGTCATTTTATAAAAATCAGTTTATTATATATTTAAATGTAACATTTAATCATCAAAACTAATGTATATTTTTAAAGCGGAGTATATTTTATTATATATTACGATAAACTACATTAATTTGAGAAAGTATTTCCCATTATTTAAGTATATTCATCTTATTTAATTGTTCATCCTTCAACATGCGTGGCTTAACAATGTATATTATTAATTTGAGTATTTCATATTCGGTTGATAAATGCATCTGAGAAAGTATTGTAATGTTTGTAAAAAACCAGGTCCAAAACCAATGTATTAATTAATTAACTACATTTTTGATTTAGATGTTTGTCAAGATCTGGGCCAAATCCAATGTAAATTATTAGGTAGTCTATTATATGCAATTTAGACTAGCAGTATTTGATTGTAACATCTTTTAGTATACAATTTGGATAATATTATTCATTTATTAATCAAATTTTTTGATTCGTAATACCTAAATCAAGATATATTTTAACATGCCCATTACATCTATTTTAATATTTGTCCATTTATTAAACATCATATTTCTAACAGTTAGTAATTTCAATCGATCCTGTTGTCTTTGTTACAGCGTCACAATGTGGATTAATAATTTTATCCCACCCCGTGGTTATCAGGCTTTGTTATTAAATAAATATGATGTACTGGTGCTTCTCCAATTAGATTTATAGGTATATTATAAATCATTTCACAAATCAGGTTTTTTTTAACATTTATCTTTCTTCATATATTAATGGCTAGATTTACATCGAACTTGTTTCACTACTCGTAGTAGAAATTTTTACTTTATTTTATTTGCTCTCCTGGTGGATATCTGGTTCAGTAACCAAATGCGAATTACTGAGGTCGCCTTGTCCAAGAGTTACTATTAAACATGTTTTTAAAATTATTTGAATAAAGGTATTAATGGTTATTAAATTTCTAAAATTTTAATTTTAAACATTTCTATAGCAGCATCAATGTTCTTTTTTTATTTTCCCTCCCCGTGGATATCGGACTTAATATATATCACATTTGGTTTACTGCCGCCGCATTGTACAAGAGTTACTATTTTTACATATATTCTAACATATCTTATATTTGTTTATTTTTATTAAAAATTAGAAAGAAACACTTGGTAAGTTTCACAAAATCCTTATTAATTAGTCTATAATTGTTTCGACCTCTCGGTCATCAGGAACTATCAGTATTAAATTACTAATAGTATTTAACATTATATTACATTTTAAAAAAAATTTCCTATTACGTAAGATACGTTCATTGCTTGGGTAAAGTTGTACATTTGCCTGCTGTTCTTCTCTTTTACATTCCTAATTGATATTTTTGGTAACCGCATACAACTTTTGTTACTTTAATTACTTTTATTATCTTACATAAATATTTTTAAGAATGTTCCATTAATTAACTAGTTTTATTTCTTAAGCCAGTGACTATTGAAATTATTGTAAATGCGCTCGTGCTTCTACATTGATAATTTACTTAATTAATAATTACATTATGATTTTAATATATTTTTTTAATACACACATTTTTATTTTTCTTCAATTATGATTATTATGTTTCTGATATATTATTAATTTATTTCCCACTCTGTGGATATTTGGTTTATTCCCATCGCATGGTTTGTTTCATTTCTGTCTGTTAACAAGTGTATACCTGCGTACAACTTGTTTCAATTATATAATTAATTTTGGCTAATTTTACCTTTTTTCCAAAATAACTAATATATTACTTTATCCACGATGGGTTTCACGATATAAAATAATAGTAAACATATATTTGGTGCTTAACTCTACTTATTCACGAGAAACAATATTAATTGCAGATTTTTTACATAATCTGCTAAATTGTTGTAATATAGTAATCATTCAATAGTAATTTTAATTGCGTTATATGATATGCGAGGTTTTTTAGTGTGAAATAAAAGTTACGAACTAATCCTGTTTTTCGCCTACTAAATTATCTTTGTAACAAGTATCTATTAAAAATTATTTACTTTTATTTATATTACATATTTAATTTAAACATTCGTGTGTAATAATTTGAGGTCTGGGAAGTTATTTAAAGATATAATAATTTATTTACATTTGGTAAGTTCGTCCCAATTTTCTATAAGGTTATTTAATACAATTTATTACCGATTATCCTTTTTCTTACCATCTAAATCGCTACACAATCTGTATTACAGATTCCTGTATTACAGATTCCTGTATTATTGTTGTTACGTTTTAATTTACTAAGCCTTAATATATTGGTGTTATCTCAATATCCTTTCTTTTTCTCTTTCTCGTTAATACTTTCGCATTGTAAAATTGCATGTTCGTTAAATGTATTTTAATATAAACTGACTGCGGTATTTTATAATTTGATTTTGTCTCTTCTAATTTTTACACGATACATATTATAATAATTATAATCCTTTTAGCCATTGGCACATTAGGATGCAAGTGTTTCTTGCGTCATCTTTTATTTTATCAATTTATTATCGCAAATTAATTAATAATTAATTAATTAATTTTCTCATTGTTCAAACCTCGAAGAATACAAACGAATTCCATATAGGTATTTTTTTCGTAGGGGTTTAATTTATTATCTTTTAACCAGTAGTTAATATTCGATTGCGAATTAATTAATTTGTTAGAATGTATGTATTATCTATTTAATAATTATCATTTAACCAATGGTTATTCTACGATGGTTAAGTGACTGGTGTGATTTCAATTCACTTGGGATGCATTATATGATTTTTTTAAGCAGTGGTTTACTTGTCATATTAAATGAAATATGTATTGTGATGTCTTCGACTACCCTTAGCTGTGGTTAAATCTTCGATGGAAATGAATATATTGTTTTTCGGGTTTCAAATTATTCTCAGTGGTTAATATTCGATGGATACAAATGATACAATTTGTAATTTATACTTTATTTATTAACGGTTATTATCTTATGAATCAGTAGTTTACCTGTGAGGTATGCTAACCCATCAAAATAATACCATATTTTAGTGTTTTCGAATTGTTCATTAGCCAACGTTGTATTGTATAATTTAATCTCTTTACGGTTATTATCTTCTTGAGTTAAAGTGAAATATTGTTTTTTTATTTTCAAATATTTGTAATTTAATTATTATTCTCTACTTCGTAATGGAAATTAATGGTGACATGAATAATACATTTGTGTTCTTGAATTTTGCTGCATTACGTATTATAATTGTTTATCCTTTTATCTGAATGACTTTTCTGAAATCGCAAACAAACAACAAACCAGTTTGTCTTTATATTATCCTTTGTCATTATTGGTCTCATAATGAATATTTTTTGGCACATCCGTAGGTTTGGTTCAAAAATCGTCGAGCAAAATGGCGTAAGCAGAAACGGGAAGAGCAGGAAAGAATTCGAAAAATCCAGGAAGAACATTCTAGCGCCAATACATCAGCAACAAATTTACGAAAGTCGGAAATGTGTCACATTGTTGAAATGCCGGAAATGATTCCACAGTTACATTCACAGTTTAGTGAAGATGATTCTTCAGATTTGGAAGTTGCTTAGTTCGTTTGTAACTTGAAATATCTTTTTAAGTCTAGTCATACATTTTGTGTAGACCCGTTGAATAATAAGTGTTTTTGGTTATTTATTTCAATATTGTGGTATATTGTTAAATTTATCCCCCAATTCCATACAAATTAATTTGAACAATACAAATATATTTAATTGAAACTATGCAGTTACAATTTTTAGCGATTTATTAAGATCTATATTGGGTTCTCGTAACAAGTAATCATTTATTAACAACAATCATTTATTGAATTTAAAATTTAGTTTTTCTTCTAATTTGAGTACTCGTATTTAGCTTTTACAGTAAAATTCGTATAACTCTTTAGTTCTACAAGGCTTGTCTTCTAGTAATTAATTTATTAATATATTACAATATTTAAATATTACCAGGGGTTCCCCCATTTGTACATATAGATATACGTATTATTTGTTAAAATCTCCTCCCACCCCCACTATTTATTTAGTGTACCCCCCTTTTTATAATATTGTAAACATATGCAATTGGTATATTATTGTTGTAACATAAACTGTATTAGGAATATTTAAATAAAACCAGTGTTCTGTATGTATATTCTGCTCTAGTTTCTCATTTTTTTTAAAATGGGAATATATTAATATTTTGAAATTTTTCCAGCTCCTTTTTTTAATCTTATTTACGAATATTTACAGAAGGCTTCTTTTTTATCATATACTAGGGGAAATTCTGCGTTTTTTATAGCATTATCTAGTGGTTATGCTAGATTGGATGTTATATAATTTTATTTCAATATTTTAATTGGCGATTATTGTGAGATTTTGTTTTTTTTTTTAGACGGACCTTGCATTATCCTCACATATATGCCCTATACGTAAATATAAATAAATAAGTAACTACACATCTTATGATTCCTACTAGCAATTACATAAATTACAATTAATTTAAATATGGACATGTCATAATTGTGCTCTATGACTAGCCCTGTACATATATACGATTATATTCCGTATAAAACAAATTAATAAGAATTCATCAAAAACTATCGTGTACTAATATTATTATTTAAAATAATTTGTCTTAGTACGGGCATACTATCATTTTTCGAATCCCATGTAACCCTCTGCGTCTGAATAGTATCTTCCCGCATATCATTTCTTAACCTCCTTTTTTTTTTTTAAATGAATATTAATTTCACAGATATTATTAATTAGAGTAAATGTATCTGGAAGTATTTTGTTTTGACCTTTTTCGCAAGTTACTATTCTCTATATTCAAATTAACTTTTATAAATCCCTCTCGTTATACGGGTTCTTCCAAAATTACAATGTTTGCTCATTAATTAAATAGGATGAAATTATGAGTAAATTTTGTAACTAGTTTCACTTACACATAATGAATTATATATGAAGTTTATATGTTTCGAATATTCTTTTAATGATTTCTTAGTCATTTTTTAATAATACGTTATTCTTTATATATTCCGTATTTTCGTCACATCTTCCGAATTGTAGTTTAAATCAAATATTTACAATATTTAACATTCCTTTTTATATTGAAGTGTTTGCATATTTTCTTGACTAATCCTATTTTGAACCCATATTTGTTTTGTCGACTGTCATTAAAAATACTGGTTTATGGTCGAACAAATTGTTCATTCATTTACCTAAATCCATAGCTTATTTCCTTGTCTTATGATCTTATTGATAGACTGCAGTTTCTAAAAATGTGTATAGAATCATGTTTTTTGACGTTATGAAGTGAAATTGTTTCAAGGATTGTCTTTTGCATCCAACGGTAAGTAGATATTTTTTATAACTAGCGAACATGCTCGGCAGTTTTTATCTTTTCATGTGTTTATGTTAATGAGGGCTGCATCCATTGTACCCTATAAGGCAGTCATAATAAGCTCTTTTTTATACTATGATTAAATCTTCTTAGGTTTCGTAATGATTTAGGGCAATGAGTGTTGGCCAATTGGTGTTGGAATTTATTATTCGGGTTTATTATTAGTTCGCCATGATTTAAAGTATCAAAAAAAAAAAACCTTTCATTTTAATAGTTCAGGGATACCCGCATTGTTTTTTTTTTAAATATTTGCGGTTAAAATCTTTCAGTGATACTTCTGATATATTTAAACTGATTGATGGAAACTATTTTATTCACCCAAACCTGATGGGCAATGCAGCAAAATAGCCTTTTTGTCATATTATTTTAAAGTTTTTGAAATAATTGCGTTTACAATCTGTAATATTTCTGAATTATACTACCTTCTTATGATTTTAGGTGTTTGAAATTGGAATCCTAAGCTACTAGAAGTGTAGTGATGAGTGCACTGTATTTTAGATATTGTCGGTAATACAATTGTGCTGCGAAAAGGCATATAATTATCAACAAACTAACCTATTATTTTATTTTATATATTTGGGTTACTCGCAATGCTCTTTAGTTATTTGCGATTATTAGGTTACTGTACTACGTATCAATTTAATATTTTTAGATTATTACAGCTACAATCTGTCTGTAATACTTCTGAATATTAAAACTTTATAAAATTATAAATGGTGTTGTTATTTTTTGGACTAACGAACTTCTCCTTAGTTATTTGCGGTTATAATCTGTCAGTAATACTTTTGAATAATAAATTCTGTATCGTGTGTGTAAGTTTTGATTTATTTTTATAAACGGTGGTAAATGGAAACCTTTTCGTCATCTAGATTCTGTTCATCAAACTACAATAATATACATTTGTCCATAGATTTCCATATTTGATATATATTCGCACAGATTTCATTCTTCTTAAGATTCTAAATGGTGTTGTAGTTTTATTTATTTTTCGGCTGTAACCGTGTCTTCTTTTGAACGAAATAGACCAACTTTTAGTTTAGGGGTATTTAGCAATGCTTTTTAGGTATTACTGTTATGATCTATCAGTAACACTTCTGAATATTATTTTACAGAAATGTAACACTCAATATTAGAAATTCTCACTTAATATCAGTCTTCGTGCTGGAACCACGCTATAGCCTCCATCGTAGTCTCGGTATTACGACCGGTACCAAGCTATAATTGCTTTACAAATTATTTATATTTACAATTTTTAACCAGTTTAAATAATTCCATAGTAAAATGGATTTGCACTATTTTTACCGGTGTTACTTCTGTTAGTTATAATATAAACTTCATATGCTTCTTTATGGTGGGTTTTTATCCCTTTAATTTTTTTACTCTTGGAGTATTTCACAGTTATACTTACGGGGTTTCAGTTTTGAAATGATTTTTATGCCCAGATTAATTTTTTTGTAGGAATTCGAATATTGTCGATTGGGTTAAATTCGCATTGATACTTAATAATCATAATGTATTATTTTTTTCTCTAATTGTTTTACCAAGCGGACATATTTGTCGCCCTCCTTTGTTTTTATATTTGCGTTGAATGGGTTTTAGTCGATTTTTGACTTCATTGATGTATGTTTCCTTTCACGATGTATTCAACGATTGTTGCCAATTTTTGATTTCATTGATGTATGTTTCTTTGGATAATTATTCAACGATTGTTGGCTATTTTTTCATTTTGGCCCAAAATTTGTCTTCCGCTTTGTTGTCATATTAATCTTTTTGTAATAAAGTCTAATACAATTGGTAAGTGACTTTGGACCATTGGAGTAATTTTTATTTTTGAATTTTATACTGGATTAAATTAATAAGGCTTGGTTTGTCCTTTTCACTGTATTAACTAGGGATGCTTAATTCTATATATTATAAGACAAATTACATTAAATTTGTTGGAATACGATTTTTGTCGTTGTAATCATCCGTGAATTTTACAGGCACATCCTACAGTTTTTTGTACTATCGTACGACGATATTTTATTAGTAACCATTTGAGTTGTGCTTTTCTAACTTATTATATGCAATAGGTTGATTATTATTTTTGACTTCTGGTATGCGTTTGATTTGTACAAGTCCAATTCATGTCATTATATTTATAGAATTGTATTAACGATTACACTGTTATAAATATGTAATGTTTTTATTAAATATTAGTCGAAATAATTTTTTTTAATCACAAACGAGGGTTTATCAACTTGCATTTGCTGCATCCCAAATTTGATTAAATTTTCAACAAATTATAGCTTAGCATTAAGACCCTATTTTAAATCTTTCTTCTTTGTTAATTCATAATACGGTACATATTTGTTCGCGTTTTTTGTTACTATTTTATCAAAATTGTTTATTTTATAGTTCATTATTACTATTGTTTTTATGTTTTAGCATATATAATTAGAATTTTGTTTTACATGTATTAACCTCGTTTAGGGACATCTTATATAGTTATTTATTAAATATGTAACTATATTTATTCACAAGGTTTTTGCGAAATTATATTTTAAAATATTATTTTTTCAGTCAACAATTTTTATATTTTGTTTTGTTATTATTACTATGTATGAAATTCTATTATACTTAAATGAGTCGCCATTTATTTGCGTACGAATCATGGATAGTTATCCTGTCTTTGTGGGACATTCGGGCCCCTCCTTCATGTTATATAAACAGCAGTATACAAATAAAAAATTATATTATTCAAATAGTCTTTACGGGAAATGCATTTAATTTTAATATATTTATCTTAATGCAACAATTTTTACACATGGATGTTGGTATCATATTGTACGAAATACATGTTTAGGTATTTAATGCATTTTATTACATCGTAAACATCTATTGATCTGTTATATTTATTGTGAACGGAGGTATTTTCAATCTCCTGACGTGAAATCGTACGTATGGTTAAATTAATGTTTTCTTGCTACTTCGTCAGAATTTTGCATATTTCATCATTATTTTACCTGTATCTGCCAAGCATTGTATTTTAGATTTGCTTGATTATTTTCTTAATTGTGTTATCCGTGTTCATTATTTCTACAATTCTGATTGAATTGAAAGTTTTGTCCCGATTTTGGTGTCAATTTGAAAATTGGTTAAATTCCGAAATATTTTTTAATTTCTACGTTATTTTACAATTTAATTAGGAACACAAATATGGCTTTCCCTGTAACTGTAAGCTTTCGGTAAGTGCTCATTATCTATATTTGTTTTAAGTTTTTTCTTTTATTAAATGTGGATTTGTCGATCATTTCGTTATTTTCGCGAATAAAATATTTATTTTTATATTCATTATATTGCCTCAAAATATTACAAAATATTTTTTTTTTTACGTTTTTTCGCTCTCACATTTATTGTATACTAATTCCACTATGATCCCGTATCATATCTAGATTACGGTATCACCTAGTTCTTGACCGTAACGCTTATTATATTTTACGAATATGCTCAATCCATGAGGTAAACTCATTAATAGCAATTCAACTTTTTAGCAAATTTAGTTTATTTCTCGTTATGCAACCAACTACTACTATTATAAATAATATATTTTTGTAATTATTTTGATGTTCAACAGCGTATTTGTGTTCGCCTATAACTGAATTTTTATATTGTGTTATGAACAGCAAAATTTCCTGTTAAATTAGATATAAATTAGCATTATAAATGTTTGTGTCGAGTGGACTCGAGAGGGCATTCTAACAGGGTACGTGGTGAAATAAAGACGTGTTTAATAAATCCTCTACTTTCTATTTTTATTAAATAAATTCATGACTATAGTCAGGATAGCCACGCGGTAAAGTTCGTACCAGGTATGCTGCCACTGCTTCTACTGTGGGGTTATGGAGACCCCGTCAATATTATCCCCTAAAGTTCATATTTCATTTGTTTATACATGTACCATGTTGTTCAATCCATCTGTTTTCTACTACTCATGTTCTCTTCTACTCGTCACTTGTCTCGCTACTCAGCGACAGTTGGTTCTTGTCTGGAGCCAAATTGATCGCGTTCTTTCGAGTTTGCAAATTATCTTTTTTTGAATAACAGTCGTTGATAAGTTACTAATCATACTTTCTATAATAATTTGGAGATTGTAATACAAGTCCGTGAACATTTTATTGATGTATATTGTCTATATTTTAATAACGAATTTTATATTTTTTTTAACACTTTTGACGAAAATGTTTGCTACAAATATTGTTCAGTTAAGTGTAAAAGTTTATTATTATCAAGTACGTATGCAAATATTATTTAGTTTTTGTTCGGTGAGGTGTGAAATGCCTCCCCATTAAATTTTGCATATTTTAATTATTAACGTTCTAATTAAAATCAAATATAATGGTTGATTAATTTTTAATAACCAATTTATGTACAAAATACGCTGTCTATTATTAAATTTCTCCATTATTGATTTAAACATACATGGTTTTGGAATATATTTTTATGGTACAGTTAATATAATTGAATCATTTATATTTTTCGCATTATTCATCATTCATTTAATGTCGTAAATCGAATATAAATATTCACCACAAGATACTCTTGTAAAATATCCACTATAAATATAGGGAGTATAATTATAGGGCTGCACCAGATAAAGATATATAGAATTATTAATTAAGAATATTTATCCTCCTTCAATCGGTATATTTTTCTATTGTGCTATGTTCATCGTTTCTTATAAAGCGTTCGTATAATAATGTGATATTATACTCTTATATTTAATTGTATATATTTCTAATTCATTATCTATTTGTAGTCAAATAACTATAAGAAGAATTTTATAATATTTTTTATTACACTCGACTTTCTTGTACTTGTCAAATTTATTTTTGCATAAAATTATATGAAATATTTCGCAAGATCCTGCTGTTATTAGATTATTTTTTATTTCTGCGACCTAGTTGTTCCAAAAGCTTCTGCCGCCATCTTTTTTTTTAAACTAACAAATTGATTTCTGGTCAGCGTGCAATAAATTTGAATCTATTTCGCTAAAAAAAAATCCGGTTTATTTGACTTGCGACCATTTTTTGCTGAGAAATCTTATTTTAGAATGTGCATTTTAAGATGTGCTTTCGACTCATCATTGGTTTATATGTAACAAAATACTTGATTCTAATATATAATATACTAACACTTATGAAATAGTAACTTTTTTATTATATCAGTATACTATAACATTTTTGCGCAATAATTGAAATATACTGGAATAACATTTTTATTATTAAATACGTGTTACTAATAAATAATGTACTTCCTTTTACTAGCTAGTATAATCCCTTTTATTATCATTATATATTTTATATAGCGAAGTAATTAAAATAAATCTGAGTAAGAATAGAATAAATGAATACTAGTTGTTTATATGAACTATACATTATTCTAGCTAGTATAATCCCTTCAATTCCATTTTTTTTGGGTAATGCACTAAAAATGATTTAGCGCTGTAATTAAAATTTAAGTAAATAAATATAATATTTATTTATATTTGATACTAATATACAATTTACTTACATTTATTAGCTAGAATAATCATTTCCAGTTTTTTTTAATACACTAATATTATTACTTATTTTCGCAGTTTTTAAAATTAATGTGAATAAACACAATAAATGTTCTTAAATAACTTTTAAACCATTTTTTAGTAAGGTTGAATTTAAAATATATGTGAGTTATCATTGTATTAAATACTTGTTGTTAATATATAATGTACTTCCATTTACTAGCTAGTATATTCCCTTTCATTACCATTTTTAAATTATGCCAGTCTTATTTAGCGCTGTGATTTACATAAATGTGAATAAAAGTTTTAAATATAAAAGTAAAATTGTTCGATTCAAATAAATATATATTATGATTTCTGTATGTTAAATTTTATTTTGATTCTTTCACAAATTAGTTTTTCTGTGACCAATCCGATCTATGCAGAATGATTAAATAAGTTCTATGTATTTTGACTGAATTCTCTTTAACTATTTAATGGGTATTTTGCATTGTTTTCATTTGTTTGCTTAATCATAAATTTCCTACGTTTACTTTAGGGTAAATAGTTTGATGGCAAATTGTTTCTTAAAATACAAAGCATTTTATGAGTAAACTTTTTTGGTCCCTTTTTGAAAAGTCCAAAAAAACGCCAGTGATGTCCTTCATGCAGTTTTTTACGTAAATATCGGAATTGATTTTTGTGTGAACCCAAAACTTTACTTTGTTTTCAAATCTAGCAATCTGTCGGTTTTGTATTAATAACAATAATTTTTATTTTGTTTTCAAAGTTATTCCTTATACGTTGTATAACAGTTTTATAACAGTTTGATTATTATCTCATATATTTTCCTAGAACAATTTATTACATACTCTTTTAATTGATCAACTTACATACTGATGGTTAGTAACCAACAGTTTCAATAATTTTTAATATCTCTGATCCACGTGCAAATATATTTTCTGTTTTTAATTTTAAGTATGAATTACAGTTAGGTTTTCTATTTTTTGTATCTGTGTAATAATTGATTACTTTGTTTTTAATACCTTATATAAATACAACTTATATTATCATAAATTATTTTTTCCCCACATTTCCCATGTAACTTGGTTATCAATATTTTTTAAAATCTAGTAGATAGTTTTATAACTGTTAAAATCTATTTATTTTATAATGAACTTGCATCTTAACTGTAACAAGTTGTGTTATTATCGTGGACTTGTTTACTTTATTTACAAGTTCCTTATTTACACAACTTTCCCTAATTTTTAATATACTAATACTTTGTTGTTTATTAATTATGTCTTGATTATTGTTATCTTCTATATTTTTTTATATAATATATTTGTCATCTGTTATCTATAAAGTTATATTATACCTGTTTCAATCTTATTTAGCTTTACGTTAAACATTTTCTTTGTTAATGGTTACATTTTTTTTCCGTTTCCGTTTAATATTTTTATACTTTGTTTTTTTATTCCTTATAACTCGAAAATTTTAATAGATATTCAATATTTAATTTTAGCATATAAAATCTACTAAGAATTAAAAAATACTATTTTCTAATTCTTAGTAGATTTTATTCTGCTGTAACAATCTTTTTCATTAGTTCATAAAATATATATATATATTATGTTACATAACAAACAGTTACATTTTTATAATTATTTCGTATTTAATATTTACAGATTTTTGTTGAATGTATTTCTCGTATATTTTATTATACTAAATATTTGTTCTTACATTATTTGTATTGTCATCAGTTACCTTACCGCTAGCGATTTAGTTATATCCACATTATCTTTAATTTTTTTTCGGTCATTCATTTGTATTTTTTACAACCAAATTGATTACGAATACTGTTATATTTCTTACCTTACAATTTTTGATTCATAGTAGATATTTTTTATTTTGTTTCACAGAATAATGCAGTTTTCTTCAGTCTAGCACTGCAGATGACGCGTTTTTGGAATGTTTCCAGTGATGAGTTCTATTACAATTTTGAAAGTTATTTCTTTTTGTTTAGTAATATCTATAATTTAATATTCTTATTTATTTCTTATCGTTTTGGTTTATAAACTTGAATCAATTTAAATGTATACCATCAATTGTTTTTTAATAACTACAATCTGTCTTATTTTTGTTATCTCTGTGAAATATATCATCTTAAGATTAAAAAGTACCCAAAACATCATCTCAATTTTACATAAAGGAAAGATTTCATATTTGTTTTTTAGCAATTGTCACCTAATATGACATTATACCCTAAAGCCATTTCTATTGTCTAGACACGTTTTAAATGTGATTTTTAAAAATGTTTTGAATTATCATTCTTTTTTATTCTCGCTAAGTGAAATATGTGTTACTTTTTTATTGTGTACATATCTACTCATAACTTACCCTTTGGTATCTTACTCGTTATCTCGTTCGTGAATAATCAAATTGGGACCTGGTTTTCTAAACACCGGTTCTTTAAATCACATACTCTTGCTTCTTGTAATAGTCACCGATAATTAAAATTTACTCTAAATCATTTTCTATAGCTTAAAAATGAGTAATATAAAATATAAAATTATTTCAATTATTACAAAAATTACTCGCTTGTTATTGAACGTTAAATTGGGGTAAGAATATTTAAATTTAAGATTTCACAAAACTTTTGAACTAATTTTTTCGAAGAGTGCTTCTTCTTTGGATATTAAACATATTATTTCTCTTTCTAAATAGAATCCTTTCTCAATGTTTATAATAAATACTAATAAATTGGTAAACTTTAATCTCTTTGTCACTCACTCTTATGGTCTATATATTCATATATAGGAAGTGGTTGACTACTAATTTCTTTAGTTCAATTAATGAACGTTTCAGATTCAAGATTTACATAAATTTTGATTTATGCTTTTTATGAATTAAGATAATTTCAACGTCATATCGTCTGCGATATCTCTCACCTACAGTATATTTTTATCTAGAATTAAAACTAGTGATCAATCATGCTACTATGTTTCCATGTCAACGTAGTATTTGCGATCTACTTTGTGTACTCTTGTCTTTGGTTGAAACTTCAAAAATCGAGCACTATTTACCACCCAATCCATGCTAGTCATTTAAGGAAATAAACTTCGTTGCTAGGTTTACATTACGTCTTCAAATGTCTCAGTTAGTAGTATGTGTAAAATAACTCCTACGTGTATTTTTATGTTTCTGTAGAATTTGTTATATTAATATCAATTGCTGTTTGCAATTATGTATTTTGCGTATATATTTCTAAATTATTTAGTTTTTTACTACCAGGGTATACCGGTTATCATTTTTATTTTTTTGTCTTAGTAAATCCTTTGCTTCCAAATACTATCTCACATTTTATTATCAATTTAGGAAATGATTTTGATTTGTATGTTATTTGTATTTACTATAACAAGTTTTTAAATATTCAGTTGATGAATAATCAAGTTGAGCACCATTAATTTCCAATTGTTAGTTAAGCATTTTTCTGGTTTGTTGTACATAATATACATTAATGATTGCGAGTAGAATCTTACTTCTATACACATTCATGATCATATTTCGGTGTGAGTTAAATTTATACGTTGTATTGTACTATTAATTTCGCCATTAAAGTAATCCTATTTATCGTGATGGGTTTTTATATCTTTGTTGTATGTCCAGATTTTACTGATTTTTCCATTTCAAGTATTTATTACCATCTGCTCCCTTTGTGCTGAACTGTAATTTCGTAATTTTGTTCAATCAATTTGTTGCTAGAAAGTTATGTTCCCATTAACTATCATTCCTTGAATTTATTGTAATACATTTGTGGATGCAAACATTCTTAGTGTCTCTTATAGTCGTCATCTTCTGATTACTATTCTGTATTATATACCCTAGTGAACGTATACTCATGTCAAATATACGTATATTAGTTACAATTACAACTTCTAATTATATATATTTTATTATCAATTAAAATTTACGTTACTAATTTTTTAATATATTTTTATCAGCTATATTCGATTAATTTGCGGTGATAATCGATCAGCAAGCTATTCGTAAGAGCTTTTATGTGTAACGCATATTTCGGATTATTTACTTTTTATTAGCTGCATTCATATTTTAATTGTACTAATTTTGATTATTTTGTTTATTGTAAGATTGAATATTGCCATATTGAAACTTTTTGGCGTTTTTAATTGTGGTGACCTATTGAATGCCATTTCCTGACATCTTTTAGTTGACTTTGGTTCCAATAATTTGCATTCCTATTTACCTATACATATTTATATGTATCTTTTAAATATTATGCTTAAATATATTTTATTTTACATTGATAGTTAAATCTTTTCAATACATTCCATTTATATATATTTTTAAATAATATTTAGGTTATTATCAATATGTCTGGACTTATTTAATAACGCTGTTATTTTTGTGTCTGGTAGTTATTTGTTGTCGATTCGTAAAAATTTCACTTTCAATTCAACTTTAATTATTTTTACTACTTATTTTTGCTATTTTAAAATATTTATTCGATGAATTTTCTGTATTTCTTTAACGCTGTATTGTTCCCTAATAGAAATCTATTTTGAGATAAAATCTAATTTGGATATTTTCTGTAAATACCTAAATTAATTGCTGTTGTTTTAGTTGTTGGAACACTTTGGTATTCGTTATTACTTATTATTAGATATGTTTTGCTGTTTGATGGCATCGTAGACGTTCCACGCTATTCTCTTTATGACCGTATATATTTTTATTTGTATTTATGACTTATTGTTTTATTATTTCTACCAATATTAAACATTTTTATAAATAGTTTTTTTCTATTAGCGATTACAGTTTCTAATATTAGGCAATTCAATTAATTTGTAATTACTTTTTATTAATAATATATTTTTGCTATTGTTTACAATTTCAATGGAAGTTTCCTCAATTTATGGTTATTGGGGTTAATTGTGAATTTATTTCCTTTTGGCAAGTTACTTCAATTAACGATAGTATATTTTGGTTTTATGTATTTCTCAACAAATATAATATTTCGCATTATATTTCCGATGTTCTTAGCACTGCGGTATAAAGCAAATGTACCAATTGTGTATTTTCCATTGGTTTGTCTGAAACCCTATCTTTTTTAATTTGAATTTGTTGGGGTTATCATTTCTTCGGTTTTAACATACAGATTTTCAATTTCCAAATTTCATTTTGGATAAATACGGAAACACTGTTCACATATCTTCGGAAAACTATTCCTTTTTTAAATCATGAAGTGGTTATTATTGTGCTTTCGAGTTTCTTATTCAAATATACATGTGCAATCGATGTTAATATTTTTCTTATTGCTTACTTTGAGGTACTGACTATAGTTTTTTTTTTAAATTATATTACGCTTGGTAATTTTTAGTTTGATCCGTAATAGCTTCAAAGTCGATCTACATTAATTTAATTAGTTTTCAATTCTATGGTATTAAGAACATTGCAATTAATTTTATATTATTGAGTTTCCTCTTTGCTTACTCCTTCTCATTTTATTTTAAGTGTGATGATTTGTAGGTATAGATTATTTATTATAGTATTTCTAAAAACGCTTCTACAATAAGCCATAATTTATATTAAGTGGTTATTGGGGTAGGATTTCGATATTTCCTAAGAAGGTAACATTTATTCTTTTATAATCAATAATATGGTTGTTGAAGTTGACTGTTTTCGGAATTCCAATAGTAATTTTCTCTTCTTGAATTTATAAATAGGTACATATTTGGTAAAGTTGAAATTGTTTCGTGAATGTTTAATCGTCGTTATCATTTTATAGAGCTTTTTCTATTTACTAGATTTTTATTGTCGCGTGGGTTTGTTTTGGTTAATAATTCAACTATAAAATGTATTAAGGTTGTTTGGTTCAGTTTATAGATATTCTGCAATTGAAGTAGGTATATCCCAAGGAGTATTATTTAATTTTGCTGAATCATTGGGAGGCAAGGCAACCTATATTTTTTATCGGCATTATAAATAATAATGTGAATTGTTTTTCCACAATCTGTAGTTGTAATGATTCTGAAACACTTCCTCATCTGTATCAGGTATGAATCTAGTTGCCTTCATTATATATATCATACATCGATGCGTGACTATTCAATGATTATTTTTAAAATATTTTTCTTATATTTTTTTGTACTCGGGTATTCTGATCGGGATATTTTGATTTATTGCTAGTTCTAAGGAACATTTCCTATATTATGTAATACACATACTATTTTCATGTTTTAGATCTATTTTTGGTGTTCTTTTCCATTCTATGATGTGCTATGTTGTTATAAATTATGCCCCTTTTCTTTGCAGATATTAAAGGATGTCACGCATTGTTTACCTTCGAATTATTTTTAATAGACATAATGCTTGTTTTTATGAATCCTGTGAATATCACTATTATTAATCTCGTTATGCATAGCTTATTCTGAGGCAATGATTTTACGAAATTAGTTTCACATAGTCATTTTCGTTGTGCATCTTCCTTATCTTTATTATTCCTGTGTCTGGATCATTTACTAGCGAGTATATTTCAGGTTTTCAGTATAGTTACTTGGTGTGGTAGTGGTTTTCATTGAATTCTCGTTCATAACTCTTGTTTTTGATCACCGGACTGTTCCCAATTTATGTGGACAGCTGTGGCTTAACTAATAAATATTGTATGACTTTGCAAACCATGTTACTATTCGGTATATATTATTTCGCTATTTCTATTGTTGTCAATAATCTTTATTGTGTCGTCGAGGTGTTTTAGTTCTTCGCGTCATATTAACAAACATATTTTCCATTAATCGTATATGCCTTAGATACTTTATACCAATTTTGAATGCGTTATTGACTTTTAAGTTAATCATCACTGATCTTATTATCTTTTGAGCTTAGTAAAATGTATTATTTATTTTATACTAGACTCGTCCAAATAGTTCAGTACACACATACTTAAAATTTCATTACTTATAATCGTACTTATATATTACGTTATGTTTTCAATCTAATCTTTACAAGGTGGACTTGTTCTGGATCTCAATCTGTATTTCTTTCAATATTTTAATGAATTTATTGCATTCATGAGTTGTTATTGGACATCCTTTGTTCTGTAATTTGTCTTATACTTATCTTACTTTTAATTTTCAACGTCGCAAATAACTACATTTGTCGTTGCTTGGGGATCTTGGCGGATCTTACAGAGCAAAACATACTAATTCTATCCTTCCTCAATGATTGAAATATATTTAGTGTATTAGTTTTTTTTAAATTTTGGTCGATTATTATTGGTACTTAAGCCTTTTGGTTACTTATTTCTACTTGATCTAGCCCGTCGTAGTACGTAAGAACCTGTTCTCTTAATTTTCCAAATATATATTTGTTTCAACAATATTATAGTAAAATTATGCAAATATAGAAAATTGTGTATTATTCCAAGGTCTCTTTTCATTTCATCGTCAGTTGTAAGGTTAAGTGGGTTTCTTTGTATTAGTTCTTATGTATTTCGTGTTTGTTCTTTTCAAAAATAATATTTCTTCGAATATTTAAATTAATATCTATTTTTATTTTAAACATGTTATTCGCTCCCTTTTGATTCTTTTATGGTGCGCCACTGAAGTCAATCATATACAACACATAATAATATGGAGAATGTATTTCAAAGCATCCCAGAACACTCCCTCCTGATATCATATTTTCTATGTCTTCTACTCCTGATTTAAGTTTATTTTCTTTTTATATATCCCTTGCAGAACTTTCGTTCTGAATTTTCCAATTTGATTACAATGTGTGTATCTTTCATTTCACAGGGTTTTATTCAATAACAATATAATATTGAAGTTGCTATATACATGTTTAGGAATACACATACAGGAGTACATTGAATAAAAAATATCTTAAATTAACTTGTAAGATAAATGACAATTAAATTATTATAAAATATTATCTTATCTGTGTAAGATTGCAACCTCATTAATTATACTGATTATACCAGCAACCAGTTAAATGGGTTTATTCAAAAATATTGCTATTATTATGTTTGCATAATTGAAATCATGATTGTGTACCGGGATCTGCTGTGACCTCAAGGCTTCAACTCTACTCCGGATGGGTATCTTATTTTAGTTTATTTTAATATATTTTAAAATAACTTTCCTGTTCTTCTTGGCACATCGAGCAAGAAACATACAAAACCTAATATTTAATTTCTCTGTCCAAAGTTAAAATTATAAACACTATTTCGTTCTTTAGCTTAAGAATCTTGAGTAGCCTTATAAATCCTTGTCTTTCTATAGTTTATGGTGCGATTTTCAATGGTTATGTTTTTGTAACATTTTTAGCAACATCTTCATTGCTTGCCTTTGTCCCTTAAGGTCCAGTTATGATATTTATTTCATTTACCAAAGAAACAGAAATTAATATCTTTTCGTATTATGGGGTTATTTAATCGATATTGCATATTTATATTCTGAACAATATTCAAACTACAAATATATCTAGGCATCTTTCTTTATATCAATTTCAAGCAAATTCAAACTACGAATATATCTAGGCATCATTCTTTATATCAATTTCAAGCATCCATCATTTTTTAAATGGGTGTTCTCTTCAAAATATTTATATAAATTGAAGGCTGTCTAAGGACACAACTTTAATCGAATTAATTTTCATATTTATATATACATTCTATTTTATATATATATATATATATATATATATATATATTTATTTATTTTAGATTATTATCTTCGTATATATGCATCAGCAATCTTCTAGATCTGGGTCAAATAAGAACGTAATTTATTCTAAAATCAGATTTTATGTTTTTATTATATTTTACACTCTGTGATACACCTGTGGTGGTCGAATCACTTTAAATCCTGAGTTATGTAGTTCTTAATCAATATCTCCTTATATTACTATCGTAGGCTAATTATTCTTCAGTATTTAATACATTTTATTTACATTATCAATTTATATTGTTTCATAATACATCAGTTACTTCTCGCAAATTCAAATCTTCGTGTGTCTTAATTTTTGCTCAATGTCTACGCCATACTTGTTTGGACATTGTATTTCCTTATACATATTCAGATTCTATTCCCTTTCATCTATTTTATATTCTATAACTAGATTTTACCCGTATTAATGCTGTGTTATTCAATTGTCAATTTGAATTATGTTCGTTTAATTTTTTCCAATTTATAATGCATTTAAAATCTCATTAATTTGGATTATTTTATGGATTCTCATTCTAGTTCTGAATTGAATTAAATATGCTATTTTAAGATTGTATTCATTAATATCGATAGTTATTATCAATTCATTACTAACTTGCTATAGAATTGTCGAAGTTTTTATCTAGTCGCTGTATTCATAGATTGAATTTATTAGTACCTGTTTGGTTCCGTTATTCCAGATTGATTATATTTAAATGAATTAAATGTCATTACATTATATTTAATTAGTTTTCTTATTTTATTATTATATTAATACTTTGGTATTTGGTGTAAGGCATATTTATCTAAATATGTGATCTCTCTACCTCATTTATGATTGGTAACATCATATTTCAATCTTGTTTATTTAAATTATATATGACAATACACTACAAATCATATAATATGTGTGCATTTCTACTGCTACTATGCTAAAATAATGACCGTCAGCCATGTCACAATTATGTTTCAACGTAATCTTATATTATAGTAGTACGTTCAGGTAATTTTTTTGTACTTGATGACGAACTCAATGTTTGTATCAGATGTAGTGCTAATATATTTGAGATTATAAGATGATTTTATCAGTTGCTATATAAATCATATAGTCATTTATTGGCATTTCTAAGAAGGAGAATTTAAAATCACTATGTTGAAATAGTTGTAACAAATTATTAATCAGCAAGACTAATAATTCATAATTTTCATTGCATGAATTACATTTTACAATTGTACAATAAGTGTTGCTTAAATAACCATCTTTTTCTCAAATCTAGTTTGATGCGGTTATTCATTATAAATTCAAGGTTTATAATTGGCGTTTGTAAACAGTGTATTTTCTTGTGATTCTTGTTTTTCTGTTCGAACAATTTATTTAATTAATTTCAATATTTTATTTATACAAATATCTAGATGGTATTTATTTCTTTATTCTCAGTTCAATCATATTCGTATATAATTGAAGGTCTCATTTTATAGTCATATTTCTTTTATGATATGTATGTAACATCTGCCTAGTTTTTATTTGCATTTTTGCGGTTTTGTTCTATTTTTCATTTATTAAATTGTAATATTTGCCTTATATTTAATATTAAAATTTCTGCGTTTTGTAAATGTAATTGACATTGATTTTAACAAGGACTGCAATACAACAGCAATATTTAAAATAGGGTACTATGTATATAATTAGGAAAGCATTATTCTGAAGTGTCGCATGTTTTTCCGTATTCTATATAATGCAATTTCTCAATTTGGTCCTATTTGATTTATGCTATATCCATCATCTTGGTAACAGGGCATTTTGTAACTATGATTTACATTTTTGAATTAACAGGCCAACATATTCAAAATATTTGCGCATTATTTATTAAATTTTCATTTACAATGGCATGGTCTCGCAATATTTAAATTGGTAAGAATTACACATCAGCAATATTCAAAATGACTTCAGCAATATTTAAAGTGATTTGTCTGCAATATTTATTAAATTGGCATGCCTGCAATATTTATTAAATTGACATGCCTGCAATTGATTTTGAATTATTAATATTTTAGGAAAGTTAACAATTCATATATCTGTAATATTTACTTTATATTATTACTGCGATACTATTAACATTACAGGTAATACTAAAACGTTTTAAGACGTTTTTTTTTGTAATTTTTTCTATATTGATGACTTTTAAATGAAACTACTTTTTATTTAAATTTCCAAATTTAACACGCACTTTTCAATATACTTCGAACATTGATATAATCCAATTGTAGTATTTTCTATCTTAGCTATGTCTTATACGAATATATAATATATATATATGATTTTAATTTTAAAGTTCAAATAGTCAACCCTCTCTGTGTGTACCAAGTAAATTGATCTACTTTGACTGAACATCCTGTTTAATGTAAATCTAAAATCCATTTAGAATTTCTAATTGTGTCAATAGATCATATTTCATTTACGTACGTTTTTATTATTACTGTTTATTTTGTTACCTGAAATTATTTTCAATATATATTTCCAATTTTCAAACTTTTTTTTATTCGGTTGTAGGTGTTTATTTTTTCTCTTCGAAATATTCGTTGTAAATATGTGCTTTCACCGTAATATTTAAATCATTTGCCTGCAATTTTTTAAAATGACATGGCTAATATTTAAAATTTTCCTCCTGTAATATTTGAACAGACGATATTGTTTTACAATATCTGCAATGTCTGCAATACTTTAAATGCCATATTTAATACATTAATTACCATAACACAATATATAAAGTGTTCATGGAAATGTAAGCTATATTTAAAAAATTACATGTGTGCAATATTTTCACATATCGGCAATGTTTATTACATTCCCAAAGTAACTATTACATAAATAAACTTTGTGGCCCAAATATGTTCTTGTATTATTGGAGGTATTCCGCGTTAAAGTATTAAAGGATTTCATATCGTGAACTCTAGGTGTAACCTGGGGGTTACAATGGGTTTAAACATATCTGCAGGATTATAATTATTAATTTACTATAAGGATAATTATATGCTTATATATTTTAATTAGTGGCCTAAATTATTTAAATATTGTAGGATTTTGTTTCTTATATGATTCTGAAGTGTGTGAATTTTTTACAATTATTTAAAGGAATAAATTAATATGAAGTTCCGATTTAATGTAGTTTCCTAGCTTATTATAATTTCATCAGAAAAAAAAAAGGCCAGAATATTGGCAATATATTAACAGGCGTATGTTATATTTACTAATATCCTTAGATATTAAAATAACGAGTAATTGTAGTTTGGTTTATTGTATTTTTATATGTTTTTATTATCATTTTTTAGCAATTCGTTTGCAGCGTAACTATAGCTAATTATTGCTTGTGCTACATTTATTGTATTTAGTTTACAATGTGTCAACATTAAATTATAATTTTGATTGTTGTTTATGTTCTAACCAAATCCTTTTAATTGCAAAGTAAGTTTATCTAAAATTGTATATCAAGAAATTTTTCTAATCAAATAAACGTACTATATTATTTATTCATCATATTGAACTGCGGTAACCACGATTTAACGTTTATCTTAGGTTTTATAGTGTTAAGTTGTACTTCATATATCCTTTTTGTGTTACCACGAATTTATTATTAAAAAACTAGCCATATTCTGCGACGCTTCTTCAGTATAGACTTCCCTAGAGTCGCATAGACTATCATTTTCGGTTAAACTACATTTTGTAAGCAAAAAGCGACAAGTTTTCTTTCTTATTTTCATTGAGTTTCATTCCTTATTTTATTTTGTTCGGTAATGAATGGTTCGTCAACTGTTATTATTAAATTGTCTCTCGATATGATTATTTCATTTTGGTTAATTTCTAATAATTGGAATTACTTAATTTTTTTTAATGTGGATCTAGGATCAATTTCAAATGTAAGCTTTTTTATTTAACAATTGATTCAATAAAGCATATTCGTAAGTTATGACTACAATAGTTCCATTTTCAATTCGTTGATTCCAATAAATGTTCTATTTAAGCCAATTTATCGCACAAAAATATCATTCCTAGAAAACATTGCCACCGAATTACTACTAGTACTACAAAATACATTAAATACTATTTTGGTTCTTCGTAAAACGAAATTTCTGCTTACTACTCCATTGCAAGCAACTGACTTTTGGAACCCAAATTGCTGGATGTTTTGTACTATCTAATTAGTCCTCCAAGAACCCTTTCTAATACTGCTAATATTGTAAGTATAACTTATGTGTGCCTTCTATTTAACTGATGGTGACCGAGCAATTTATACCAATTTTTTTTTATATATATTTTTCTCTTATTTGAATTCTGACTTCTGGGTTTTGGAACCCTTTCAAATTTTTTCATTCTATCTTATAGCTTAGTACAGTATGTGGAAATTAGTATCTTCGGCCGTAAACAAATCCCTTATTTTATGCTATCCTATTTGTATTTTCTTTTATTATTGTGTTCGGTCCTTAATTCCAGAGATATTGTATCCCAAAGATTATAACTGCTTCGTTTGCCACCATTTTCAAAATTACACAATTATTGATTTGCACACATTCTTCATAATGTACCAATAATACTTATTGCACATTTTAAAATATACTATAATCTTATTTTCACTCTTAAGTTCCTTGCTATCCATTTGCTATAATAGAAATCCAGCAATATTGTGCAGAGCTTGTTCAGCATTTCCTCGACAAGGATTCCTACTCTCTTTTAATAAATGCTTTTTCATTCGCTTTTATGATTTCGCTAAGAATTAAATTCGTTTACGTTTCTGAGTGTTGAATAATAATTTTCACATAGTTTTTAAAGATTCGTTTGGCTAACTGTGCAAAACCGCAAGAGTACACCCCTTGGAATAATATTCGGGTAGACTCACCCTTCGCGCTAAATAAACAAATCACTTAATTTACCCGACGGGAAGACCTTTAAAAATCTGAACAGTTTTAATATAACTGAACCCCCACGCTATGCTTCGTTCTGTTGGTAAAACTCTTAAGAAACATAATTACCCATTTAGGGAAGCCAACTAAAACGTTTAATTGATTGCTCTAACTATATTGTTGCGAAAATAACTTCGACAATATTTTTTGCTGTACCTTTCAAACAGTTAAATTGCTTCTCTTAAATTTATACTTCCTGTACTTCCTGATCTACGAATGATGCTGCTTTAAACTGTTTTCACCAGATATTTTAATGTTTTGTTTTCGGAGTAATATGGGTACTGCGTGATTATCGATGAAAATTAATTTGGTAAATATTTTGAACTACTGCTTACTGTATCTCTTATGGCCCCAAAATTTGGAGCAATATTATTTCCAAATTTCTATTCTGCGCTGAATTATTTTATTTGTATATCAGTCTCTGTATTAATAGTTTTTCATAATATTTAATTAGATTGTGACTTTACTTCACTGACAATTCTCTTTATCTAATTATATTTTCGTATGAAATATATTTTTTTATACTCGCATTTTGTTTTAATTACTATTCAGTTCTTACAATATCAATGATTTCATTGTGCTCTTTTATAATTTCTAGGCATTTATTGCTGGATTTTTGAAATTTATCCAAATTAATATCTCCCACTAATTTTTTTTATACAATATGCCAATTTTGTTTGTTTGCCAATTATATATAATATTTTTAAGTGAATTTTTATCATGTGATTACTTTACCAAATATGGTAACTTCACTTCTCTTTTAAATATTTTTTATTTGTTCCCGGTAGCATCAAATGTTGCACAAATATGTACTTATTTACCATTTGTTATTTATTGAATGTATTATACATGTATTATATCTATTTCCATATTTTGCAAACAGTTCATATTTATGCAGTTTAATTGATCACATATTATATTATTTTTATATATTATTTACGTTTTATGTTTATATATACAAAAGTATCTTTATATACAAATATACGGAATTTCTGTTCTATTCATTCATGTACGCTTCATAATAATAATCTATGTGTAGAATTATTCACTTTCTGAAATGTTGTTTCACTCATCACTATTTAATATATGTTACAATTTTCGACTTTTAAGAAATGTATTCAATTTAATGATAATTCGTAGATGTTTAACTAATGGTGCTAGGAATTCCTCATTGTGAAATGTTGTTTTATTAAATAGGAAATTGGAATTGGATTTTCCAATCGGTTTGAAACTGTTATTTTTAAGAATAATGTAATAAATTGCAAGCATTTCATTTTTCAATAACCTAAAAAAATGTGTTTTTTTATGTCATGATGCTAGATAATAATATTTTGAATTTTTGGAACATTTTTAAAAATTGCTCTTGCAGAACTTATTGGTTTATGTATCGGCTTGGTAAATTAGGAATCTCTGTTATATAATTAATATTGATAACTCAGAATTATGTATTTTTATATAAGGTGGAAGATACTGTTAGGATTTCTGATTTGAAATTCCTTATAGCTATAATTTATCCAGATAAATATACTATATTTTTGCTGATTCTTCGAATAGATCCGATACATTTTTTTTACGATCGCTTCCACCATTTAGAAAACGAATTGTGAAATTTAGCATTTTTTATTATAAATATTTTAAATTTTAATTTATTTAGTCGCCAAATTGATTGGCCAATATTTCTAAATTACTTTGTTTCATTTAATAATTTCTTTAGTAATTAAGTATTAATTATCAAGGAATCCTTCATAACACAATAATTTTTTTGTATACTGCAAATATCAAATTGTTCCTATTTATGTATCTTTTAAAATTTTGATAAATTTGTTATATTCTTTGACACTTAGTAAGATTGCCTATTTTCATTTCGTAGACGTATTTTCGCTGGTGTTTCTTTAATTATCTTCGATTGTTTTCATCGTTCTTATTACTAATTCATCTTCGAGGTAAATTTAAAGTAATTCGTTGAATCTTCGTACTGTTGGGAATTATCTAAATTTATTTCTAAGTTATTTTCCATTTTCATTTGAACTAAAATTGACTTTTTGTTTATTTATACATTATTTCTTTATTATTTAATAAATGTTTCATTTTTTATTTCGTATAACAGTCTTTTGTTCAAATTTGACTTATCAAATTGTTGGGAATTATTTACATTATATTTGAATCCCACAGTAATGGGAACATTTTTTTTATTTATTTATTTTTTGGTAGCTACATTTATTTCTTTGTTTATTTTTGCTGTACAAACAGTTTTATTGTTTTAAGGTTTATCCCTGGTTACAAGTGATATAACAATTTATCACACCAAATTTCGTCTTACAATATTATTATGGACATTAGGTATCTGTATTGAGTTTCAAACCATACTTCATATACACCTCATATTTGTTATAAATATTCCTAATTGAAAAATATATATGTGAAATGACTTATTATTTCTACAGTTAATTCAATGATTTTTTTGTACCCCATATTCTCTTAATGCTACAGGATTCATACTTCCAAATTTAATTTAATTTAGAACATTCTACAAAGTATATTAGATTTAGTTCCATGTACGAGTTTTAAATATCAGTATTTTTAATTCTGCGGTACTAGCCAATGTTTACCCTAGGGGTGACTACTTTTTCCCAATTTTTCATTGATCATCTTCTATTCTTGTATCTGTTTTTTTTTTGTTTTTGTTAACACATGTTTAATATTAATAATTTATTTTTATGTTCATCTCAATATTTATACAAATACAGTTATCTTGTCAACATTGCTTGAAGTTATCCGAGCCTCTATGGCAAATATTTGCTACAACTGTCCAGCTGGTGCTGTGTGTGCTACTGTTTCTGAATAGCCACGCAATTAGTAACAATGGACCGTGAAATGTCTATAGTATTTGTATCAGTGGCACTGAACATGCTATCGGCTGCCATGTATATACTTTTTAATTTATTTCTGTTTTGTTGCTCCGTTGATTTAAAGTAATTCGATTTCTTTAATAAAACTTGTTTTTGTTAATTAAAAGAACAAAATTTAATTTCATATATGGTTTCATTATCCCGTTATATGCATTTTTCGTTTATATTTATTATTTGTTTTATCGAATTTGATCAATATTAGTTCCAATCTAACAAGGTATGTCGCCCTGTTTTATTGATATGTAATTCTCCAAATATCTATTCATATTATGTATTTCGTACTTTGTTTGTTTGTAGGTTGAACGCCAAGTTTAAAGCTCTTCTATAATTGTTAGTTCTAAGTGTTTTATCTTTTGTAGTCGATCTGGTATATAGTAATATATACGCCTTATTATCATTATGAACTAGAAGAATTCTGGCCATCCTCGGTCAGTTAAGGACATTATATTAATTCCTTCCTATTAACTTGTTTATATTGTAATTTTTTCTTCATTAAGATAATTTGTTAAACAGATTGCTCAGTAATTCATTGCACTTGAATAATATAAATTTCCATCTACCGACGCCTTATTTTATCACATATATATTTCTACCACCTCAGTTTTCACTGGTTACTTTTAATTTCTCATAATGTATTTTTGCTTTTTGCAGAATATTTTAAGTACATTGGCTAATCGTGATGTATGTGAAATATCTAGAATCCGAAATAATTATTTCAAAATATGTCATTAGGCTTGTAACAAAATCGTTATCTGCAAATTTAATGGTAGTCGAGTTTACATTGTTTTAGAATAACTGGTTTAGTTGACAAATAAAGACCTTCCTATCGCTCACGTTATACTTTTTGCCATTTAGGGTGGTTGGTACTCCATAAAAGGGTGTTACATTACCTGGTTTTAGTGGCTGCACGAAGAGCCCTTCAGACAAATGGCTACAAATATAATAATTTTATTGTTTGTCTTGTGAAATTTATTGTTTACACACTTTTTAGTGTATTTTTGAGACTCCTTTGTGTTGGTCCTCGGGCACTGTGTTATTTTATATTCTTCCAAATTTAAATTCAAAAATTTAATTTGTTTTGTAATCATTTATTATATTATATAGAATTGGGATTTAAAAACGAATGGATAATTTTATTTGTTTTAACTATGCATTTGTTTTTGTAATTCTCTTACATTGTACCAAACTCTTGGAAGTTATTTTCGGTCAAATGGTCCAAGGGATTTTGAGCCATATTTTCTCTTTTATGCTATGTCCGACACCAACTTTATGGAGTTGAATTATTCGGCTTTAAAAAGATCTTCGGCTAAATGTTTACAAATATTATAATTGTTAAATTTGTTTACGTTAACTTGTTCACCATATTGCTATTTCCGGTCATATCGACATTATTTATGCAACTTATCTTCGTTTGTGGAATGCTAATAAATTCATTGTTATCTGTTATTGGAGTATTTTGTTCCCCTATTTTCTATTTTAGTAATTATCTATAATATATAATATCCTGCATTATTTAAGTAGCAAAAGCGATCCTTGGGCCAAATGCACCAATATTACATGTATTCCTTAAAATAATTATAGTCTGTGTTACTCCTACATTAATTTATGTTAACTTGAATATTTTATCTATCCTTAATTTCCTAGACCATGAAGGGGATCCTCAGCTGCGATCCTACATTTGGTCTTCATGGAGTGAATTTTAACTATATTCAAAAATAATCCCCATTTTTAATGTCCTTCATTATTTAATTCTAGAAGGTGATCCTCGTTGATATTAGGTTTTGTTGAATGGAGTAATTTTTTTCATTGATTTACGTTGTATTTATTTCCCTGCAATATCGTTTAGGAGGTCATGAAGGAGATTTCATGTTTGACTGAAAGAACTACACCTTGAAGGAAATTCACAAATGCACAAAAAATGTCTAATTGAATTATCTAATTGAATTATCACTTGGATTATCTATTGCATAATTGTCATTTGTCTACTTCTTTTCGTTTCATGCTACGAAAACTCCATGAAATTTATTTTCAAATTTATTCATTTCATTTTCTTATGATTTTTAGTACATATACAAAGTTATGAGTTATGTTATTCGTTTCTCCATTTCCATAGTTTGTATACAAAAAAGCAAACTATCCTATATCTCATACTTAGTGTTCATATTTTAATTTAAATATATTTTCATTATTATGGGTTTCTTTACTAATTTTTCTTTCAAGAAACTATGTTTTCATTGGTTTTTTTTTTACTTCCAAATTTTTAATGCAAAGAGTGTTATTATTTCATTATCACGTTTGGGCTATATGAAAATATCCAGACTTTTATTAAGAGATTAATATACTTGCTCACTATGCGGACCTATTTCGCATATCTAATTTCATAATTTTATTTAAAATACGTCCTCATTAATTTTGTTCAAGATCTATTGAACAAGTTGTTCTTTAAATTTAAGTAATTTCATTTAGCTTCATGTAATATCTCATAATGTTAGTTTCACTTCTTTTTATAATAATATAGTTATTTGTATTTATTCAATATTTGGGAAGCTGAATGGTTTCCTACAAGTTTAAACGCACAATTTTATGTTCAAGAACATTTAATATATATTGTAAGTTTGGTAGCAATTAAGTATGTCTATTATTAATGTTTAGGTTATTTCAATTCTAACCTAATCTAACCTTACATTGTGTATCTCATTCTTGAGATTTAGTAAACTTACTAGAATTATTTTCTTTATCGTTTAAATAATTATTAAGTTACCTCAATATTTTAATTCTTGGCCGTTTGCTTTATTTGAAAAGCGCAATGGCTTTTTGCTAGTTCACTACGAATCCACAGAGTTTTTTTTGTTTTAGTTATTGTTCTAGGGAGCCTATTTGTTGCGGATTTATTCAATACTGTTTTATAATGAATTACTCCATCTTCTATTACTAATATATTACTCTAGGATTTGTGAAATGCTTTGTTCTGATTTTCTAGTTTTATTGGTAAATAAAATATATTTTCAACATCCCCTACGACATTTGTTTCGTATTTGTAATTGTATTTAAGGTTTCTTGTTATTTCTTACTGATTTGTTCAGTAATGGGTAATTTTTTTCTTCAGGTAACGAATAATTCCGGTATATTGTTTTTCTATGGTATTATCTATAGTCACTTTTGTTATTTTTCCGTTCGAATAAACTGCCTCGTCCACCAAATAGTAACATCTGCTTTAATCTTATGTCCGGTTTTAATTCGATCACTCATCCCCTTTCGATATATGTTACGTACTTCTGACCGAATAGTAAAATCAGTTTATCTAGATTTTTTGGAGGCCTTTTAGGTCGTTGGTTATTTCATATCATATATATTCTGTTCCAATAAGTAATATCTGCATTATTTTATTGTTTAGTTCTTTATTTTAAAATGTTTTATTTGCCATTTTAATATTTTTTATCATTATAATATTGGGTATCTTTTGTTCAATATTATCTTAATTACAATAACTTCTAGTAGTAGGGTTATATTTGGGTTTATTATTCCAAATTTTTGTACGTTGGATTGGTATATCAACAGTGATTTAGTTTATTGAATCTCCAATTCTGTGCAGAGTTTATTCGTCTACTTCTTCTAACTGTATTTTATCCACTAATGTCGTGCCAGTTCTTTTAATTCAATTTACCCAAATAACAAAATATCTACATTTATATCAATGAAAATACAAAGTTTTATTTAAAATATTTGATTGGTACTCTCGTACTCCAGCAGTCCTTCTGTTTTTACTAGATAGTGCAAGGGGTTTCATTTAGTATGTATGAATATCCAGTATTGGAATCTCCGGTATTGCTATTCCAATAAATTTTCTTTTGTTGGGTCATTTCGCCTGATACTCCAATATTTAATCTTATACCATTTTTTAAATTCTATTCGCATTTTTCGGTAGTCTTCTATATTTATTAATTAACTAGAAATTTGATTTTTATGTAGCGTATTTTTGAATTATGAATTTAGCAAGATATTTTCATGCTCTTACATCGTTGGGCTTCTTTTGAATTAGTTAAGTAAATATCTGGATTGCAAAAGCATTCTTTGATCGGATTCTATTGCGAAATTCTAGTACGCTAGGTTCATTAGGTTCCTCTTTTGAAGGTAACCTTAACCCAAATATTACTTCCAACTCGATTACGAAGACACAATTTATCAATAATTTTAATTTATTTAATATGCTCAATATCATTTTTTTTTTGTTCTAGTTTTTAAACAGTAATTGCACCAAGCATAATGTATTTTGAAATTTATTATGATATCGCCAGGATTTCTAATTCATCTTTTCTATTGTGCGTGTTATTTTCTATTCGCAGCATGTTACTATCACTATGATTTTATATTCTTAATCATCGAATGTATTGCAATTATTTCATATTATTTAGTATTTATTGCTTGCATATTTTAACGAAATTATTTTAATTTCACGAAGCATAATGTATATTGAAATTTATTATGATATCGCCAGGATTTCTAATTCATTTTTCTATTGTGCGTGTTATTTTCTATTCGCAGCATGTTACTATCACTATGATTTTATATTCTTAATCATCGATTGTATTGCAATTATTTCATACTATTTAGTATTTATTGCTTGCATATTTTAACGAAATTATTTTAATTTCGATTCTTCTTCTTCTAACACTCGGAAGTTCAATTATTTATATATATTAAAATCGAATTACTCTGCAAATAAAATTATTCTATTGTCTAGTTAATTTTGATTTGTGTATCATGAACTAATGTGATGGTATGATTGTTGTGTGAATACCATCATTTAATTTAATTTAATCATCCTAAGTAGGCATAATTTTCGATGGCCATGTGTAAAAATCTACGATTTTATTCTAAACCATCTTTTACAAGTATTGCAAACTAAATATTGCTTTTACATTATCTTTATTGTATCACGCGAATTCTATTCATATTACAATAACGGATTTCATTTTTTGAAATTGATCGAATATTTGAATTTTTTTTTTTTTATATTTACTCGTATGTCGCTTCATAAAACGCCTTTTCTCGTTCATTTTCAATCATTTTCTATATGATTGGCAATGTAACAGAATTTTTTCAATGCGACGTAGACTTGATACTTCTAACTCTTATTATAGTTTCAAATCTTATAAAATATAATTTAACTATATATCAGCTTATGGCGAATTTCTAAATAAATTCTTTATTCTATTCAATTTCTAGACTAGAATATTTCTCTTTATTATATCAGCCTTATTATGTACATTGACATTTAATTTACCAGATACAAAATATCTTCTTCCCTAAACTCCATATTTTATAACAATTTATTTTTCTATTATTAAAATTTATCTTAATTAATGTCAATATCGTGTTATCCATGTGCAATATGCTTTCTCATAAGATACAGATTTTTTCTTTTTCGTATCGTAATTGAAGATTATATACTGAATTTTAGGGTTAAATTTACCAGCTCTAAATCCAACGATCTCATCTTTCATATACGCATTGCCAAATAGATGGGTCGTGGCTATCATTATTGAAAAATCGATTTGTAATCATCTGATTCCTTATTAAAAAATTATATAGATTTTTTAATATTTACTTGCCACTAATATATCATATGATGAATTTCTGTTTTTATTTTAATATCGCACCGAAGTGAATTTAGTCTTATATTAGATTTTTTTTATGTATGAAAGCCATTTGAATGATTTTTGTAAATATGCAAAATATATATTTTATACTTATTTACATTATTTATTAAAATTAATGTACCACATAGTATGTTACAAGCTATATACATATTAATAGTAAATCATCAGTAGCAAACAATAATGGCTCTTTACTAGGTTCCCTAATTTGTTACTAATTTATTACAGCAATACTTTTGAAACTAATTTTTTAAAATGGGTTATTTGAAAAATTAAACTATGATTCTTCGAACGTTCTTCATAATTTTTTGTGCCATTGTCGGACCTGTCATTTTTATAATCTTTTATATTATAGATAATATTTTGAGAATTCTTTTATATGAATTATATTTCAGTTAAGAAGTATTCTTAATAATTAAACTAATGTTTCTTCAAGTTTATAATTTATTAGTTTCAATTATGTATTTTATGTAGGCAAGTATTTGTTTTTATCTCTTAAATTAATTATTACAATATTTTTACCAATAGTTTTTCGTCGGTATTTGTAAGTAATTCTATATGAGGTCTATTTTTAATGTATTCCTAAGTATTCAAAATAATTGTATCTTTACTTGCCAAATATATATCATCTTAAATTTACAGTTTTATCGACGGTGGTGTTAAAATTCGAAATGGCAAATTTTTGTTGGGATCTAAATATAACTGGAGATAGCCTAAGGTTATTTTAGGCTTCACCACCTCAGAGGAAAATTTGTGTTTCCCCTTCGTGCATTTTCCGCTATAACACTCATTGTAACGATTTTCCACCATATACTGTCAACAGTTGTTTGAAACATTTATTCTTCAATTACTCTCGCTCGTTTTATATTTTGTTAATGTTTACTTTGGTTAGCCGGTTTCTGTACTCTGGTTTGTATCAACCTGTTTTTAGTAATTATTATTTATTTTTCTATTTACTGAATATTGATGTATTGAATTGTGATTATCATTCATAAGTTATTGCAATCGTAAAGTTTCGAATTGGCGCTCATTTGGTATTTTATTTTACAATCAATTGTATCTTCTAGCAATTTGTCGATATCTGTCCTTCCACATGACAAGACAAATATCTTCAGCAAGTTGGTAGTTATCATTTTCTAAGCTCCAGTAGTGAAATTACCTACGTTTTGGGGTTTTTTATTTAGAAATGTGTATTTCATTTTGAAAAAAAATTATCTATTATTTCTTAATACGTATATGATGTAACTTCGTGTGAGTTGGTTTCCTTTTGCAATTTGTGTCGTGTTTCATTTAATGATATTTCCCTTGTTATTTTAACGAAAGTTGCTATTCGTTTGGTTTATTAAAAAATCTTCAATTTGTGCTCTCTTGAAACCTGGTGCCAATACAATGCTTGAAAAATACTTTCTCAACTTAATTGAGATATTCAGATGAACAATTTGTTCGCCTAATAAATGGTCAATTTGTGTATCCAATTTTTACTGAAAGCTACATCCCATTTTTTTTACTGTAAGTTACATCCTATTTGAATCTTTATAATATCCTGCGCACAATTATGTCTGTGCGAATTGTCTTGGTTCGTAGATTTCTTTTTTTAACATTAATCCCAATTTTAATAATATTTCACGAAATATCCTCATCCAATTTGGCTGGACGGTTTTGTGTTGTGTTTAATCAGTTTGATATAAATTGTACTTGATTTGGTACAGGCTAGTAATTTCTGCTGGAATTATATTTTTTGAACACTGAATTTCGTTCAACATTTGACGCAAACTTATCATCCACTTGTATCTCGCATTTCATGCTAGAAATTTATCTAACCAAAGTAAATTTCTTTATCAAATATTAGTATCTACAATCAGACGTTGCAAAAGTTCCTTCATAAGTGATAATTATTTTTTTATTTATTTTTTATTTTTTACAATTACTAATTGCTTAATATCCCTGATTCGAGGTTTATTTCTTGGAAATCTGTTGGACCCGGATGTATATTAACTACAAGATTATGTATCATTGTTTTCATTATACAAGATCTATGTGTTTCAATTATTTTTACTCATGTTAATTATACATTACATTTACCTGTAATTCTTGTTTTACATGTAATATACTAATGTTTTATGAATATTCTTGTTATTCTGATGAATATTAGAAATCGGTTTGTACAGATGTATTATTAAATAATTAGTAGTGAATCAAGTTTTATATCTGTACTTGTCATTGCTTGACACACAACTTAATTAATAAGTATCAAATCTTCGTCGTAGAAGAATTGAAAGTTTGATAAAATTTCTAGTATCTGTTTTCAACTTTTCAACGATTACAACAATTTTTGCGACGCTTGTTTGTATATATAACACATTATGCTAAACCTTATTAAATATTAACTTTCCTGAATTATATTTACACTCGACACATCTGACGTGACTGTGTAGAATTTTTATCATTCCAAATATTCCAAAGTTTCCTCCTTTTGTTTTGATCAGAATGATGATTTATACGAATAATAATCTGAAAAGGTGTTGTCGAACGGGATGAGCGTTGAGCTTTAAGCCCAGGTGAAAATAAGTCCTTGGCAACGCGACAAGAATAAGCATATACCGTATGTCTCATTTTTAAGCTGTGCTTTGTACGGGTGATGCGAGTGCCCTAGGCGTGGCATTAAGTTCTATCTAAATAATTACTTTAGCATCTTCCTATCGTGAAATACAAAATGAAATATTTCTCATTTTAACACTTAAGGCGATTTATATTATTTTAAACTGATTTCAAAGGTCCTTTACTGATTGCAATGCTGCGTAGAGGGTATTTTGTTGCATTTATACACTACATTTTTCTAATGGTCTGTTATTGTCGTTGATTTTAATATTTATAAGTTAGTAATTTATAAAAGCAATTGGATGTATCCCTTATTATTTGGGATAATTGTGATTTCACAATTTATTTCTATTATTATCAACGTTGCTTCACTTTATAATATTAGTCTGTTCATATAAATGTGTTTATATCATTAGGCTGTTTTTCGCCGCTTTATATTTAGAAGTTATGTGTTGCTCTGGAATTACATACATCTCATCTTGGAATCGAATTTTAATGATACAATTTTTTCTGACATTTGTATTATTCCATTGTCTTGTTGTTTTATAATATTTACAAGTTAATTTTTATGATTTCAAAGCATTAAATTTCAGCGAGTACAGGAATTTCATATAACTTCTACATACCTCGGAATTGAGTATTGTTTTCATTCATTTATTTACAATATTTTGTATTAACCTTTTGTCTTCTAAGTTTGTATTATTTTGGAATAATATTTTAACGTCTTAATATTAACAATTTAGTAATACGAATGTATCGGTGGATGTTTTGAATATTTGTGAGGATTTTTGTTGTCATTATTCATTTTACACTGCGTTGTATTTTATTTCACCTATAAGTTTCAATATTTGTAATATCCCTTTTGTGGCGTCACTTTATAATATTATAATTTCTAGATTGTTTTTGATATTGTTGTTATAGATGAGGGAGCTTCGATATTCTTCAAAATATCTCTAGTTACACTACATTGTATTTTGTTTCACAAGTTTTTTTTATTTGTATTAACCTCCTTTATATTATTTTAAATTGTGAAGTCGATATTGTTTCACGAAATTTTCAAAGTTCTCACTATTCTTCTTTGTTTCGTTGCTTTATGTACACAATATTATTCTCTGTATTTTTTCGAATTATTAGGCGATGCGTGTTTGAGAATGTATTTTAAATTAAAATATAACTAGCTATAATTATTAAGATTAATTTTCTTATCAATGACAGTGTATAAGATTCTGAATTTTACATAAAGTTGAGTTGATGATTAATAATAATAAATTTTATAGTACTAGTTTTGAAAGGAATTTCAGCAATTCGATTTGGTACTTCCACAGCATTAATTTATATTTACATAAATTACAAAAAATGTAGGGTAATCTGTGAAGCGTAACTTCAGCAACGCATTTTATATCCTTTTTTTATATGGGAAACCGTAAGCCTGAATGTTTGATTCCTCAAGGTTTATGCTGGTATATAAGGATATTCATTGTGCTGCTTCTTAGCGAATTTATGGTATTCGCTAGAACGTCAAATGTTAATGTTTTCTGGCTGAAAACGGTAAGATACTGTCAGTTAACATAAACAGAGGATCTATCAGCAAGCAAAGCTAGCTTTGCGTGTACGTATTTTAATTCATTAACAATTATAAAATAATAAATAATTTCCTGCTGCAAACTTGTATTCGTCACAATGTGAATATATTATTATGGGAATATGCTGTATATCTGGATGTTGTGGAAAAAAATATGCTATTCTTCTTGATCTCGTTGCTACATATTTGCAAGTTATGTGAATTTTTATACTATTAATATTTTTAAATCATCTGGATGCTCACAAGAAATTGTGTTGTCGAAGATACTCAAAATTCTTAATTTTGTTCCATACCACTTTCTGGTGGCGTTGTCTTCTCCTGTCTCATCGCTTTATATTATTACCAAGTTCTGCACATAAATATATTTATACTATTCATCTGCTATACATGTATGATGATTTATATGTACATATAGGTAGTAATGATTTATATATACATATAGGTAGTATTGAAAGATCTTCGATATTCTTCTAAATAGTTCTGATCATTGTATTTTGTTTCATACATTTTATACATGCAATTTTCGTCTTTGTCTCTCGTTACTCTTTAAAATTAACCTGCTATTCGTGTGAATTTTTATGAATTGAATATGTATACATTAAGATTTGTTCTCTTCTTTTCACCTCTTGCCATTGTAAATTTTTATACAATATATATAAATCATCTGATGCTCACACATTTATAGTTCTAGAAAGATTTTCTGATATTTGTATTATTATTCATTGACTCGTTCATGTAAATTTGTATAAATAAGGTTATTCTGGATTTAAATATAAGTGTTAATTATCAGGATGCCAAAATATTTTTGTGGAATTGAATTTTGTTTCATTATATTATTTATTTATGTATGATCCCTTGTCTTCTTTTTCTGTGAATTTTTGTTATGTAAATGTTCTGAATATAAAAATGTGGCACTTCGTCTAATAGAACGATATATTGGTTTGCTATACTCATCTCGTTTCTCAAAATTTATAAATTATTTTAAAATGAATTTGTCTATATCTATGTCTGGTAATGATTATACGGTGCCGCTTTATTTTTGTCCAATAAATGGAATAATCTTTGTCTCGCAATCAAATAAAATTTATGATTACCTATAATTTTTGTTTTTAAGCGTATTCCTCTAGGTTTCTATTTTGATTATCAATATTTTATAATATATCTCGTAGCCTTATAAAGTTTACTATGCATTTATTTTGTACATTTGTAAAATGGAGTATGTGTCCTTAATGACGAAATCTTCTTGATTTATGTTGTTTCCCAATTTAATTATGATTTTCGCTATTGTTTAGATTGTTCTTCGTTGGCACTTGTAAATATTATATGAATTAATTAAATTTTCTTGTAATATGTAATTGGTGTCCAAAAGTATTTATCGATATTCTTGATATATTAACACTAATATTTTTCTAGTAGTTATACTTTATTGCGTCGATTTATAAAAATTACAAGCTAGTAATGTGAGTATTTCTGCTTAGGGATTGCACATTGCTCTTCATACTAACTTATTTTGGTCTTTAAAGAACTTCAATTTTCTCCTATGATGAATAGTAGTTACCTTAACAAAATCTATTTTGAGTTCAACAGCTTGCGTCGTCGAAATAGGCGTCATATATTGTCTTTGTGTCTCCTCACACAAAATTAAAAATTAATTTGATCAGATATACGATATTTGATTATTGGATTTATTGTTTCATCCAATATAGCGGTATCGGTATTTGTAATTCTCCACTTTCTTAAATAAAACATAGTTAATTGTGCAAATTATGATTAAATTTTGTCAAAATGTATAAAATTTATAAAATGAATGAAAACGAATTTTAATCATTACTAGCGATACTAATTGTGTTAATGTTAATAGTTGGGTTTATATTTAAAGAAGCATTTTTCGATCTTTTTCATTATTCTTCATCCTCCGATATCTTGAACTCGTATATTTTATAAGAACTCCTATTGAATATTGAGACTAGTTCAAAATTGTTGAAATCATCTGGTAATACTAGTAGCTATGTTAAATCTTGCTTTATCTAGATATTTGGAAATAACTTTGGCATTGTAAAATGCTTTATTTAATTATCTGCGTTTCCCTTTCCAATGTTCACATTATTTTAACTGTGGAAGGTTTCATTTACATTTTTTTTTAAATCTGTAATTATGCGTAGTTGCGCGAATATCTATCATTGAACCTCTATAATTTATGCTAGAGTTCGTTAAGTCTCATTTCTTTTTGTTTAGAATTTAATATGAAGGTTTTGATTGTGCTTTGATTGTATATTTCCATAATCTTAAATTATCTTGCATGTATGTATTAGGGTTGGTTTTTCTTCTGTCAATTGGCAATTAACGTAGAACGTTAAGAAAGAATCATTTTCTGCACAGTAGAATATTTAAATCAATTCTTGCTTGATTTGAATATTTATCTAATTCAATTTATTCTATTGCTATTATCATTAATCGTATTTAATTGAATGCAAATTTATTATATTTTGACTATCAATAACTACAGGGGTGTGTTCCCGTATATTGTGGGGTAGCAGATATTATTTAACTTTTTCTGGTCAGATTTATTCCGATTCTGTCTTTTTTTTGTATTATTCCAATGCAAGTAATAGTAATTTTTTTCCTATTTATATATTATTATTTTACTACTACTAAATTTATCTTTGGTAATACAAGTTTCCACCTTTTCTCTGCGTCTCCTTTAGTTTATATTGGGCTATATCTTTATACTGGCTATTGTTCAATTTCGTTCTTATTGAGGATATCACTGTTTTACTATTACTAGATTTATCTTTGGTAATGTAGTTACCATATTGTATTTTTTGTCTGGGTTTCTTTTCCATTCTTTTATTTCAAATTTTATCTTAGTCATTTAACATTTATTGGTATTTACGTTCACTAATGCTCTCACATGTATTGGTACTGCTTAAAATGCAGCGATTTCAAATTGAACCATTTCTGTGCTTCAATTAGAATATCTGCAATTTCAATTCGTTATTCTCTTGGTTCAGTTAGTAACTTCCTGTATAATTTTAAATTCTCTTTATACATGTTAAATGACTCATTTGTTGTATATTTTTAAAATTATCGTGTTTCTTTTATAGTGTCGTTTTATTTCTATAATTATCGAGAATGTTCTATGTTCGCCAAATACTATATCTTTTCCTGGTATAATTATTTTCTCAATGGCGTAAACGCTGTTTTTGTTATTATTTATCTCATACACAATTATGCCAATTTCCTGTTAATCACTAATTTAACTGATATGGAAGTATATGTTATGTTCAAGTACACAATCTATGGATATTAAGTAATATGAGTTACTCAACTTGTTTGGATTCTAAGACACTTTCGCTAATCTGACTGAAAATGTAAATTTTGATCAAATTATGGATATAGAACGTTTTATTCCATATTATATACAATAAATGATTAGTTATTATATTATGCATTGTTGATTTTAATATACGTATATATTAGATATATATTTCTTTAAATTTCAAAATGGCTTTGTTATTTACTATGTATTTTAATCTGGTTACTTAATCCTATGGACTTCTGTGTATGGAATTTAATATCAAAAGCCTCATCTTGCAAATTACAACATCATATCGTATAATTTTAGAATGATAATATCTTCGTATCTTCTTTCTTCGTCAAAAGCGAAATCTTTTCGTCGGTTAATTATTATTTAATCGCATTACCTGTTTTTGTTACTGTTTATTACAATTATTTATATCTGAATTTGCGGTGTATTGTGATTGTTATTTATGTACAAAGTAAACAATTTAAAAGTCGTTTTATTTCATATCTTCTTTATAATATAAATAATATTACAACTAATACTAGAATCTTTCTATTTACAATCTTACATACTTATTACAATAATGTACGCTGCATGAATACTGTTAATTACTGGTTGATGTTTCATTAGGGGTGTTAAATATTGTGTATCTAGCAGTTACAATCCTAGATACTTATTTCTATAAACATCTCTGTATGGAAACCAGAAACATAAAGTTACTTCTTCTACATGGTGATTCTTACTTATCATATATTTATGATATTAGTTACTTATCACATTAATATATTTTACCGCAATGTAATTTTTTTTAAAGTTTTTTTTACCTTATATTTACAATCCTAGATACTTATGTCTATGAAATCAGTTATTTGTAAGCAAAATATATCACTTATTATTTAATATTAGGCATTATACATCTACTTTCGACGCAACCTGATTCTGCTATTTATTATACATAATATTTTTACAATCTTAGATATTTATCTTAGATATGTGGCTGCATTTTTATTATCAAATGTTTGCACCATGCATATTTTTCATCACTGTCACATAGAATTTATAGTATAGTTGCCAAATAGGGTAATAAAAAGACATATTAAAAATATTTTCTTTTCTTATTTTCTACTACTACTAGTGAACGGATGTAAAATTAAGTATTATTTATACTGATTTTTTAAAATTATCATTTTATTAATGTAGTTTCTAACACAAATTATGAATAGTATATTTAGCAAATAAATGTAGTTTCATCAAAATGTGTTTATTTTTAAATTCTATTTTAACTGAAGTACTTCATGTCATTGGGTAATGTTCGGAGTTAATCGGTTTTATTTATTTGGATATTGTTAATTGACTTATGAACATCTTCACATAATCCACAATGATTGATATATTTTATATGTTGGGCTACAAGTCGCACATGAATGTATATTTGTAATCTGAATACCAGTTAACAAATCACAAATCGTCACAATCTTCAAGCTTTGTATTTATGATGTGGATATTTACAATATTTAGATACCTATTTCTTAAAACTCTTCGATGAATTCGTCTTTATGATCAATTTGTATTGAAGTATATATTTTCTTTTGGAAGCAAACCGTACATGGCTATCTTAATAATCTCTTTAGAATTTCATCATGTGGTTCGCATAATGTCCGTGTTCGTTATCTATTAAAATGCTACAATCTTAGTTTCTACAATCTACGTTGTGTGGCTACAATTGGAAGGTGGATTGGTTTATATAGTGGGCAAATAGTTTGTTTATTTATCTGTATTCGACTTTATTTCTCGAACCTACTCAGTATCTATACTTGATTTAGTTTTGTATATGGTAATAATCCTCCCTGAATTACATTTAGTACCCATACTTCTTTTACAAAGTTAATCTATATTTATCATAGGTACTTGTATCTATAGACTCTTCAAAATGTTTTCGGTATAACTTCTGATCGAATTTCATTACAATTATATCTTGCATATTAATAATATTTCTAATTTTTTGTTTTATTCTTCTAATTTGTTTATCCATATCAGCATACCTGCATTCTACTACTCTCAGAATGTGTGTCCACAGTTTAATTGGTTGCCTAATAATTAGTGCCTGTATTTCATTTTTAAGTAGAACTCAAATTAATTTTATTATGAAGTATCTATAAATTAACAATAAATACTTTATTACTTTGGTTACGGTTGTATTTCAAAACAATTCATATTAACAAATATACAAAATTTTATGTTTTAATAGAATTTAATTTAGGTGACTGTCTTAATTGTGTGATAAATAACTTCGTCTACAAATAGTTTGGTTTAGTAGATCCAATGCGATATTTATTCATTGTGCTTCATTCGAATTGGTAAAGGTTATTTTCATTTTTCTAAAACAATCAGTATATTTTATAGAATTTATTCAGTAAATTTGGTCGTATTTTACAGATCATTAAAAATGGGCTACGTTGTGGACTTTAGTAGTAACTATGGGATTTTTTATATTAATCTGTTTAATGTGTTCTAATTTAAATTACTTGCAATAGAATCTTTTAATTAACATTCAGTGTATATTAAAAATAGTTTTTAACTTACGTTATTATTAAATAGATCTTTTCGAAGTTTACATTTATTATATTTAGTTGAGGTATATATTTTTATTCACTCATAGATACTAGTTTTACCTAGCTATTGTGTGTTTAAACCCGAAATTTCTTATTTTCTTAAATAAATTCTAGATCCTACGAGTACCCATTTCTATTGCTGGTTTTAGCAGAAAATTTTAAATAACTAATGCATGTTATTCGTTTTATTTATATTTATTATAACGTTGTTTTTTTTTTGATTGCGTTACATTAATCTTATCGAAGTTTACAATTATTGTACTAAGTTGTGGTGTTATTTTTGAACATTATCTTATGTCGCAACGATTTATTGCATATATATGAGAGTTCTTCCGTAGGTTTTATAGCTGTACCCCAATTTCTTAGTTACTCAAATATGTTCTAGGTTCATTCTGCATGATTCTGATTGTTTGCATGGTTTCATTTGACATAATAATCTAGTTCTAGCTTTCCCCAAATTTCTAATTTATACCAATTAATTCCACATTCATAATCCTTCGTTGTTGTCGTATATTAGTCCTTCGGAACTGCAAAATTGCATACCCTAGTTTTTATAATTTTTGTATGTAATTTAATGTAAGTATTTCAGATTTTGTAGCGAGTCCATGGATTCTTGACTTGGTTATACTATGTTGGCTTCCGCTTCGTTTTTATTTCACAATTAGTACAGTTATATTGTACATATTTCCGATGTTTATTCTGGTTCTATCATAGTTAGGGTTTCTGTAATGGTCACTATTACACATTATCACAAGTATATCTATCGTTTGTACAATATCACAAAAATAAGCATCACAACTACAATTTGTACATATATTTTTAAATAACTACTCTTTATGTTAATGTTTATGTTTACTGCATTATTATTAATAGAAACACAATGTCTAGTTTGCGATTTTTAAATAGTTAACTATAAAATAACCAAATTTATTATTTACATTTACAATACTATATCTGTAATTTAGGAAATCTTTCTCGATTCTTTTGATATATCGAAGTCGTAAATATATACGGAGATGAAAATGGTTCTGTTACTGTAGTGTAATATGCCTGCACAAAACATGGTCTTTAAATAATATGGTCGTATTGTACTGTTTTTCCTGTACACATGGAAGAATAGGAGTGTTTAAGGAACGTGTTAGTTGCGGTTGTTGCGTTTCAAGAACGCTTCCACAGCCAAGGTACTGCCGTAACGTCGGCTCTGCCCCTATTCAAATGGTAAAGATTGGCGTAATCCGGGGGCTTAGTACACGGCTGATCAAATTCGTTTAGCGTTAGTTTTTGGGCCACCCGGTATACATGCAAACACGTGTGTTTGGTAACGGTAGAATATAATCATTCTGCTTGCATAGCAACTTTTCAAACAATCGCAAACTCTTTACTAAGTGTTTAATCATTTTATGTTTAGTTGTTAATTCTTTAGAAGTATTTCGATTGGGTTTTATAAATGCAATTACAAGAAATAACAAATTCAATAAATAATCATGTATTTGTATTACATTAAGACAATGTAAAAATAGTTTTATCATTATCGCGCTATTATTAAAATAATATTTATCTTTTTTTTTTAAAGATAATTTTTTTCAATCCTCATTTTAATGTTTCATCTCATCTTAATTGCCTATTTATATAATTGTATTTAAAGTATTTTTACTGGATTTTATTAATATAATAACTTGTGTAACCTTAAATTATTTTTGTATGTGATTTTAAAGGTGTTTAATCATTATAATTTTAATTAAATTGCATTTACACTAATAACTGCTCTTCGAATTTCACTTGCTCCAAATTTTATTATTATGTTAATACAATCCTCTAGATGGCTCATGTATAGCACAAATATTAAATATGTCTCTCATATGACTTCATAATTATGTATTATTGTTTAATCATCTTAATTTTCAATCATTTAATGTTATCTTCTTGAGCAATATATTTGTGGTATTTCAACTTTATGAAATTTTACTATAATAATTTTAAACTAGATGATATTGTATTATAACCAGTTTGGAATGGCTTATGGCTGTATTGAGTCTGTATTGCGCATGCGACAAACTAGATGGAGATAGTCTGAAAATTTCCTTGCTTACATATACATATATGATATTGAATAGAGGGGTAATACTCTTTTAGATATCGATATTTTTTCTCATAGGCATTTAAATGTTACATAATACTTTTAAATTATAACAATTCTTATATCATTTGTTTATAGTACTATAATCAATTTGCAGTAGTCTTTAATTATTAAACTGTTTGGTATAATTGATACGTATATGAAATTTCCGATTAATCCGCGAATCGCTCGGACAGTTTGCACACGCGTGAACACACGTCAATCAGAATCACGAATTAATTGGTGCTTGTAATTTATAAATCACTTTTACAATGCTATTTTAAAGTTCCTACTAAACCATGAATATTATATTTTTAATTATATTGACTATAAGATTTTTAGATTTCGATTTTATGTTTATTAATCATTTATATTTGAATATCTTCCAATATCACATTTTTTCATCTAAACGAATTTGCATAAAACTTTATAAATATTATGGGCAAAGAAAAGTTCTATCTATATTTTATAATTTAACCAGCGCATGTCTACATCAGTATACTACGCTTATGTCTAATATTCTTGTTAAAATTTGAATCATTTTTAAGTACAAACCATCTGCATTTTCGGCCTCTAAAATTTTATTTGTAGAATTCACAATTCCAATTTATAATCTAAATTTTAACATTAAATTCTATTTGATTTAACTTCATAAATATATTTTTGGCATTGTGCTGCATATCTTTAATGTATATTTTCTTTAAATTACATATTATTAAAATTGAATTTTGCAGTATAAATTTCTAAATTGTAATATTTTTTGTGGAAATATTTTGTTTACGATATGATCCATATGTTCAATCAACTAATAACTATGATGCAAAATTATTAAATGTTATTATACTTGCATTAAGCAGTATGTTTCTTCAATTCGTGGAACCGAAGCCATATTCAGTATTCAGTGATTTGGTAAATCGTAAACCACTGTAGACTGTCAGTTTGTAATATAACATACTAGTAACGATGATACAATATTGTAACTGTTATTATTCCTGCGCAGATGCACTATTTTGCCTTTGTTTATATATTGAAATTCTGCTATGCTACTTTTACGTTATAGTTTGGTAATTCGTAAACCTCTGTAGTGTAATTTAATATACTATTAACGCTGATACAATATTACACTATTTTAGCTGATATTGTTTTTGTTTATAAATTTATAATTCTGCTATGCTACATTTACGTTAGTTTTACAAAATTTGAATTTAGAGGAGGAATTGAGTTAATTACACAGTCCTTTTTAATTATCTTGTATACCGAATAATATACTGTTATATTATTCAAATTTGAACTGTCTTAAATTGTGTTAGGTAAAATATGTACGATTTCTTTGCGAAAATTATCCTACTTAGAAATATCTTGTCTGTAAATTCCATTTTGTTTGTAATAGTTTTTACATATTTGAGTTATTTCGCTGCTTCTAATTTGATTTATTTTGCTGTTGACTTTATGTAATATATTTATAGTGAGCACATTTTTTTGGTGCTACATAAATATTTATTATTTGAAAGTGTACTTGCTCCTTGATTTGTAGGGGTAAAAATATTTATTTCAAAATCAATGAAAAAATTCTGTTCGTTTAATCTAATCCCTGCTACAATCCCAGCTGTCTTTTTACTCGTATAGTTTGTTTTTCTTATTTGGTTTTTATTAATTATTTCATTTTCCCGAATTAGATTTTTTTTCAATTTGTGACCTATTACTTTGATTAATTCGCATTAATTCTTGATAGCCTATATTATCAGGAGTAGTCTTCTATTTTTATAATTAATATTTTGATATTAAATCTTTCTCGCATTGTACTTCAAATTGTATCAGGAGTTTATTTCAATATTGATATTGCATTGTTGGTGTTTTCAGAGTTACAAAACTGAACTGTTTTTATCATTACTAAATCAATATTGATAAGGGTTTGTCGTTTCCGTGCTGGTTGTCCTTCTATAAATTATATATTTCAATTTTAAGCATTCACTTTGTTTTCATGTTTCTTAAAATGGTTCAATATATTTCAAACTAAATTGAATTTATATTTTTTATCGTTGTTGTGGTTAGAGGCAGGTTATGTATTACTCATATTTTAATATTTTTTATCATTTTTCTGTGTGAAAATTTTGTTTCACTGTTCTATTTGATGTAATTTAGTACAATAACATGTTTATTTTCGGTAATATACTTTGGTATATATGTTTAATCGTAACCTAAATTCTTCTATTACACTGGGTATATTAATAAACCCTGAGGATTCTAATATTTCTTATCATAATTTTACTTTTCTAAACATTTTGTTTCTTGTTTTACTGATCTATTTGATGTTATTTAGTACAATAACATGTCTATTTTCGGGAATTTGTTTTGGGATATATGTTTTAATCGCAATTCTTTTACTACACTAGGTATTTAATTAACCCCGAGGATTCTAATAAATTTACTGATGTATATTAAAAACAATACTGTTACAATTTTTATTAAATATTTTAATGAATTCAAAATGTTCCGCATTCATAACTTCAGGTGTGATGTATATATAATAAATTATTCATTTTAGAATGTGACCTTGAATTCTAGTAAGCTCTGAGTTATCTAATATGTTCAAGTGGTATGATCTTCATGGTTTTATGTGGTATATTGATTTGGCTATCGAAACGCATTAATATATCTTGTTTTGGGATGCATAGCGGTTCAAATATTGGCATGCTCATTGTTAATGTAAAACATGGTATGGTGTGGAAATATTGGCAAGCCTGCGCTTGATATTGTTATTTACTAACAACATTCTGTGTATGTCGACAGCGGTGCAGATATCTATATATCAGTTACCGACCGCTTACAATACAATTGGTAATCCTGTGTTTGTTGACAGGCGGTTAGGCCTTTGTAGCCTGACCTCCCAGAGCGGCCAACACATGCGCGTACAACAAAAAAAAAATCCCCAAAAAATTTTAATACCCTACATTTATATTTTACCTCTCGCAAATCGCAGGTGTGGATTTGTCGGGTATGTTCACAAACGAATGTTAATCAGTTAATACCGCTTTAGTAAAATATGGGCTTACGCTAAACTAAAAATGGTCGATTTCATTTTTTAATATGTATATTTGTTTCTAGAGTTTCAGAATTACTCTCATTGAACACAGTGTACTTGTAATTCCTTTGAATTATTGGGATATTTTCATTATTATATTATTGGTAACGAATAGTTTTTTTTTTTACTTTATACCTGCAAACAATAGCAAAATATAGTTCTTTGTAATAAAAAGACATATTTTAATAATAAGTGTAATATATTTTATAATTTCTTCTTAGTGCAACTAAATTTGGAATTAAATACCTATAGACAGAAACAAATAATATTAATTTAATATGACTGACAAAATTATACTTCGATACAAATCAGGAATCACATCTATTTGTGTTATGTTTAAGTATAAAATTTCTCTCGTTGCTTTACCAAGTGTGAGTACGTGCTAGATTTTTAAGGTTGTGCATTTTAGTAGGGGTTGCCTCAATTAATAATATAAATATTATTAAAACTCTTTAATATCTATATTTATTTTATTTCACTTCACCAGTTATTTTATATCATCTATTTATAGATATTTGACAATTAGTACAATTTCAAAATTTTCACAAATTTGAGTTTCTCTAACATGTGGCATATTTGTCGAGAATGTTCATCGGTCATTGTTGCTTAATTTTCATCAATTAATACCGGAAATTCTCCGGGTGACACAATTTTACAAATTTTAACATTTTTTCGTTGGGTATATTATTATTCGGTACTTTCGTTCCACAAATCTATATCATGATTTAATTTATTCAACTTCGGTAAATAGTCCATATTTGAATATATTTTCACAAATTTAAATCCACTTATTTAATGAGTTGTCGAGTAAGTTCTCAAAGGAATCACTTAGCTAAGAATTATCACGATTTAGTCGATTTCATTTTATAATATATATTTCCTGTAAGTGTTTATATTCAGATGAAACATTACAAATTTTACATTTCGATGTGATCTTCGGAATATCTCGTTTGACTGGACTTACACTTCGCAATCCAATTTTATTTCATTTGTGTCCTTGTTATTTCTAAATTCTAATAATATTGTCTTAATACTTTTTTTAAATGAGGATGGTTTATCTACTTTAGTAGCGTATGCTGTAATATTTTATGTCCAATATTTCGAATAATATATATATTTATATATAGATGGAGTCAGGGAAATGTGCCAAAAACTAATTAATCTCAAAACAAATTTATAGCAACCTCTATTATAACTCCTATTATCCTCAGGCATTTTCGTAGTGTGTTACAGAGACACTAACCGGTATTAATTGCAAATTTTTAGTGTCTTAATATTAAAATTATTTCGTACGTTGAATCCTAAAGGAACGTAAATATTCGTTTTATGAGATTGTATATTTTCTCAAAACAATTATTTAAATACTATTTCTTTTATATATCTTTATGTTCAAATCGTATACAAGTACGGCATCTTTTTTAAAACTCGAAATTTTTAAATAAGGGATGATAATTGTCGTTTTACTAAATCTGGAAAAGAGTTTTCTGTTCTTGTATATACTTTGAAACTTCTACCTATAATCATTGTTAAATTAAGGTTTATTGTTACTCATTCCATGCATCCTGATCATCAATTTTGTGTTCTGAATTCGTTCTTATATGTGCTTCTTTAATTTTTTTACAATACACAAGCTTAAGATTAGTTTTTACAAACTAGGGTTTAAAAAATGGAACGTACGAAAAGAAATGGCTAACAATGATACATTGTGTAATGCCTAGATCATCTTGTGACAGAATATCTTTGATGACTTTTTACTTTTTATGTCCCTTTTATATTATTTTGGGATTATGTGTATTAAAATTATTCTTAATTCTTCATGTTCTTTTCGTTCAACCTTATGAATATAGGTTTCTAGAGCGCCTCAACCTCGCAATGAAAACAATATTTATCCCTCAATCGAATCTATTTTCTCAATTGATCCATTCTTAAGTATTTTTCAATCATTGTTTACCAAAAGTTTGCTTTGTTTTATTGTTATTCTAACTATACGATATGCCATGCTTCAGGGTCTAGTTTGTGAATCAGTCCCAAGTAACTCTTATATGTGACTGTCTTAATATCTTTGCCTCATTTGGTAAAAATTTATTGTTTTTTCACTATTCAAAATTTAGAACTATCTGCCAAGTAGTCCAAGCTCGTAGATCTATCAACGGAATAGTATTTTCATAATATTACATCGGTTTGCCTCATTTGGTTATTTTTTCTTGCATTATTCCGCATATATATTATTGAAAGTTAAAAATATCGAAGATTTATAACTCATTGTTTACCAAAAATTGGCTTTTTGTATCGTTATTGTTACATTTTTGTTCCTTTTATCCCTTTTTGATTATTGAAAGTTTATTCTTTTGCCTTAATTTTAAGTCATGTTAGTATGATTTTCGGTTTATTTTCTTCAATTCCAAGTATCTCAAATACAGTTTATTTTATGTATACATTCCTTCCAGCTCAAATTGCCTAAGATTCATGACTCTGTTTACCAGAAATTGGCCTTGTTATATTGTTCCATTCTTGATGATTTTTACTATTGCACTGTTTTTAGTATGGAGTTGGTAGTATTGTTTTAATTTAATTTCGGCCGCATCTTTCTATGTTTACCAAAAATTGGCCTTGTTATATTGTTCTCTCCATGATTTTTTACTATTACACTGTTTTTAGTATGGAGTTAGTGGTTTTGTTTTGTTTTAATTTAATTTCGGCCGCTTCTGAAATATCGGAGCGATATTTAATTGTACATTTAATTTGGTTGCACAAAAATGTCGCGTCTCATTTAAATACATTGTCTACAATTTCTGCTCCTTATCATTATAGAGTTGTTATATTATATTTTCATTTTTATTAGTTTTTATTTCTATGTTTGTTCTATATTGTAATTCCAAAATAAATAAATGAATAATATTTCAATTCAAATATATTATGTGGTCACGTTATAAAATTGTAACAATCATAATTGCCTGGAATACAGGGTATAATTGCTTTCTTTATAAATAATATTAAATAATTCATTGAATTGATATCACCACCAGATGAAGACGACTATTTTTTTAATGCACTATTTTAATGGTAAGCAATAAGACAATGTTTTTGCAGATTCTATTTATTTTCTTCAGTCTCAACTATGTTCCATTATTGTTTTGTTTTATATTTAATGATTTTCTAATTTAATTTGAGTTATCACTTTTCATTGCACCGCAGAACGTTGTGTTTAATAGTAAAACTTAATGCATTTTGCATCATTATTTTAAGGAGGTATTTTATACATTATTGAAGGCATTGAGTGGCTTGAGATTATATCTATTATTGTGTTATATTGACCTTCCCATTGAACTAAGAAACTTGAAGCTTAATCCACAAATTATTTTCTCGCTTGATAATCTTTTGTCAGAGTACAAATTGCCGCAACTCCTTATCCATGGATATAAAGTTTTGAATTGAAATGGTTGCTATAATTATTTCTTATTTATAATATAGTTATATATTTTCCAAAAATATTTCATTATAAATTTATGTAGTATTACTCCAATCCTCTCAATGTATCACATTAAAATCTTTTTTTTTTAAGATAACATTTTAATTTTGACGTGGATCTGATTACTCATTACATTTAAACATTTGTACATGTGATTGTCCACCCAATCATTTTATTTGATCTGTCCTTGATAATTGGTGCATATTGTCCATTCATTTTTTTTATATTTGTATTCCGTGTAGAATTTTTCAGGTTCGTAAATATCTAATTACTGCATGTGCTCCTAATGTACATCTTAAATTAAAATAATTAAATCTTTCTTGACTATGATTTTGTCAACGGTTCTTGTATCAGGGATTTTTTTTTAAAATTTATTTACTTTAATCTTCAACCATTAAATGATAAATGGATCCTCCATGGGCAACAAATACTGTTTGGCAGATAATCAATATTGAAATAAATGAAGAAATTGGTCATTTGATAGTTTATATCATTTGTTCTGCAGGTTTTTTTATTTTTTCCAAATTAGGGGCGTTCAGGTTTGATTTAAATTTAATAGAAGTAATTATTTGGTAACTATCGCAAACAAAAATCTCCTGCTTTAAGTATTATTAATAATAATACGTACATACATTTAATTCCGAAATGTTTTGAAAATTAATTTCAAATGGCTAATTACAATACATCCCTTACGTCAGCATCCAAATGCTATTTCATCTTTTACCATTCAATTAATATAATCTTATCGTTATCATTAGTGCTGCAAGTATAATGATTCTATTATAATCCAATTATCATTCTTGGCAATCCGTAATTTTGGATTGACTCTGTAATTTTTATTAATATTTTTCGTTCGTTATATTTTGTAGATAGTGTTTTGGTAGTTTCAGTACTATGTCATATCTTATATGTTAATCTTCATATTCCGTCATTTTTATTGCTCGAAATTTTTGTATTTTCATTATTCTTTTGTGACCCATTTATTAGATTATCGTATCGTTGTCGTCAATTCTGGCGTAGTTTCAATTTATACGATAGATTCAAAAATATTGATAGAAGTATTCTTAATTTGTAATTGTCTTTGTTATAATTTTATTTATTTTATCTATATGACAACACTATTTTAATATCTATAATACATATTTAACGAAAATTATTACAGATTATATCGTTTCACACTTGTATAATTATTAAAAAATTATAAATTATCATGTTTATTTTCTTTTAACTTTTCTCTATATAGATTTTTTGAAATGTGTTACTTGTCCACTTACTTGTCATTTTATCTATATTTAAATAAATGTGTTTCCTAGCGTACAATGTAAATAATTCTTTCGTACAACTGTTGATAATATCTGGGACCAAATATATCACGTATATAAAGTATATTTTAAATCTTTTTCCGCCAATTCTTGACCTATAATTACAATACTGATTGTTTTAAACAACAATAATTTGTTTATAAAATTAAGAAATTACATTTTCTTTAAAATAATCATTTTCTTCTTTTTAAAATTTGTTTTTTAATAATCTTTATGGTAAAAATCTATCGCTATACTTTCATCATAAAAAAAATAATCACCGCTTCAATTCTCAGTTCTCATATGATTGACCCACGTCAACCTCCAATTTCAGGCCTATTGTTATTTAATCTAGCGAACTTTGAAAGGGCTAAGCTGTATATAGCACAAATGTGTTCCCCTACATTCTGCCTTTTGATTGTAATATCCTATGTATGCATTCAGGCGCAAAATTATGGTATTTGTCACTATTGGGTCAACCAACTCTGATATTCAATTGATTTGTAAAAGTTTTGTTTATACTGTTTTTAATTGCTGAGTCAGAATTATAATATATTTAAGTATACATTCCACATTTCTTGTTTGTTAATATGGTTTATTGACAATTCTACTTATATCTTTTTTTGTGCGCATTACAGGGAAGTTCATAACATTGGTCATATTTTCTTTTATTATATGGTATAATTATTATTTTTTATTATCTATTGGCTGTTCTTGAATTTGTTCTATTATTACATTTACATCTATTTATGTAAATCAAGGTTTGATTCGAAAGTTTTCCTATTGTTGCCTACCATTTTGTTACTATTTGATGGCCAAGGCTTTGGATTTAGTTTTATTAACTGGAAATTGTATATTGCATTTTTATTTTTGAATTGAAAATTATATAAAACTTTTTGTGGTTTAATTTTTGATGTTTAATACATTTTCATTTATTTAAGTATATCATACCGAAATTTCAACAATCTCAATTTTATTTCTCTTCTATTTGATGGTGAAGACACATTAACATATTGCTTTATTTCATTTAAGGTTCTACAAATATTTCACCGAATCTGCTTAAATGTAAATGGTTTCCGAATATTTTCTATTTATATAATTGTATTTTTAAGTACTACTTGCACGTTTTGGCCCTTGCCTTGTCGTTGATGGCTTAGGAATTGTTATTTTATTTATCTTTAGTTTTCCTAGGATTTTCTTTCATATATTATTTCTTTCGAATTGTTTTGTTTTCAACTGTTTTATAGTTTTCCGTGCATTACTTCCTGTTAGGGCAAATTTTGCAAAACTTGTACATTATTACCATTATAATAAATAGATTTTTTTTATTGTTTCACTTACTTTAATCGTAAGTAAATGTTATGGGATGTATTTTTCAAAGTTACAAATTGTATGGACTGTATTAGTCAATAACAAACAATACAATAATCATCATTAACCTAAGGTTAATGTACTGGTTATCCTTTGGTTATTGTTTATTGTGTACGCAGGCATTTTGATATATCTGATTTTTAACTAGTTCTATAGTTTAGTAGGTTAATATGTATCAGCTAAAGCAATTGGTACATTTCTCGAATATTTCAATAATTATTCCCATTCGTAATACCAATATAATATTTAATTTCTGCTAAAATTAATTTCTTCATTGATCATTCAAATAATAGAGAGTACATGTATCCTTGCAGTAATTACTTGTATGCAGGTATAACATGCATTTTTCGCTATAATTCTTATTAATAATTTTAAATTATATCTTCCTGAAAATGTCGTTAATGATTTTTAGCCTTCGATCTGATTCATTTGCCATTATGTAAGAAGTTTGTACGACTTATAATTTATAATTATTTATCATTAAATAATTCTATTCATCTTTTTTCAATATGCTTGATCCGTCTTTTTTTAAAGTAGATCTAAATCTTCACTGATGCCAAAATAGTTATTAAATCTACGCTCTATGTACGAATATTCATATATATTATAGTTAGGGATTTTTTTTTGCCTCACCATTGTTTATTTGTGTTTAATATTTTTATAGTTGTGCATATTTCATGTATATTTGCTGGAAGTATATGCATATTATTTGGTGTGGGCTCTTTTTAGCAATAACCTATATACATATTATTAGATACTATATATCTATATGAAGTTTTATTGTTCTTACAAAAATTGGGTTAATACGGTGTACCTGGGTCATTGAATACTAGACTTATTTTTGGATTCATGTTACTTTTATTGGTATTGTGTCTATTTATTTCAATTCTAGAGATATTTTCTGATTTGGCTGATTTACTTGTAGGGACTATATATATTACAGTTACTATATGTATATTTGTAGTAATTATATATTACAGATACTGTATATATATATATATTCTATTTAATTGCAGTCAAGAAACTAAAGCATAACTGTATACTTCTAGCAACTAGATATTATTACTGATACTTGTAAGAAGTATATAAAATTACAGCTATGTATAATTGTCTTGAATTTTACTTCCATTTCAATTAATTATTTTCTGTTACTTATGTCAACGATATTAGCGCACGATGTTCTAAAATTAGTCATTCTATTTTACTTGGCCCCTTCAATATCTGTGATATTTTAATATATTCTTTTGCCTATTTTGAATTTCATACATGTTTTCTGTTCATCTACTATTTGAAATATTCGAAATTCTACGATTACCTTGGACACGCCGAATTTATTTTAATTAAATAAACAAATTTGGACGAGTACATCTACCCTTTCCGTATTTTGTTGGCTGTGCGACAGTTAATTTTTTGCCTTGACGTTTTGATCAATTTGAAATATGATTTATTGGCTCAGGATTTTATATACTTAACTTTAATTATATGTATTTCTTTTCTTTGGCTTTCAAATATCATTGTTTTTGGATATTTATTTTTTATCCAGTTTTTCAATTATTATATTTTAATTTAACCGGTATTAATACTATTTAAAACACTATTATCGATAGATGTATGGAAAGTTATGGTAAAATATCTATTATATTTCTGTTTGTGTTCAATATCTTTAGAAATAATATAAGTAAGTTCAATTTAAAACTAATTTTTCGGTAAATATAATTATTACAATGTGTTATATTTATATTTACTTACGACGTGAGTTCTATTATAAATGTCTGGTTTTATTTTATCAACTGTAACAAATACATTCTTATATGTATATTTACAGGTAATATTTTTGTACTTAACGTACATATAAGTATACTTATAGTTACTACATTACGACGATTGTCTTGTTATTATCATTAAATATTTGTATTCTTTTTTTATACATCATACATATTATTTTACACAGAATCACCTAAATTCGTTAAATTGTGTCATTTCTTGTGTATTTATACAAACCCATACTTCCCCGTTCTACTACACGCTTGGCTTAATATTAAAAAATAAATGTTTTCTTTTAGCCAATGGGATCATTATTTCAAAAAAGTATATATATATTTAATAAGTAATGTATATATACGAATAATAATAAAAATAACATTATATATATATATATATATATATATATATATATATATATATATATATATATATATATATATATATATATATATATATATATATATATATATTACTAATGCAGAAAAGAATGACTTTATATTGGATTATTATTTTCTTTGGATTTTGTTACTCGTCAGACGACACATCAGCGACAGGATCCCGGAATTTATTTACTCTCATTATATTGGTATTTGTCCAGATTTTGTTTCTTGGTCTAAATATTTGTTACGCCATCTTGTTTCCATTTTGTATGATTTTTTTTCGTACTTGGAATTCCTCTCTCTTTCTGTGTGGCTTTTTGCAGCTGCTGTTTAGGCCCTTACAATTGGTCTAAATACCTAAATGGACCAGTCCTACATGTTGAAATATCCCCCTAACTATATCAGCCATTGTTATAATTGTGTCCACGTGATTCCTTTCGCCAGATTGCGTTAAAAGTTCATTGGTTTTTCACTTCCGTATAATTATACAATACCTCGTAAGATATTTTTTAATTCCTTAAGGTACTATATTATATTCCTACAAGAACACTTATAATATATTCGAACTTTTATTTCTTATGTTATGTATTATTTTTCAATATTTACAGAATCTTCTACTCCGTTTTTTAGATTATTGTACACTTTTATATATTATTAGTATATTTAAATATTCAAATAAATCATTTATACTATCAATGTATGTATTCTTGTAGTAGCTATTTCATTATGTTAAATTTTCTTTACCACCACCACCACCACTACTACTATATGTATACTTGCAAGAACTACGAATTTACTTATAAATACTATCTTTTATTTTTAGTTTTTATTTTAGTATTTCTACTTGACTGGTACTACGTATTCCAGTTAACTGTCAATTGTCCGGGAATATATTTTTTCGAAATATATTCGGTAATATCGCCGAAATTATTGAGTAATATTGGCAAAAATTAATATTTGGTAATCAATTATTCTTCGGCCATGCAATTATCTAATGATTTTTTATCCGAGTTACAATATTAGAATGGAGTTATTCTTTTGCAAGATTTTCAAGAATATGTATTATTTGTTTTTGAATCTCATTGTAAAAACGACATATATTACGTAATTATTCTTATTAACAAAACGATTTATTTCTCTGGCAGTGTCTTTGTTCTCACTTTCAGGTATTTTTTCCGATGGAAATATTTTTATTTTCAATATTATGCATACTTGTAGCTATATATACTTACAGGTACTATATGTATATCTACAGTTATTATGAATTGCTCATTGTAGATACGACAAATATTATTTAACAATTATAATTTCAAATCAATAAAACGATATATTAGAAATTTCTCCTCTAATTTCTATTATCATTTTCAGGGTAGTCTTTTTAATAGAAATATTTTTATTCTATCCGGACTCATTGGTATACTAATAGATACAATATGTATACTCACAGTTATATATATATATATATATATATATATATATATATATATATATATATATATATATATATATATATATATATAATTATAATTTTTTAATACATTCTATGGAATCATGAATATGTCTTATAATTATTACTATATGTTTCGATGCGATATGTGTGCTAGGGTTGCTAATATCCTCATTCTGTTTTATTATAATATTTAATGAAACCACTGGGTTTAATTTTAACTATATCTTTGATGTATTTACAATGCAGTTTGCCATTTTTATATTCGTAGGTTATGAATTAATAAATATTATCATATATTTTTAGTTTCAAAACCGTTGTTATATGAAATTCTACATTTGCAAACGGTATTGCAGATACTGCATACACCGCTATTGTTTTTTAATACTTTCTATACTATCACACTTATTCTTAATAAATATTATTTCTATTTGTTTTGTTACATATTTATATTTGCGTCTTTTACATTTATCTTTTCGATTTTTGTAAACATAGAAAAGTTTAATGTGATCTATATGGATTATTGGGCTTGTTTTTTTTTTTTGAAACAATAACTTACATATGATTTATTAAAATATATATTTATTGATTCCTTTTCGATAAGAATCAATCATAAAATTTGTGGTGAATATTTATGAATAAAGTTTCCATATTTCCAAATAGTTTATTGATTAATTTTTACACAGGTGTGAAGTATTTGGTTTATTATTTAATATTTGTTTTCTCGATTACCCTTTAATACCGAAGAGTTTCACCACTTTTATAGGAATGTGAAAATGAGGTGGAATCTTGTTTATATGTCATTATGATTTGTTAATACTTTCGTACGAAGTTAACAAGGCTATTTATTTTAACAGTAAATATTTAAGTCTATTTGTTTTATCTATTATTTTCTGAATGGTTAAATTGATAATTGGTTAGACATTTTCCTCTTTATTAAGCATATGTTGCTATTGTCTATTAAAATATATAACGATAAAATACATTTCTTATATTGCAAGTAATGCTTATAGCATTTTGAGTACTGCTATTTTATTTTAATTAATCGATATTAATACATTTTTACTTTCTTTTACGAAGTAATAAGTAAGTATAGGGATCACCAAAAAAATCGAACTCGAGATTTCAACGGATATACACGTTTTGAGCTTCCCTGAATCGAATGTGACTATTTTCGGAGTGACGTCTGTGTGTGTGTGTGTGTGTGTGTGTGTGTGTGTGTGCGTGTGTGTGTATGTGAACGCTCTAGAGCCGAAACTGTCCAACGTAAAATTATGAGACTTCAAACTTAAGACTTGTATATGGTCTAGTTGTGCACCTCCTATTTTTGAAAAGAATATTCTAACCGGCAGTGCATGTTTACTCTATGCATTTTTTGTTCTATCTCCAATATCACTAGAACGGCTGCACTTACGGCAAAAATAGTTATGTTCATAATGAAAGATATTAATATTTCGCACAACTTTTGTTTGAAAAGTTTCTTCAATAAATGTACCAGTTACGAGAAAACTGCTACCGAAAATTATGAGAATCTTGTTTACGTTGTCATGGATTCGAATGTAGCTTAATAAATCGGATCATCTGCGCCTGTCAATATTTCGACAAGAAAACAAAATGGTCTGAATTAGATAAATGACATTTCAGAATATTTCTGTAGAGAATTGTTTAGTTTTGATAGTTAGTTAGTTCAAAACCATTACAAATTGGTATTGGTATAATTTTCAACCCATTAATTTATATAAGGTAAGCTTGGTTTTCAAATTGTTTCTGTTGGATTATTATTTCCTAATATTATATTTTTATAATCAATAAATATTGATGAAAACTACGTAAAAGAAAGTCCCGCGTTGGCCACAACCCATTTTTTATACAAGAGATCCAATAACTAATTTAAATTATATTTATACATAATAACAATTTTGGTATTATTTTATTAATCCTTCATTATATTCACCCAGCGAATTCCTTGGGTTGAACTATTCTTATTATCATATCAAATATATATATATTATAATTTCAAATAATTGTGTTTTTCATGTATTTTTTTTATATAAACCTAATTCTATTCTTTGGTATTATCAGTAATTATCATCAAGCGTCAATTTAAATTTGAACAAAGTATTCAATACTACTAACGCCATCTGTTTGAATTTTGTTTAATTTCGTATATGCTGGTCACCCCTGTCTACTGACATTTCTATCTGTCAAGTGATTTTTATTTAGCAACGTATTTTGCGAACGCTTTTCAATGTTTTCTCATAGCAATTTTTAGTTTATTTCATGCAACTAAGTGTGTGTGGGGTGCAGACTTTGTGACTATTAAAATGTAAGTAAATTATATTTTTGTTGAGTTGTACACTGAATTTGTTCGATGCGATTTTCTCGTTATCCAATCTATAAATACTTCGATATGTCTGGGTTTTCTTCAGGGGATCTCAATTTCGTTAATTTGGTGCCAAAATTGCGTTGCCGTTTGTGCGATAATTCTAGGTTATATTTAAGAATCAGGGGTGTACATCTGTTGGTGATTCAATATAAATTTTATAATAATTACTTTGTTTTACGCGTACCAATTAAAGCATTCATATGATATAAATTCCTATTTCTAATTGCATTTATGAGATTTTTTAAATATTATTTTCCGCTATATCGGATATGGAATTTATCGATTTATTATATTTTATCATATATCGGATATGGAATTCATCAATTTATTATATTTTATCATTTATCTTATTATCAGTTATTGTAGTAATTCCTACTTCTTTTTGCATATATGAGATTTTTAAAATATTATTTTCCGATATTTCGGTTATGGAATTAATCGATTTATTATATTTTATCTTCTTGAATCTAAGTGGAAATGCAGTTATTGTAGAAATATTATTATTGTATTATACTTAAGTAAATTCATATATTTTTTGTGTATTTTATGAATTTATTTATTTTCTAATGATTATTCGTGCAATTTGCTGGTCGATATTGCAATTTTAGGGCAGTGGAGACGCTATGACACATAAAATGTCTAAGAATCTCCGAAACATCTCATTAGATCTGAAATGTTGCGACGAAGTACGTAATAAAAATGAACAGAATCTCACAACGAAAAGTAAAACAGAAATTGCACGTCGCCGATGGGGCATTTTGGCGAAAGCTTTGAAGGTACACCACGTTTTGTGTTTATGCGTTTTGGCACTACTGTCTTGTATATGCGTTTTGGCACTACTGTCTTGTGTATATATGCTCACCATTTTTGATACGCGCTTACATTTGTTTTCCTATATTTTTTTGTTCTTTGTGACCCCTGTTTTTGGCCTGCATTTATTTTGCAACTAATTTATTTCTTCCTCAACTTTAATATACCACACAAACGTTTCGTAATTAGTCATAATTTATTCTTATCTTATATTTGGTTTGTTTGCCTTTATACCTCTAATTGTTCTATGTGGACCCCAACTGATCTATATGGACTCATATTGCTAAATAGGATCCTCAATACTTGCGTTTTAAGGACCCCAATTGATCTTTATGGTCTTAATTTGATTTCTATGGTCCCCAATTCTTCTATATGTACTCTAATTGTTCTATATAGGCCTCAATTGATATATTTGAACAAATTTATTTCTACCTTAATGTACCAACTCACCAAATGATCTATAGATCTCGTAATTCGACATATTAATTTTGCGTTCGCGTCATTCCCATACTGTTCTGTATATGCCTCAATTGTTATATTTGAACTAATTTATTTCTACCTTAATGTACCTACTCACCAAATGATCTATAGATCATATTATGATATATTTGAACATTATTTCTACCTTATTGTACCAACTCACCAAATGATCTATATATCTCGTAATTCGACATATTAATTTTGCGTTCACTTCATTCACATATTGCTCTTTATATGCCTCAATTGTTATTATTTTTGAACTAATTTATTTCTACCTCAATGTACCAACTCACCAAATGATCTATAGATCTCGTAATTCGACATATTAATTTTGCGTTCGCTTCATTCCCATATTGCTCTATATAATCCTCAATTGATATATTTGAACTAATTTTAATTCTACCTTATTGTACCAACTCACCAAATGATCTATAGATCTCGTAATTCGTCATATTAATTTTGCGTTCACTTCATTCCCATATTGCTCTATATATGCCTCAATTGATATATTTGAACTAGTTTGTTTCAACTTTAATGTACCAACTCACCAAATGATCTATATATCTCTTAATTCGACATATTAATTTTGCGTTCACTTCATTCCCATATTGCTCTATATAGGCCTCAATTGATATATTTGAATTAATTTATTTCTACCTTATTATACCAACTCACCAAATGATCTATATATCTCGTATTTCGACATATTTGCGTTCGCTTAATTTCCTTATTGTTCTGTATAGGCCTCAATTGATATATTTAAACTAATTTATTTCTACCTTAATGTAGCAACTCACCAAAATAATGTGTATTACTCTTAATTCGTCATATTTGTATTGCATTAGCCTCTTTTCCAAAATATAGACCCCAATTTATATGGATCTCAATTGTTCTAAATGTTTGATGCCAGGTTCAACCGCTTACTAAAATGTATTTAGTTTATAAATTCATTTTTGTTTAAATAACACTGTAGTACTTGATTTAATGAATCTCTTTGGTTATATATCGAAATATCCCCAATCTGACTAGCATTAAATATGGTTAAGAATAACTTAACTTGCCATCTTTTGAGTGTAGGTAGTTGTTTTAATTTTAATTTGAATATTGGGTCTCGCTATTTATCTACTTGATTTTATATATAGTTGAGCCACTATTTATCTAATTGTGAACTATTGTATCCTAATTAACTCCTATCGCTTTTATTTCAGCCTTTGGTTTTTTATATTAGTGCTTTCTAATCGAATAAACTACTACTACTAGTTGATCTAGTTAGATATGATCTATTTATATCTTTTTGCAAATATTGCTTTCGTAAATTATTAAACCCAATAATGATCAAATGGAACTTCTCAAGTGATCTGAGTAAACTGCTCCATTGATTTGATTGAACTGGAATAATATTGTAATTTAGCTCCTAAAATGATCTAATTGAACTCCAATAATCTAATTGACCCTCGAATAATCAAATTTAACCACAATATATTATATGAAATCGCTTTCCTTTGTTTGTTTGATTTAGTTGAGCATCAACATATGATCTAATTTAATATTTTTTATAATATGTAAACATTAAATAAATTATAATGTAATTGATTCTTCATCGATCTAATTGAGCTCCATTTGATGTCATTAAACGAATTATGAAACGGAATTCGTTATTCTTTATTGTTATAATTACCATAATGATAATTCGAAAATGTATATATTTGGTACAAGTTGACCATAATTCAATTATCTACTTTTGTTTTTAATTAATTAATAATTTAGGAAATTATAATTCACACTAATAATACGTCAGTGATTATATTCTAATTTTAATTTATCGTTCGTTTTACGTTCTGTTTTACCTCCTGGTCGATTATTTGCTTAGTGTATCCTAAGATTTATTATCTGCCATTATTTGCAGATCGTGGGTATAAATTACGAATAATTGTAACACCAACAAAGATATTTCATTCTGTTCATTTTGCAAAAACTTCTTTAATATCTTCTATTCCAAGCGGAACATTTTTATCTCTTCATATGCACTTTGGAGAAACTTCCTTTTTCCTATTTTTGGATAGTTATATACTATTTCAACTAATCTTCGAAAATAAATCTTTCAAGTTTTTTTTTTCTAAATTTCGTTTTACTAAATATTTTTTAAAATTTCGGTGTACATTGTTGGATTATACTCTATTAGCAGTTCATTATGCTTTGAGATAATTCCGTTTATGCGATGATTATAGCTATCAAATATTGTCTCCTATTCTAATTACTATGCCTTCTTTTTCCGCATCCAAATATGTAATGTGCAAATCTGGCAATGTTTATTATATATTTACCTTCATTTTTAGCAATGATTCCAATTTATTAAACTTTTGAAACATTTTGTGTCCTTGGTAGTTTAGGTATTTATTAAAAAAAAAAATTTTTTGTGGTGAGGTGCGTAAATAACATGCACATACTTTTAGGCTGTTAAGGGTAGTAGCGACAAAAAGGACATCTTGGGGCGGTAGTATTAATTGTATTCGACATATCTGTTGATTTGGTCACATTTTCGTATCTGACAATAAATTAATTGTATATCCTATCCTTGTTTTTAGTGAATTATAATCTCTTCTTTCAAATAGTAGATGATCAGGGATTGTTGTATATTCTCCTTCAATTCCAAATTATTATTTTTCTAACATTGTGATGCATTACTGCTTACTTCCAATTTTTGGGGACATTTTAATACGTGTAAACCATGGATAACCTATCGCGATAAAGTATTCAATTCAGTCTAACAACTTTTTTACTGTCCTACTAAATTGCCACGGTGCTTATTTGCAACCTTCATTTTTAAGGAATCTTATTCTTTCTGTTTAATTATTCGATGATCGAGGGTTATTGTTTATACATTTATCTTCTTTTTAAGGAATTCTCTTAATTATTGCTCATTTCTGCTTATCTCCTGTTTTATGTTTAGTTTTGTTTTGTTTTTGTTTTGGTCTATTATTTAAATACTCCTCTTGAATATATCACATTTTTAAACCAGGATTTTGCTGCCGTCATTTTTAGGGATATCTATTCACAAATGTAAACTGTAAATGCTTCCCTATTACTTTAGGAAATTAGATAAGTATGTAAGTGAAGCATTTTTAGGGCTACTTTTTCTATCTTTTTCAATTTGAAGAAACGTTACTGATCTTAAATATCTATTGCTATGGCTATTGTTATCGACGTTTTACTTGCAAGGAAAATTTATTCTCTTGATCTTCAATTTCAATTAAAGTTGTATATTGTTTACCTATTTAGGGGAATTGTAGACATTTGGAAGGAATATAAACTCAAATTGAATAATATGCTACCCTCATTTTTAGGGAAACTTATTCACTTTTTTTCAATTTCAATGTAAGTTTAGGAATCTGGCCATTTGTACAGGATGTAGCATACGGGATATAGCATAGTATGCAACTCTTATTTTTTGGGAAATTTATTCGATATTATTGAATTTCAATGTAAGTAATGGATATATCTAAGTATGCGCTTGTATACAAACCTATTTTTTAGGGAAACTTACTCTCTTTTTTTTATTATTTCCGTTTCATATTGTTACTTTTTGGTAATGGTATGCAGCCCTCATTTTTAGGGAAACTAGTTCTCTATTTGAATTTAAATGTAAAATGTTGCGCATATGCTTACCTATTATTTTAGGGACTCTGCTAGCGAATATCTAACCATTTATACTACTTACATTTTTAAGTAATTATTATATATTTTCTACACTTTTAATTTTTTTTCGATAATTCAAATTAATTTCGAGTATCGTTAGATCAATTATGTGACATCTACTTATCTGAAGGTACCCTAACGATTTGAACCAAGTTTGCGCATTCTGTTAATATTTTGTATTCAATTTCCCCTTTTATTTTTTATCTATATATTTTGCTCTTTTCGTAAAATGTATTGAAATTGGTATTATCTATTATTTAATGCATTATATGTCTTTGAATTTCTGCTCTAAATTACAATCTAATCGACTCATATTTATTATAGGACAATTATTTGCCTACGTATATATATATTTTATTTAATAATTAATTTCATCTAGCATAACAATGGTTTGTAATTGGTTACAGATAATTCAGCTCGCGCTTTGACGGTGCCGGAGCGATTTGAACCAAATTTGTGTCATTTTTTGTGGTGTATTAGTTACTAAAGATGCTGTTCTTTTGGTTTCATTTATTAAATTAATTTATAAATTATATTTATTTTCGTAGAAGCTAGCCTTTTAATTAATATAAATATACCCTCATTTGGGCAGATCATCCCAAGTGTTTTTTTTTTTTTAGTTTTCAAATAATTACATTTCGTTATATTTAAAAAAATTTGGGACGGTATAATTATTTAAATGTGGTTTGAATTTATGTTATTTTATTGCACAAGTTTTTTCTATGCATTTTCGAATTTTTGATGATTACTTATTTTATCTGTTTATATTTAAAAATTAATTTGTTTTAATTACTTTAGTAATTACTTATTCTTGTTACGTTGGATATATTCAATTGATAAATATGGTTGGTGCGATTATCCGAAACATTTGTACGCGACATCCACCCCCTAAATAGTGTATCTGTTACTTTATAACAGACGGTATAATTTTTAATTTAAATTGTGTCAAATTATTATTTTATTTATATTCTATCCCCCCTTAAGTTGTGTATTCGCTTGTTCATCTGTCCCTGTAACTTAAGTTATTTTTTTTCGTTGGCATCCATAAGATATGATTTTGTTGCATTATTGCCGACTCTCTTACGTTGTGCCGCTGTAATTTATTGCATCTGATTCTACCATTTCGTACTTTGTGCGCTGTTGCCATATTTTCTACTATATCCTACGTATAAGGGATATACATACTTTGTTTCCCAATATTTATTTTAATTGCCAACTGTATTCTGTTCATTAATTTATGCACTGTGTCTCACGCAATGAGTTTACTAAGATGTGCTGATTTTCTACTTTTAAAATAAACTTTCCACCCATTATATGGGGAGCTGAACTCCCTTGAGGTCTCTATTCGTATTATATTAAGTACATTGCTACCAACCCTATTATTTTATGTTTATGAATTGATACTTAATGCTTTTTTGGTTACTTATTCCATCCTAATCCAAAATCAAAACTCATCAGAACTCTGTTTATTTAATCCTTATCACAGTTTATATATGTAACCAGTAGCGTCAAAGTGTACTTCAGTTCGCCTAATGGATCGAACGTTGCAATCATCGATTTATTGTTACTGAATGATTCTATTATTTTACTAATTCTAAACTTCCGAATGGAATTCAAAAGAAACATCGATCGTATTGCCCTAACATGAAGGCACTCATCTTGGTGTTTGTCAATATGCTTATTTGTTGGTTATGTCCGTTAAACTTGTAAAATATCTAATACAATGCAATAATGATTCTTTGTTTACTGATACTACAATTTAAAATGCATTGGTACTTCTTTTTCCTCAATTTTCGTATTGTGGTTGTGGTTAGAATTGCATGATGCAGTTAGGAAAATGTTTCTGATTTTTGCGCTTAAATTCTCATTATTCTATTTATTAATATTTCCGTTATGGTTTTCTACCTTTATAACATCGGTTTTTCCCGACAAGTTTCCATAAAATAATTTAATATGGGGCCTGATTGCATTGGTGCTTTCATTCTTATATTACCCCATTGGATTGTTACCAATCCTATTATTCTATTAATATTGTATGTGTAAATCAATTTTCTCGAAATTACTTATGTTGTGCTTTGGTCCAACCTTTTGAACTTTTACATGTTTATTATTCTATTAATATTGTATTTCTACTTGAGCTATGAATCAGATTGATCATTGTTCTCGAAATAGTAATATTTTATTAGGTACTTGTGCCTATGTTGTGCTTTGGTTCATCATTCAATAACTAGATCTAAGCATTGTATACGGTGAAACCGGATTAATCCGGAATGGTTCATCGGCTGTGATAAATTGAAAAAAAAAATTGTTTTTACCAATTGAACGAATCCAAATACTAGTAAAATGTAGGTTAAGAAAAAATTGCGGCACTTAACAATCGCTACTTTTTTTTGGTATTATGGTTATAAAATAATAATTATCATTAAAAGATATGAATCCTTTGTTCAATCCTTTTAAAATGTTGGCGCATAATTGTACAACAATTATCGCTCGAGTATTTTTTTTTTTTGGTATTATGGTTATAAAATAATAGTTTTCATTAAAAGAAATATATCCTTCGTTCAATCATTATAAAATGTTGGCGCATAATTGTACAACAATTATCGCTGGAGTATTTTTTTTTTTTTTGGTATTATGGTTATAAAATAATGGTTATTAAAAGAAATATATCTTTTGTTCAATCCTCATATATTTTGGCAAATCATTGTGCAACATTTGAAAACCGCTGGAGTAGTTTTCTAGTTATTAGGATCACTGCGAAGGCATTTATCAAAAGAACATTCTAGAAAAACGCGTTTAAAGTTTCAAGTTTACAGCTGTATTCAACAGGGCAACACGCATAACTTCCTAAATAATAATAATACAAAGATTCTCTGAAATTTGGTTTAGATATTCTTAAGATTTTAATATTTTGGATTATCTCGAACCATATCTAGACAGTAGGGCCTAGTGTCGTGATCGACGTATATTAAACAATTGTATTACGTATCAAGCTTAAAATCTAATTGTGAAATTACAATTATCCTAAACAAAAATAAATATTAATTTTACTATTGTGTAAACAGAAGATCTCTAATTAAATACTACATAATTTTAGGTAAAACATTTGCACTTTGATATTCTTTTATGCCGATGGTTAAAACAATAATTTGAAAACGTGATTAGAACAATCAATTTTGATTCCAAATATGGAACTCTTACTCCTCAATTAAAAATTCGTATCCTTCTTAAAGAATAAAATATATTAAGTATATTTTCCGTTGGGCAGAGGAGGTTTTGCCTCTATATATATATAATAAATAAAATGATGCATTTAAATATATTTAATAAGGATTTCCAATATGTTATTTCTTCTTCTTCTAAAACATATTTGCCCCATTACGAGAGAATGAATATTCCCTCAAAATATTTAGGGAGCTGAAAGAATTGGTTTCTCCATTGGTTGAATATTGAGTGGCGGTGTCTGCCCAATTCACATACGACATTTTTCTTACTGCTTATCTTGTAGAATTGGTTCTACTAGCAGTTGAGCATTTTATAAATAAAACATATTTTTCGTTAAAATTTGTATTTTCTGTTGTTGCATAGATTTTTTATTTCTAATGTATTCGTCGTCCGCATTTGTGGGTTTCTTCTCAATTTTCATTTTACATTTTTTTTTACTGCTTGTTAAAACACTTATATCTATTTCTATTTATTTCAATGTGGTACATTTGTATGTTCTAATCGCTTTCTGCCTGGAAATGTCTTGAATTTTTCTTCTAACTATTTTGTTAAATTATTTAGCAATTATACTTTTATAAACATATTTTCTACTTTTTGAACGATATTTGTACATTCATCCCAATATATTATTTGTAGATCTGAATGCATTGGTGCATGGTTAAGATATACGTTATGTATTTATCCATGTGGGATATTGTATTTTTATTGCAGTATGAATTTTCTTTTTGCGATTACAAATATATTATTCGTAGGGAGCGGTTTACCGTTGTTCCGCTCTACTCTTATCATAATCTAGTATATATACATTGAAGAGTACATATATTTATATAATTTATTATTTATTTATTAACCAATCCTACTGAGTGTATCAAAGAGCTATAGTAATCGGTCGTGTGTCTGTAACGCGAATCAATATATTTCCTTTTCAATACATTCCTTATTTGTAGACTAAATCTTTTAATTTATAGAACTCATTTGCAACCCAATTTCACCCAAATTTAATATTACACTTAAATAAATGTTGAAGTGATAAACAAAAATTCTTAGTATTGCTTGTGAGCGCCAATGCTTCAAGTTCTTTCTCTATTTCTATATTTTGATCCGCATATATTTTAATATATTACCATATTTTCAAATATTTCGGACCGGAAGGCCAGGCAGAAATTTAAAAACATTATTTTAGGATGTCTTAGTAATTCTTACAATCGTTTATAACCGTCACCTACACATGTTGTTCTTGATATATAGATTTATTTTGAAATTAATAATTGTAATCAACTTGGTTCCTGTTTTAATTTGTTTCAGTAACGAAACGTCGTATTTGCAATCTTTTTCGTTCTTGTTGCAGCTTTTTTTTTTTTTTTTTATAAGTAATATTTTGCTGGCAAAAGTTTCTAGTAGTTTTCCTTCTAAATTTTTGTTCAATTTATTTTGTTTGACTAAGGTTTTTTTCAGTACTATTAATCATTTGTAAACTTATACGCTGCATTTTGAAATTCGGTCTAAGGGCAAATCAGGCGCAGAAATCTGAAACAAAGATTTTAAAAATGAATATCATTTACAAAATGAACACTTTTATCAGATTGTCGAATGAAATAAAAACATCTCTTTGCCCCGAGCGGGAATTTTTGTGGATATTTATTGTGCTCCGCTGTCTTATTAGTAATATGTAAAAGAATGTATTGTGATCACAGAAGAAAACAGAATTTCCTAATTCATTAGGTAAATAAGTTTTACTTTTTTATATCCCTTTGATTTAAATGCTCGATACTTGACTTTGTTTTAAGTTTAATTGTCAATTCATAACGAATTTCCTATTTTTGATATGTTTCTTCGGTATCAATATTTGAAAAACAGTAAATATCTTGTACAGGCGATTTTTTTATCGCGAAAATGTACTCGAATGGTGAAATTTCAAAATTAATTTTTAAAAATGAAATTTGCGTATATGAAAATTTTTTTGGGATAGTGTGTTTTATCGATAATTAATAATTTAAAATGGGTGAGTTTTTAATAAACTTATTAATATCTCATTTCGAATTCTTATTAAATGACTGGCACTGAACAGCCTTTAAAATTAAATATCAATGAATAAGGAATTGGAGGTATTCTTCTCCGGGTAATTAATTCAATTGGTCTGAGAATTCACTTTTAAAATATTTAATACGCAATTTCTTTGATAATTTATTGCAAGATGAGAATATGTTTTTTCCTTAACGGATTTCAAGTTAATTAAAATTAAAAAAACCTGGAGTAAGAATTAAGTAAATCTATAAATAAAATGAATCACGCTGCAAGATTTTTTCTTTTAAATCAAATTTAATCATCCTTCGATCTTTTTAGTGAACTTTTTGTACTTCGATTATCTGTCTATATTTAATATAATATAGTTTGAATTAGTTGATTGCCGTGAATAAATATCTGTATGAATCGTAAATGTATCCATCCATTTATTTTTCAAACGCGATCTTTCAATTATTGTTCCACTATTTTAAATTACTTTTCCAACAAAACGTGCTAGAAATTTAAATATCTTCATCTTTTATAATAGTAGTTTTTTGTCTAACTCGTGCCAATTTCGAGTTAATGTCAGATATATACAACAAATTGTATCTATATTTAAAAAAAAAATAGTACTTTCTATATTTAAATAATTCTTTCATGTATCCCGGCACTGCTTATTGCGCTGGACATATTGGCGAGCCAATGCATGTTTTAGGCAATATTATCTTCAATTTAATTTTTTTTTGGCATTTCAGCGATGGAGTTTTTTCATTTTGCATGTTAAAATTTACCATGAATCCATTTTCATTATTGTTTTACTATGTTTTTTTCAACTATAAATTATGTCATATCCACTCTTTGATTACCAATTTCTTTAATTCCTCGTGAATCCATTAATATAATTTCATTTTGAGCCAGTGATATTTTACAATTACTAGAGTTTAAGCCGTGTTTATCCATGAATCTACCGTAACTTGTAAATTGCTACAATTATTTTTCTAAGCAACGTATTTAATTATATTTTTGAATATGTTTCCTTAGTTGTCAATCGAATTTCTCTATATTATTGTGATCTGTAGGTAGCGGTTTACCTGCAAGTCGTTTGCTTCTACCATAATTTTCGTAAATAAATAAATTCGTACTTGATTGTTGCTTCTGTAAGCTGTACTTATTTTTATTTAATTCTACTTTACGTCGTTTATTGTGTAGCGTCGTTTACCACTATTTAAGCTATACTTTCCAGCCCTTAAGTTATGCTTATCCATGAATCATCCATTACTTCAAGCAGATTCTATTATTTGCTCGTTTTAAACAACATTTAATTTATGGTTTTTGTTTCGTTAGTTTTAAATTGCTTAGCCGTATGTTTTACTGGTTTGCCTCCGTTCTACTAATTTAAACTAATCTATATACATTGTAGAGTACATATCTCATGCAGAGAGTATCAAAGAGCTATAGTAATCGGTCGTGTACCTGATCAAAATATAAATATATATTTTTTTTTATTATTTTCTCGTTGCCTTGATTCTAAATATTTATAAAATTAATTCCCTACGCCTCTGATTTTAGCGTTATTAAATAGTTCGCACATTATATATTTTTGCAAAATTGGAAGTTAAAAGACCCCCAAATGGTGTTTTTCGCTGAGTAGTCCTAGAATAATTGGTTTTTGCTTGTGAGCACCAATGTCATCAATAAGAATAATTTATTTTAGAATTCATGTCATAATATCCAATTATTTGGTCCGTTATGCCAGAACGAAATTGAAAAACGTTATTTTAGGATATTTGTTATTATTATAATTATGAATAAACGGTCATCATTTATGTTGTACACGCATACGGTTTTTTATTCGTAATTATATGACGAGCTGAAGGCATTAGCTCCTTCACCTACGCTTGGGTTTATTGTCTACTGTATACAGTGCTAATAAATTTTCTTCATTTAAACACCAGTAGTTAAAAAATAATACTTACCCAGGATTCATCGGTACCTCTGCTTCTTTTTTTTTTAATTTTAAAACTAACTAAGGTTTGTTATAGGTCCCACAAAATTTAGTGCTCTTTAATATTCACAAATTGCGAAGAGAAATTCAAAAATGCTTAATTCTATTCCAGGACATCCATGACAATAATTGAACGGCATGCAGAAGGCATGTACATACCAGTGCATCTTTTTTTTTTAAACCAAGTTATGTTATAGAGCCCACAAAATTTGGTGCCCTTTAATATTCACTTATGTTGGACTTGCGAAAAGAAATAAAAAAATTCTTATTTCATTAATACGATTAGTTTAAATTAATCATTGTCGAATTGTTTATATTGAACTGTTTATTATATTTTTTTCGGACCGCGAAGCTGAAATATATTTGTAATTACAATAATCACCGCTCCTTTCGTTTATGGTGTACATATTTTGGTTAAAATATTTGATTAACAATATTTACAAACATCTTTGTTTATTATAGGATTATTCTACTCCAGTTTATATATAAATTTGAGCATCAGTGGTTAAAAAATCTTATTTTAAATCCATAGCAATGAGTCAATGGCATGCAGAAGGCATCTGTACCTGTATCTGTGCTTTTTCTGATTTGATTTTTTTTACAAAACCGGCACTATTGGAAATGTATACTATATTATCAGTGGTTAACACAATAATAATTAGGGATGCAATAGCATGCTGTTAATTTTGCTTGTACCTAAGCTTGTTCTGTTTTTGTTTATCCTTCTTTATTGTGTAAAATAGCTCGCTTGTTGAACTGATATGTTATTTGTGGGTCCCCCAGAGCCCTATTTCGAGCCAGCCGTCGAGTCCTACCGACGAGATCTCTATGCGTCGGTTCTCCACCTTTGAGCTTCTAAAAACTGAATTGATCCACGAAGAAAACATAACAAAAGACTCGTCGCCAGTAACAACACCAGAGTATGATATATCACCGTCGAAACATCGCCGAGTACAATATAAAAAGCAATTTTGGTATCGCTACTCGACGCATATCATTAACCACGAGTACTACGTTGATATCGGTCATGTCTCAAGGTCGTTCACCGCTGCCGACCTTATCGGCTTCAACAATACTGGTAACGTGTGTGTCTGGCCCTCCGAAGAAAGCTTAGCTTACTATATTTTAAACAATCTCCACTTGTTTGCCAACAAAACTGTGCTGGAACTAGGCGCTGGAATGTCAGCGCTGGCAGGGCTTGTTGTCGCTAAGTACGGGGGGGCCAAATCAGTTTTTTTGACTGATGGCAACGCCTTAGCGGTGGAAAACGTCGCAAAGACCCTGGCGCGTAATCATTTTGAGAATTGTGTGGTTCAAACCGCGATTTTGGAATGGGGCACCCAATTCGGTATTTATGATGTTATTCTAAGCGCTGATTGCCTATTTTTTGATGACGCTCGATCTGATCTGATTTTTACTATTTGGAATTCATTAAATTTACTTGGTACTGCTTATGTTATGGCCCCCAAAAGGGGCGGTACACTCGATTTATTTGTGACAGCGGCCGAAATGAAAGGCTTTGCTGTTGAAACATTAGTATTTTATGACCATCATGTTTGGGAACGCCATTTGCAATGTTTGGATAACTCGGATTATAATGAGAACATTCACTATCCAATTTTATTGGTTTTAACTAAATCTTGTTAATTTTTTATCATTTTTCCATTGATGTTGTTAACTTAGTAATAAACTATTGTTAATTTGAATTTTTGATCTCTTTTAGCTTAATTTTTTATTTATTTATTTTTATAATCGTTGATAGTTACACATGCCATAGAATTCAAACAATTATACATCCACAAGAGGCCTAATTTCTTTTACCTTACTTATTACATATTTTTATTTTTAATCGTTAATGAACGTACCATAGAATTCAAGCAATAATTATACTCTCAAGCTCTGATTAAGAAAGGTTATTAAATATATATCATAATATACAAAAAACTATTTAAATTTCTAAAAGGCTCTAGTAAATTATATAAACTTGAATTTCTGAATAATTGAATATAATTTTAATAACAACAACTATTCTTATCGTACTTCTCATTTGGATCTCTATAAACCTAAAAAACTATGAATCTTAATTAAAATTTGTACATCTTTGATTGTTCTAATTGTCATATTTTTAATTCCAATTATCTACTCATGTATAACGGTTATCAAACCTGTAGTATTCGTTATGACCCGTATATTAACTATTGGTTTAATTATAACTATAATTTTATGTACTACAATATTAAATTTACTACTCATTTTATATCTGCTGCAACGTGTATTATACTAGAAGCGCCACGTATATTAACCATTATTATTTGATTTATTTGCTATGCAATATTAAATGTACTAATTTTATATCTGCTGAAACGCGAATTGTACTAGGTACGACACCTATATTCACCAATATTATTTGATTGTATTGCTACAATATTAAATTTACTACTCATTTTATAACTGCTGCAACGCTAATCATACTAGATACGCCACGTATATTAACCATTATTATTTGATTTAATTGCTACAATATTAAATTACCTACTCTTATTATATCTCCTGCGACGCGAATGTACTAGCTACGACACGTATATTAACCATTTTTATTTGATTGAATTGCTATGCAATATTTAATATACTAATTTTATATCTGCTGCAACACGAATTGTACTAGGTACGACACGTATATTCACCATTATTGTTTGATTTGGTTGCTACAATATTAAATTTACTACTCATTTTATAACTGCTGCAACGCGTATCATGCTAGATGCGACACGTATATTAACCATTATCATTTGATTGAATTGCTACAATATTAAATTTACTACTCTTATATCTCCTGCTACGCGAATGTATTAACTAAGACACATATATTAACCATTTTTATTTGATTTAATTGATATGCAATATTTAATATACCAATATTATATCTGCTGCAACACGAATTGTACTAGGTACGACACGTATATTATTCATTATTATCTGATTTAATTGCTATGTTTATATGTGACAATCTCATTTTTATGCTCATTTACTCTTAGTACATTTGTATTTTAGATTTTTAAATTGTTTATTTAACGGCATTATTGCTTGGTTTTTAAAATTTTATTTAAAAGTTTGTTAATAACTATTATTATATTTGTGTTTGTTAATTGTTTGTCGCGATATATAAGTATACTATTTGACGTGGCAACCTGATTAGCCACAGTGTAAACGTCTATAACAAAGAGGGAACAATTTGAAATATATCATTTTGTTTTAGTAATCAAATACTATTTAGGAAAATCATTATTTTATTTTAATACGAACTATCTATAAAATGGATCACAGTATTGGTTTACATTCTATTACAATCAATTTGTTGTAATTGAATGAAAAATAATCGAATTATTTAAATTTAATAGCCCTCTCAGTTGAATTAGGATGTTTATCTGATGATGTACAAAGCGAATTATCAAATTTAGTATCTGTTACGTAGGTAATTGCTTCATTCTTAGTTTCTTTATTTCATGTGGTTCTTAACGATACCGAAAATTAGTTTTAATAATTTTTAAATTTATTTCTATATATAAAAATAAATCATAATAAATACATATCTGTTGAATTTATACATTTTAAGTATATAGAATTCAGTAGTGGTTATCATTTTTGGAATTTATTTTGCCCAGCTCGTATACAATCATCCATTACATACATCCAATTGTTTATTTTTTAAATGTTTTCTAAATAGGTTTATTTTTGAAATTGCTCAATTTTCCAATTCTTTAAATATGCTTTGAATTTATTTTCATATTTTAAATTTTTTGTTCTCACGTCTACCAAATACATATCTAATGATACTATATATCTAATTTATCTCTCTCTGTTGAATGAAATTGGTTTACTTGAATTTAAATCTTTAATAAATAATATTTATATATATATATTTAATAAATCTGAACTATCGTTAAACTTTGGCTAGTTATTCTTTACAAAAAAAAAAGAACTTAGTTAAGTCTCTCTCAGTTGAATTCAGATGTTAATTTGATATCTGATTAGGTGAATTCAAATGTATAATCATGTGATTATTTATACTCTTTTCCTGAAATCTATACATTTTGTATATTTTTCAATGCAATTGGTCATAGTTTTGAATTTGATGTTTCGTGCTATATCCAAAATTATCTACCCTTTGTCATATTTTTCAACAATAATTTCTTATGTTATTATTCGACTTTTGAGTCATTTTGAGCATTTGTCTCTATATATATATTACAGTGCTTCTTAATATGATGTTTCTAACATCTAAATAAATGATGTCCTTTGTTGAATGCAATCGTTCATTGGCAAAGTGAATCAAATTTATTAAATGTCCATTATATCTAGTTATACCTTTATCTATATTCTTTGACTTGGCTGTGATTTTAGAATTATTTATTTGCTTTCTCTGGTCGCTTTGTGTGGTTTGTGGAAATACTCCTGAATCTCTTGCAAAGTTTAGGGTTGTATTATTATCCTAGGCTTTCCCAGTTCTCTAATCTGATTATGTAATGTATAGTAACATTTTACAAAATTATGTATAGGTTACCTTTCAATATTTCGTTTTTATTTTATAATGGGTACCTGAAATTTTTGCCTATTTTTTTGTAATGGTAGCTGAAAGTTCTACAAGTTCTTAATTTCGTCCCTAAATTAGTTCTTCGAGGTCAATATTGTCGTTGTTCTCGGTAATATCGTTATGTTGAAGATAAATAATTTATAAATTACCCAGTTTTCTTGTGGGCTATCATTAGAATCTAGATAACTTTGCTTTCTTAAATCAGTGTTTTGGGCAACAAGTTCGTTTGGTCTTTGTTCTTCTCACTCCATAATTAATTCAAACAAATTATATATATATATATATATTTATATATATATATATATATATATATATATATATATATATATATATATATATATATAAATAATTACAGATCCATCTGGTATTTTCCCAAATTGCTCATAAACTACTTATGTACTATTCAAAATGGGGATTATCGATAGTTGTATCTTCTTGCATCTAATGTGAAATTTTAGATATTATACTAAAATTATCTTGCTAAATTTTCTTCACAATGCTACTAACTGATCTCTAGGTTTATTGTCATTTATCAGTGTTTTGTGCTTATTTCTAATATCTTTTTATTTTCATTATTGTTTTTGCAGAATTATATACATAATTACATATATAAACATACATATATATGTAACAGGCTATTATTCTCATATTGATATCGTTATCGTTTAATACCATTATTTCTATTGTCTTTCTTTTCTTAATTTATTGAATCTTTGGAAATTATCAGCTATATAAATATATATCTTGCTGTATTTCCCAAATTGCTGGTAAATTATGTTATATTGTTACGCTGAAATTATATAGATTTTTTCACAACTCTAAAACTAGTAGTTTATTCTTCTTTTTTTTTTTAGTATTACTTTTAAGAAGTAGTTATTGATCATATAAGTCAAAGTAGAGGGAACAGTAGGGAGTTGTTCAATGAAACATCATATATTCCGACTAATAGTTTATTTTGTTTGTTCTACTTCTAATGTATCTTTGTTATTAACCATTTCGTAATTTATTCAGCCGTAAATATATATATATATATATATATATATATATATATATATATATATATATATATATGTATATATATATATATATATATATATATATATATATATATATATATATATATATATATATATATATATATATATATACTTTCTGGCCCATATTGCTGCCGACTAATTTGGTTAAATTAATCTAAATGGTGAATATAGATAATTTATATTATACTCCATATTTTGCAACTATCGTTAAAATATGAATGTTACGCTAAAATTATCTAGATAACATTTCACAATCCCAAAACTACCGATCTTCTAGGTGTATTGTCATTAATTAGTATTTTTCTCTGTAGCTAATATCTTTATTAGCCATTTCTTAATTTATTCGTCCGAATTATATAGATAATAAAATATATATATCATGCTTTTTTGCTCAAATTGCTGATAAACTACATATTTTAAAAGATTCATCTAAATGGTGAATATAGTAAATTGATGTTACGCTAAAATTATCTAGATATTATTTCACAATCCCAAAACTACCGATCTTCGAGGTGTATTTTCATTAATTAGTATTTTACGCTGTAGCTAATATCTTTATTAGACATTTCTTAATTTATTCGTTCGAATTATATAGATAATAACCGATATATAAATATATCTATATATCATGCTCTTTTGCCCAAATTGCTAATATACAATATATTTTAAGAGATTAATCTAAATGGTGAATATGGATATTTGATGAATTATCTAGATAGCATTTCACAATCCCAAAACTATCGGTCCTCGAGGATTATTTTCATTAATTAGCGTTTTGTACTTTCGCTTATATCTTACTTATCCGTTTTTTAAATTAATTGATACATTCTAATTTTATAGATAATAGATAGATAAATATATTTATCATGCTTTTTTGCCCAAATTAAAAAAAATAAAATATTTTATGAGTTTATTGTATTGTGATTATAGATAATACATGTTACGCTAAAATTATCTAGATATCATTTCACAATCCCAAAATTAACGGTCCTCGAGGTTAATTTTCAATAATTAACTTTTTCTAATTTCGCCTAACCTAACGTAATCTTAATTATTCATTTATTCATCTGAATTGTATAGATAATAATAGATATTCAAATTTATATCAGGCTTTTTGCCCAAATTGCTGATAAATTACATATTTTAAGATATTAATCTAAATGGTGATTATAGATAATACATGTTACGCTAAAATTATCTAGATATCATTTCACATTCCCAAAATTAACGGTCATCTGGGTTTATTTTTAATAATTAGCATTTTCTACTTTCGCTTATATCTTAATTGTCCATATCTTCATTTATTTGTCCAAATTATATAGTTAATAACAAATATATAAATATATTTGTAATCCTTTTTTGCCCCAATTGCTCATATACTACATATTTTAAGAGTTTAATCTAAATGGTAAATATAGATAATTTATGTTACGCTAAAAAATTATCTAGATTACATTACACAATCCCAAAAATAACGGTCCTCTTGGTTTATATTTATTAACTAGCGTTTTCTACTTTCGCTTATATCTTCATTATCCATATCTTAATTTTTTTGTCCGATTTATATAGATTATGACGGATAAAAAAATATATTTAATCTTTTTTGCCTTAATTACTGATAAACTACATATTTTTAGCAATTAATCTAAATAGTGAATATAGATAATTGTATGCTAAAATTATCTAGATAACATTTCACAATCCCAAAACTATCGGTCCTCGGAAGTTAATACTTTCGTTTATATTTTCGCTTTTATCTTGTACCTTAATTTTCCATTTCTTCATCTATTCGTCGGATTTATATAGATGCCGACATTTATAAATATATATAATCCTTTTTTGCCCTAATTGCATCTAAAATAAATTATGGTTAGATTCATTTAAATGGTGATTTTAGATAATTTATATTATACTCTCTGTATTTCGCAACTATCGTTAAAATATTGAGGAATTATCTAGATAACAACTCGCAATCTCTGAACTATCGATTTTTTTTTTACTAATTAGAATTTTGTGCAGTAGCTATTATCTTTATTATCCATATCATAAATTATTCATCAGACTTGTAGGGAGATAATATTTATAAGTATCAATTAATCTATATGGAGAATATAGATATTTTATATTATACTCCGTATTTCGCAGAACTTCTTTTTTGATACTTAATTTTTCTTCATTTCTTTATTATATGATTGGCCTTGATATATAGTTATTCACAATTATATAAATATATGACTTTTTCTAATTTGATACTAATTGGTTGGCTTAATCTAAATGGTGAATATAGATTATTTATTATATATCCTAATTTCTCGTATCTTTGTCTCTGTAAGCTGTTTATTATTAATTAAGTAATGGATATTTATTTCGTCTAAAACCACATTAGATTGAGACACCCGAATTATAGAATATAGTTTAGCATATTGATAATTTTTTGCATTGACGAATTTAGATTATTTATTGCATTGGAATATTGACTTTGTTGCAATTTTTATTTTATTTGTGTAATGACGTTCTTATTGTGCCTTTATATTTGGTTACGTAAATTTTTACGGCAATATTTCATCTGAATCTTACTTTTTTGGAAGAGTTATCTTGATAAAACAAAATTATTTTTTAGATAGATCCGTACCTCCAGCTTTAAAAAATGCTTCTATTTTTAAATTGTTACCTCTTTTTGATGTTATCTGTTTTACCTCCTGTTTTACCTCCTGTTTTACCTTAGCTTATTTAAGTTAATCTAACTCATATTTTGACGATTGATATTTATGAATATTTTAATTAATAAATTTATTAATTATGTGCCTAGTTCATAGTTTGCCTTCAATTTATTTTGTACTACTGATCAATATTTTCTTGTCATGGTACAAATTATAACTATTTATTTTTTAAATTTAACTAAATATATCTGCTCACATTTATTCCCACTCCCTTGGCGGAAACTCTCTCTGTTATACTCTCTCTGCGTCGCACCCAAGCGAAAACTGTCTAAACCCAGCTTAGCTCGGTCAATCACGACTTATCGACTTTTATAAACTACGCTCCGAAGCTCATTATAATTAAAATCATGAGTTATTGAAACGCAAACTTCTTATTTTCAAAATTTTTTGGATACAAGTTGGTATCAGTGTCACAAGTAGATGGTTCTTCTGCTAATGCATCATTGTTGACTATATTGGTAAATTATAATAATTTCTTTTAACAATTTTATACATCTGCTGTATTGATTTTAATTTGGATAGGCTAAATCATAGTTTTTTATTCATTTAAGTTTGATGTAATTTGAACAAGAATTGCTCGTCACAGGTTAACCTTAGCTTAATTAAGTTTATCTAAAAATAATTTAAAATGAAAATTATGAACATTTTATTATGTGCCCAGTTTAAAGTTTACCTCAGCTATCAATTATTTATTGCATAAAACGTATTCTAAGTTTATTGTCATGGTACAAATTATGACTATTTATTTTATAAATTTAACTATATATATCTGCCCACATTTATTCCCACTCCCTTGGCGGAAACTCTCTTTCTTAAACTCTCTCTGCACCGCACCCAAGCGAAAACCGTCTAAACCCAGCTTAGCTTCGATTAATTTTATAAAGTCGTTATAAATTATGAAATATTGAAATGCTAATTTCAGTATTTAAGTTTTGCAGCTATCTCAACCTACACGATCATTTTTAAACCCACCCGGTAACTCCTAGTTGAACATACATCGTTGATATTCAGTTGAAATTTAATTTCATATTTAATTAATACCTCAAAGTTTAATTAAATTATATCAAATTTAATTACAAGAAATATATTTTCTTTTATTAATTTAACTCTAAATACTATTTTAAATTATGTGACCATTTTTAACATATAAACACGTATAACTTATCACTTGTTTTAATTTTATATTTGGACATTTATCATATTGAATTTAGTAAACTCACCCAAAAGTCTGGGCATCAATTACTTGTCCATTTGTCATTTAATAGCGAATTATGTTATGATTGTTTTTCCTTAAGTGGATAGCCAAGTGTTGCGTCATTGGTGTAGGCTTAAGCCTTACTTAATTACATTAAAATATGCCTTACTCTTGCAAGCAACAACCTATTCTATTCTATTGTCTAATTTTATTTTTGTGACTAAGATTAGTTTTATGACATCTTAAAGTCAGTTTTATCTCGTATTACTTAAGTATATGTATTTTATTTTATTTTATGAGGAGGTAAATTCTCTTTAAGAGTACTTCTAATCTAATAATACCAAATAAATAGTAATGCGTGCTCCATTCTATTATTCATGTGGAATGTTGAACTTAATAAAAACTTTTTTTTTTTCTCATGTTTCAATTAGTTTATTGGACTCGAATTTATATTGCAGTTGTTAATTTCAAATCTGTAATTAAACTTATTATTTCAGAGCTTTTTTTACAGTAGTTCATCCAGCATTGCCAAATATATTGTTAAATATTATTGGATTGGTACAATTCTCAGATTTATTTGGTGAATTTAATAAAAGTTTTTTCCTTTTTGCTCCATTGCATCTCTTCCGGAATTATTTCAATTGTTTGAATTTCTATTGGCAATACATGTTTATTAAAATATAAAAGTATACTTTTTTGTTATAATTTCTACTTAATCTTCATCACGTTTTTTAATATTTGAGTAATAAATCGATAATTTACCAAATTATTGGTGTTTACAAATTATAATTGGTTAATTAATTAATTTAGACATTATGTGTATGTGTAATTATAAATTATAATTCAGTGATGAATAATGTTATTCATAAGTTAATCGATTGCTCAAATTAATCGATTACTTTTAATTTTATTCGTTGAATGTATTATATCAATTAGAAATTTTTGTATCATTATCATTGATTGTTCATTTTTTATTGATACATATCAGTCGATCCTTTATATGTTTCATCTTGTTTATCGCTGATTGAATATTTTGCCATTTGTTTCGATAATGTATTTAATTCGATACTAGTAATCGTTTAATAAATATAGATTAATATTTCTTTGGATCCAGTTATAGTTTTTTGGACGATTATATATCGTCTAGATGTGATTTATTATCTTTAACAAGTCGATGGATACATCGTGTAAGTCGAAACATTTGAATCCGTTAATTTATCATGTGAATCGATGATGTATCATTTTAATCGAATTATGTATGTTAGTCGATTAATGTATATTGTTAAGCGATTTCTGCTTAATGTTAGGCGATTATTCGTATCAATTTTTTCAAAAATGTTATCAGCATGATATATATCAAAATGACCAATTAAATATGAAATTATTAACAAATGTTTAGTGAAACTAATACATATCTGATTATTCCGTTGAAAAAATACTCGTACTGTTAATGAATCGAGCTGATTTAACGTTAATCTAATATCAAATTTATAATCTGAGTCGTATTCCTTTTATGTCTTCTAATTTGTTATGTTAAAATGAAATATATGGTGGGTTCACACTACTATTTTTGCGCTACGAAACGAGATTTAAAATGATATTAGTACTGCATCTTGATATATCATCAAGATTAATAGGCGAACTACCAAATATTCAAATCGACTGGGTAGTAACCCATTCGATATGAATATTTTAATTTATTCGATTCATCAATCTGTTTTCTTTTTATTTAGGTATTTAAATTCTAATTATTAAATCAGATCGGTTCAAATTTTTTTGGAATTGTATATGGGGGAGTTTAACCTAAGTATTGTTGGTGCTTCCCCTATTTTATAAAAGCCTTATATGTCCAAAGGACCATTATAGCTCAGAGATACTATAAAGTATTATTTTTCAGTATTTAGAATAAAATTAAACAATATTTCTCGAATTTATATAAAAATCAGTCCTTAACAATACCTAGCGTGTTTTGAAAATATGGTTTTAAATTATAAATAATTACTTGGGTTACAGATGAATATAATATCTTTTAATATACTGTCGTGCTAGAAATATTTTCGTATAAAATATATATATAAGTATATATCATTATATACACGTAATTTTCAATTATGAATTTCATTATTCATTTTACATTTTAGAGCTTGAACAATTCGTTTGGTTTTGACGATTATCTTTCTATTTTCAATTACAAAATTATTTAATTACTTGGTCCAAGTTCTGTCTTTCATCGGTTTTTTCTGACGAATTATTGTGCAATTTAGTAATTATTTTATTTTTCAATTTTCTCTATTCAATTACTTGCTCCAAACCCCTACTTACCAATCGCAAATGTTTTCTCATGGAATTGCTGTCTGATCGCACACTATTTAAATCATGTTTCTGTATTCAATTACTGAACTAGTTACCCATCGCATTCGTGTGATCTCTTAAATTTGTTGCCATTCAATCTCTGCTGTAGATCTGGGATCATTTTAAAATTATGAAATATTGAAATGCTAATGTCATCATTTTAAAATTATCCAAAAGTTGAAAAGACTTCGCAAAAATTACATATGCTTTAGGAAGTGCGCTAGTCCGGGAATCGAATCCGGATCCAAAATTTGACACATAGACCTAAATATAAATTCGAATTTGGCATCTCATAAAAGAAAAACTAATTCTCTGTCAAATCCGATACCAAACATATCTACATTCCATTCTGTACTTTAATTTTTCTGAATGTACCAGTATATGGTACATTTTAACCACAGTTAAAGGCTCTTAATTACTTCTAGTAATGTCTATTCTGTTATTTGTACCGCTTCGTGTATTTCTACTTGTCGAATTGAAGCAGTTTCTCTTACTATTTATATTCTATTAATTGTACAAATGTATGCAATTAAATTAATTTAATTCACGTAGGAACTATCATCTGAGTTTGTTTTCTTCTTCTTCTGTCGAATTCTTACATCTATATTATATTTCTATGTTTAATTTCTGAATTAATTACATATGTAAATTCAATTACTAGGTGTATAATTACTAAATCAATTACTTTAATTGTCCATGTATACTAAATCTCAATTGTAATCTTATTTCGGTTGCTTATCTTACATTATAATACCAAGTATCATCGTAGTCCAATTTTTGTTACAAGATCTAATTGAAACATATTCAATCACTTTGAACATTATATATTAAATCTCATCAATTGTAATGTTTTTATTCCTATTGCTGATTTTAAATTGTAATGCGAAGTATCATCGTAGTCTAATTGAAACATATCCTTATTCGCCAACCGTAATCTGGTGCCATTATTTTCTATTCAATTACTTTATCAATTACTCAAATTCATTTGAGCTCCACAATTTTTCCAGCAAGTCGTACGATTCAATATTGATATTGCAAATTCAAATACTAATTTTATTTCTTATGATTACTTAGTCCATATTCTTCTAAATTGTTGTTTTGTAGTATCAACTTTCAATTACTATGCTCATGTCAAAATTTTTAACACCAATTTTTATTTTCAAGTTATTAATGAATCTATTCAATTCAGATTCAGTTTTCGGTTTTTATACCATAAATTGTACATTATTTTGGAAATGCAGTCTCGGGCGGTGTTCCAATAACACTCAGATATCTCTGTGCGTCTCTATTATAAGTTCTATTTTTGTGTTGTAGTGCAATTGTTAATGCTCCTTTTATACTAATTCCTTTTTAATTTTTATTTGACAAATTTATACGTATAAGTTAGTTCGATTTTCTAATTGTTAATTCAATTATTACCTTCAATTACTTGGCACTTAGCTTGTATGTGGTAAATTTTCTGCATTCATTAATGGTGGTTGACTTTCAATTACCATTTTGCGCCGTCCTTTTTATCTAGGTTGAATTTGATGCTTACTATCGAATTATGTAATTTCTTGTTTCTATTTATTAAATCAGTTTATTTATTCATGTCTACAATTTGATAGCAATGACCATATTTGTTGTTCTATCAATTGTATCTCCAAAGTAAATTTTGTAATTGTTACTTCAATTACATTTTAGCACCGTAATAATTTTTTTATCTGTTTCAATTGGTACGTCCCCAATTACTATTTCTCTCACCAATCGATATTGTGATTCAATGGTTTGAAACAATCCTATTTTCACAACATTTCGATTTTGTAACTGTTACCTTCAATTACTTAGCACATGATAGCTAGAATTGATGTTTTGCTTCTATGTGGTAAATTTTCTGCATTCGGTAATGCTTGGTGACTTTCAATTACTTTTTTGCGCCGTCCTTTTTATCTAGGTTGAATTGGATGCTTACTATCGAATTATGTAATTTCTTGTTTCTATTTATGAAATCAGTTATTTTATGCATGTCTACAATTTGATAGCAATGACCATACTTGTTCTTCTATCAATTGTATCTCCAAAGTAAATTTTGTAATTGTTACTTCAATTACATTTTAGCACCATAATAATTTTTTTACCTGTTTCAATTGGTACGTCTTCAGTTACTTCGCATTTCATGTATTTCACCGATCGACATTGTGATTATTACTTCAATTACATTATAGTGCCGCTTTCAATCCTATGAACGTTGAATTGATTGCTCCAAATACAAATAAATTCTGCAACACTCTTTAATTATAACAATTACTTCATTAATGAACTTTAATAAAGTTATATATTTTGATCCTCCATCGTATTAGCTAGTTATCAATTGTGAACATTTCAAATTTTCATATTTATAAATATCCAAGCTCGATTTTCTATTTTTTAAATCAATTTATTAATAAATCAATTATTGTCCAAGTCTGCGTACAATTCCTTAGATAAAAATGAACAATCCTATTTTTCTCTCCAATCGTTTCTTCAAACTCTATTTTGTAATTGTTATTTTGAAGAAATGTTACAATTGTAACATTCTTATTTCGTCTATAATCGATTTATGTGTTTGTCGTCGCTCGCTCGTAATATTAAATTTGAACACTACTCTTTTGAAGGTACCGGACCAATTTGAATTCACTGCTTCTATCTTCCGTTTCTAAATAATTTTAGAGTGGGGAACCCAAAGGCCATTTCATTTGTAATTTTGTAGCTGACTGTATCTTCCTGCAATACGAATACAATGCGCAATTCGCATTTACAAATATTATACGGTGAGCAGAAGGCATTGGTACATGTTTAAGTATATGTTTGTTAAAATATTTCGTTCAAATGTAAATCGCCCGTTTTGTGATTCAATTACTGATTTATTTACATAACTACAACTGCTTCGTAATATTTACAATTAAATTATTGAAATTTCGTATTGGGTCAAAATAATAATAATGTGGATATTTTATTGGTCAATCACTTTTACAATTACATATTTAAACAATCCTCTTAACGCTATGTATGTCTTCGGATAAATTACATTAATAATTTTTTCCATTTATATGATTTTCTAGTTTTAAATTCTGCCAATGGTTTTAAACGTGGGATTCTCTGAGGAGACGTCTATTACATTATGTCAGACGTTTTGTCCAAATTATAGATTTTTAACTAATTTATAATGACACGGTGTTAAATTGAAATATCATTGATGTTGTATTGAGTAAAATATATATTTAAAAATACATGAAATAATTTTTCTAAACTATTATTCATATATTTGTTTAAAAAATCAACAATTTAAAGTTGTAGAACCTAATTTCTTGCAGATTTCTATTATTGCCATTCTTTTTGCATATTTAATTTTTTTCGTTCTATATATTGATGTTATTTTGATATTGTATAAAGATGTATATTTGAATGTACACGAAACTATGATATACATTATTTGTATTTGCTTGTTTTGAAGCGTATAAAATCATCGAATTAAATATTTTAATTTACGAACCATAGTATCTGCAGAATATTCTCCTCAATATTCTCTTTAGCTGCGATGTTTCTATACCCAATACCCAAACCTGATTTTATACCTGTAAGGATACGAATTTTTAACCCATAATTTAATAGATTTCGACACACATCGTAAAATGAAAAATGTTTTTAATTTTATATTGTACCTAGAAATTACTTGGATTAATTTCAAAAAATATACTAAATAATTTATGATTGTTATTTGAATTAAATATATATCATTTTGTAGTTGTCATAATTTTTGCATAATATTCTCTCTTTTTAATCTTATGCTCATAATACTATGTCGGTATGACCATGAATTTAATTTTTTGATTTTACATGGAAGTCTTTGCCATATTTATCATTCGTTTCAGTTTGAATGAAATATTTAGTTGTAAATTATAACTTCTTCGCCTTAAAAATTGTGACTGTGTAAACGAAAAGTTTCCATAGTGTTTTATGCATTTTATGCAATTGTATCAAAACTAATTCCTGGCTACTACTGAGTATCTTCTTTTATATACAGTAATCATATACAATTGGATATTTATTCAATTTCGAAATAATGTGGGTTTGCATCAAAACACCCAGGATTCTTCCCTTTATATTAATTCAATGTTTTCATATGCATCATCTGAAACTGCAGTTAAATCTGACTTAATAACTTAATATTTTATACTGGGTTCTTCATTTAAACCGAAGGTACATCAAAAATTTAATATTTTATTCAATCAGAACGATGTGAATTGCTTCAAAACAAGTCCAGTTACAGAAGTCATTAGAACTCACACCCTGTATTACATTAATACAATCCAATATACAGCTTAATATTTTACAATAATTCCATGTCTTTATATACATCTGGTTAAACTGTAAAATACTGTTTCTTAAATGAACGACTCTGGATTCTTCCTTTTCAATTACTACAATCTAAGTATGATATTCATCCTTTATATTAAACTGTAAAGAAACTTGTTTTAAACCTCTTAGTAAGTTTCAAAAGTGCAGGGGAATATGCAATTTAAATTCTTCTTTTTATAATAATACAATCTAATACAACTTATATATCTTATTTTAATTAACTTCTTCTTCTCCATTATCTAAACTGCAGAGACAATCTTTAAATCATTTGTAAGTTTCATGTAAACTCGGACAATGCTAGCTGAATTCTTCTTTTTATAGTAATACAACTTCTAAAACTGCAAATGGTTTCAAAACTATTTGTATGTTTCCATAAAAACTTCACACCCCCTCATACAATCGATAATATCAAGTGTATCATTATGTTCCGTTTCTTCATGAAGGTCTTCTTCTACTGTAGTATAATCTGAATTGCTTCAAAACTATTTGTAATTTAGAGAAAACTCTCTCTTGAATTGCCTCTTTATTGATTGCTGCTGGATACACGTAATTTAGTTTCTTCATGAAGTTCTTCCTATACTGAAATCAAACCTGATTTCCTTCAAAATTATTTGTAAGTTACAGAAACCTCTCTTAAGATTTTTGCAAATTGCATTCTTCCTTTACAATTAATACAAACAAATACATTATGTGTTTCTTAATGAAAATCTTCCTATAATGTAATCAAATCTGATTTCCTTCAAAATTATTTGTAAGTTACAGAAAACCTTTCTTGGATTTGCTTAGAATGTCAGGTACATATAGTAGTATTCATTTTAAATTAATACACTCAAATACATCATGTGTTAATGTCCATTCAGTTTCTTCATGAAGATCTTCCTATACTGTAGTTAAACCTGAATTGCTTCAAAATTAATTGTAAAATGCAGGAAACTCTCTCCTGCATTTTTCTTAAATGCCTGCTGCAGATAGTGGTATTCCTTTTAAATTAATACATTCAAATACATCATGTGTTTGTCTATTCACTTTCTTCATGAAGATCTTCCTATACTGTAGTCAAACCTGAATTGCTTCAAACTTGTAAGTTACATGTAACTCTCTCCTGGATTCCGTTGAAATGCCGGCTACATATATGAAGGTCTTCCTATTCTGTAGTCAAACCTGAATTGCTTCAAAATTAATTGTAAGTTACAGGAAACTCTTTCCTGGATTGCTTTGAGATGTCGGCTGCAAATAGCATTCTTTCTTTTAAATAAATTCAAACAAATCATGTGTTTATATCTATTCAGTTTCTTCATGTAGAGGTTCTACTGTGGAATAATCTGAAATGCTTCAAAACCATTTGTAAGTTTCATTTTATTATAAAATAAGTAAACAAAATTTGTTTTTGTCGAAAATGTTTTTGTGGAACTTCCAGTAGCAGTCTTCCTTTTTAAAATGTGATTTTATCTATTTGGTTTCTTCATGCGCATTCTGAATTGCCTCAAAACTATTTGTTATTTAACGAAAACCTGAACTATTTTTCAAACGATTGCTTCAAACTAGTTTCAAAAATACTTGGAAACAATCACCTGGTTTCTTCTTGTTTAATGAATACATTAAACTTCATATTAATTCTGCTTCTACATGCAGATGTTCCAGAATTGCAGTTAATTTTTCAAATTTTACTTTTGCTGGGTGGATGAGTTTACTGGGATTTCTTCTATCATCAATTTTATGTACTTTTATGTATGTCGAATGGGTTCGCGATCATTTTTTCCTACCCACTCTAGGGTTACTAGGCTAGTAATATTATTTTAACTAAACCTTTTGTGTTTGTATCTGTTTCGGTTCTTGGTTAATTTATAATTCTATGTTAATTTGGAATTGAAGGGAAATCCGTGAATGGTTTCAAAACTATTACTTTTTATTATTACAATCAACTGCAATTTATCATTATTTCTGTATCTGCTTTATGTTCTCTAGAATTGCAGCCAATTCTCCCAATATTGCTCTTTTGCAGAGGTGGTTTGGTATTCTGTTATATTGCACCATTTGTTTGTGTATGATCTTTTAATTAATTACGCAGCAATCATTCTAAGGTACTTCAATTAACTGCCCGATGATTTAATTAACTAAGCCGTTCTTCTTCGGCATATTTGTCGTTTGTTCGAGTATCGGCAGCGGTTTCTGGTATCTGTGCATTATTACATTATTATTATTTTATTATTACATTATTGCCATTACGTAGTATTTTAAATAGAATTTCATATGATTACAGGAGGATTGTTAAACAAATTTGATTTCGTTTTATGTCATTGTTTTAAAAACATTATTGATATTTGTGCGATTTTTTTCTGAGGAGTGAGATTCTTTATTCCAACAAGAATTATTTAATATTTTGAAACCATATTTTCATATGTTTAACTATAAATGTACCAATATTTATCTAATCTTTAAAAAATTCGTTAGTATTGTGAATTCATTTAATACTGTTATTTTACAAGTGACCTTTCCAATGTCAAGATATATCCGTAAAATATAATAAAAGTATGCTCAAATATTTGATTAATATATATTCATCAAAAGCGCTTTGCTGTTTAACAAGAAATTATATATACACAATTGCTTTTCATACACTTTAGTGTATGTAAGTTGCGCACTATACGTCCGTAGTTATTTAGCTTGTTATATAAAGTTTAAAAAATCCTTTTTTTTATTATCTTCTAAACTGAGGAACCTCTAGTGTTTATTAGTACTGGGGCAATATCCCCAAACAATGTTTTTAAAGCACGCATACCTTAAAACAGGGGTAGTAAGAATTTGTATTAATGTCTTCTACTGCTTACCATAAAATTGTGGTGACAGCTCCAACATTAAATTGCGAATTTAACTCCTAATTCTTATGTGACTTAATTTTCATTTTCTTTTTTTCGTCGGGAAAATGCGAAAATTTTTTACTTGGTTCCAAGTTTCGTTGAACGTCTTTGATAAGAGTAAACAAGTTTGCAAATCTGTATGATTTTATTATATTTCTGCTGTTCCCAATTTAGAAATATTCTTACTAAATTAATTAATTACTTATTGCTAACTAAGCATTACCAAATTTATTTATAACTTTGCAATTATTTTGCTACATCACTTTCACTGGTCACTGTTTTTATCAGTTCGGCCCATGTCATTCTATATACCTCATGCAATTCACGTATTTACCTCTTTTTGTATGCTACCACAACATTTCCAGAAGACCAGATCTATATTCTTATGATTATTATTGTTGTATTGTCATTTTACATATAGTTTATATAACATATTTCATTAATGCTTTTAACTTATCAGCATTTTATTTTCGAACCATAAACTTTTAACAACTTATTTCAAAATATTGACTATTATTTTAACTATAGTCACGATGAGTTTAGGAGTTATCCCTATTTTAAGGTTGCTTGAATACATTGTTAATTGAGCAATCTTTTTATTTTTCAAATATATATTTCCTATGCATCATTTACTATTTTAATAACTAATAACCCGATACTTTAAGAATTCATTAAAAACCAGTTTTTTTTTAATGATTTCAAAATCTTGCTTGTTTCTGCAATTCATGTTAAATTTTATTCGACCTATAGAATATTGTATTTTGAAAATAATGTTTAAATTGTCCTATCTGTCCAGAGATTTTTAGCAATTTGAAGAATATTTCAATCATATACAAAAATTACGCCACTGACAATTTTCAAATAGTTTAATTATGTATTTAAAATCAACTATCCAATTATATTATAGAAACTTTTACCGAACCTGTTTGCTCGTATTTGATAAAGTAAAAATTATTTTAACCACCAATGTGTTATTTATTCTTATATCAGCATTTTACGTGTTTTTACGTGTTAGCAGAGGATATTTCATCGAAGGTACTTCGATTTCATCCCCGATACGTGAATAAACGTTGTCTTTCAAGTATTTTTATTAATAATTCAATTTGTATGATACTTTGAATACTTTATATGTTTCTTTACTAATCCCACACATACTTATGCTAATGTTATACTTTATATATTTCATAACTACCTGCTTCTCTTTTACGGATGTCGCAGTTATTTTTATATTGAAAATAATTCTTGCAAACCAATGTATTGTTGTGTTTATTCAATTAGGTTCGTTTTACTTTCAAATGCCGTGCTTTAAGAAACTAGCATTTTCTAAAATATCATTTTTTTACATTGTAATTTTGACTTATGTTATATTGTTTAAGTGCTTGTTTGTGTTTAATCAATTAGATTTATTTTACTTTCCAATACCATACTTTAAAACACTAATATCTATTTTTTTATTTAAAAGTCGAAAGGATTTGCATTTGTGATTTGTGTTACACTGTTTACATGGCATACTATTTTATATGGAGAACGGATTTTTACGTTATTTCATGTTCGTATTTCGTTCTCCAAACTGTTACCTATTAAAAGAACTACATCCAAATAAAAATTACAATAATTTTCAGTTCAATAAATGCTTACTTATAAATTACAAGTTCTCGACGGGTATACTGGAACTTATCGTACTGTAACGTAAATTTACGTATTTGAATTTTATTTTTAGAAATACTTACTCGGCAATTCTTGTATTTATGTTGTCCTTTTTAATAATCAATCATTGATTGTATTTCTTGCGTATATTTTTATATGCACAAATTGATTTTGCGTATAAATTAATTCTTTAATTTCTGTTAACCGTAAAAACACGTATTATACGCTTCTAATCGTATTTTGGTATGTCACGTTTTATTCGTGTTTATACGTTTAGATATATATGTTAAATATATGCGTAATATGATTCTACCCGGAATTTTACCTCATATTATTAATGTTCCTTTAAACTGGAGTGTCATAATTTATTTAGACTTAGTTATATTGTTATTTTTGTTGATTAAATAAAACTGTTCTATCTAGAAGTGTTTTTTTTTTTACCCTGTCTTCTTCCATATTATGTTCAATTTTATAATTTTCGCTGAGAATATTTGCGGTTTAATAAAATTATATTTTGGCTTTCAGGGCCGATTACTGGAAATCCCAAGCGAAGAAGTACTGTGACTTCTGTAAGTGTTGGTTCTCCGACAACAAACCTGTAAGTTTCCAATCACCATTTTCTTTTAAAATAACTTATTATACAAGTACATTTTTTGTAATGTAGATTCCGATTTTAAAAATCATGTTTTTCTAAATCATAAGAACTACTCCATTTTGATCAATGCCTCTGAATGTCCATTCATAATTTTTATCGGCTTTTCTCATATCTAATTACGCTTTGTTGTACATGTAACATCATTGTAATATCTATAAGACATCGCACAGAAACTATAAATCTACTGTATTACCACTGCAATATTCGTATATATTTATTTGCTATTTTGCCACAATATATTGTTGGCGATTATCATGGCATTATGATTGGTATTGAATTATATACATATATAATTGAATTTTTCCGTTATATAAACATATGTATTTGTGGAGATTATTTCATCCAATTCGTGTTCATTTAAAAATATATATAATTGTGTCCTCTAAACGTTACATACGTATATTTACGTAAATAATTTCAATGAATGCATAAGTAAAGTATTCAACGTGCAACATTACAATTGTGATTTCTACAAGACATCGCACAGAAGCTTTTATTTATCTATCATATTCCCACGACAACAATCGCTATACTTGCTATATATTTATTTACGTCTCTTGTCACATCGTGCACTGCATATATAATATATATACTGATACATCGCATACTGCAAGTTCAATTTTATTACATGAACATATTGGTTACATTCAATGGAATGGCACAATATCATAATTTAATAACTTCATAATTAAAATAAAATCTTCCTGGTTTTATCCTCACGTACAAATGAGAACGATTTGTGTAAAATATTTCATCCATCTTTCATTTAATTACCATTCTAAATTATTATTGTTTCACATGAGATGCATGTTCAAACACTACGTTTAATCAATTTTCTTATTATTGAAATAATAATTGTATTCTTAAAACGTTCATAATATCAATGAATGAAAGGTTTTCTACATTTATCGCATTTTAGTTGCGTGTGCAACGTTATATTGTGATCTATAACACATAGCACAGAAACTATTTTTATATATATCTTTATATATTTTAATAAAATTGCGGTCAGGTTGTTAAAATTGTAAAAGTGTCTTAAAGGCATATACGTATATTTACGTTAAAAATATTAATTCATAGAAGACGTTTCAATGTAAGTTGCATATAAGTTGCGGGTGATATCTATAAAAGTATACTTCATCGACTTTCGTGTTCATATTTTAAAATTCAAAGCTTAATATACGTACTTTTCTTGGCTGTATAGTTGCACGCAAGTTGCGTATATGCAACATTACATTATGATTTCTATACGACATCGCAGACATTTTTTTTGCGATATGTATATGTTCGCCCCCCATTCGATGACCTATGTGACATTGTATAAATAATACTGATGTATCTGAAATCTCTAAAATGTTGCAACGCAGTTTTTCTGCTCTTTTGTTAAATAAATAGATAATTTCTATGGTCATGGTTTTATATTTCGTATATTTACGATTATCTATTTACGGGTGTGATAACTATATGACATCGCACTGATACTTTTTATCGACATCATGTTTCTCCTTTCCATATCGAGCTGTGACATTGCATAGATTTTTGCAATACATTTCAATTGTAATTATCATCTTACGATTAAATTACAAAGAAATATTTTCTTTCTAATGTTACATTCTGGTAATAATGTGAGTTGCATTAATATCATTAATTTTTTTATTAAATGAAATATTTTTATAAAAAATAGCTTTTATTTGAATATATATTTTATTCGTGTTGTAGGATTCTACAATATTTCTAACATATTTAATAACTTTTTAATTTTTTTCATCCTTTAGTACGTGTCATTTACTTCAAATGAATTTATCGTAATACTACTAATTTTTATTAATTTCGAAGATATATTTTCTAATTTGAACCCAATTTATTTGTTTGAAACCTACGTTATTAAATATGTTTAAATCAATGTATACTTATGAACCTGTCATAGTAAGCCGTGGATGTTGAATTAGATTAATAAATGAATACAGCAACTTCGCAGAGTTGCTTTCTAATTAAATTTGAAGCATCTCTTTAAGTTTATATCTATGAGGATATTAATTGTGTATCGTGAATTCTACTTATCTGTGATTTTCTAGAAATGTCAGATATCTTGCTTGAGAATATTATCTATTCGTGTTTATTGATTCTTATTATGATTATAGTAAAATGTGTCAAGTTAACATAAATTTTCTTATATTTATGCGACATTTCGTTCCATTTCCATTTCTGATTTTTCATTTATTATTGTACTTGTGCTTATTTCGAGAGATTGCAGGATTTCTTTTGCTCTTATATTTTTATTAATGCAAATATCTTGTGGAGTTGTACGATTTCTAGCTCGTCTTTTACGATTCCGTTCCACGATTATAGTGAAATTTGCAATGTAATGTATTTTTCGTGCTATTTTGATTTTTCATTTATGCAAATTTCTATCTCCTACAATTGCCTTCGGAATTTGTGTAGTTCTGCCATACTATATACGGACTTTTTCTAAAATATAAATACACTCGTCTGGATAATCCATTTCATTTTTATATTGGGTTCCACATTTTAATTTATCTCTATTCTGATTCATTATTTATGAACTATAACTTTTAAAATAATTTAATAATCTACTGTGTTAAAACATCTATGTATTAAGTGTTGTACCAGCTGAAGATGTATCATTTATAAATTTATTATTCATTTTAAAATATCTTGTCAATTTCATACAATATATAACTATGACCGTAACAATTGCACGATTAAATTTCGTTTTAATCAATTTTTAACCAATTATATCGAAGAAAATAAATTGTTTTCGTAAATATAGATCTTATTTTGCACTATATTTTTCAAATTGATCATTTTCCTTGGTATACTATTTCGAATTAAATCATATATGCCTCTGTGATTCGACCTTTGGTATATTTCAGCTTATTTCAAATAACTGCTATGATTTGAAATTTGAATACTTCAATTCTATACAAAAATTACACTTTCAACTTTCAATGGATTATTTTTATAGTAGGCAATTTCCGAAACTGTTTTCTCGTATTTGATAAAAGTAAAAATATTTTAACTACTATGTGTTATTCTTTCTTATATCATGATTTTATGTATGTTTCCGTTTGCCCAAGGACTCAGGATTTTCATTTTTGCCCGATACGTGAATTAACGTTATTCTTACAAATATTCAATCTGAAAAAGTATATATGTCCCACATATACTTATGTTAATGATATTCATATATTTCAAGGATGTCCCACTTATTTCTATGTTGATGTTAATTCATGAGAACTATTATTATTTTCTAAACTATCTCAAACTCTTAACAATAAAGTCGCACGTATGTTTGTGTACTCAATTAGGTTTATTTTACTTCTCTCTTTACAAGGATATGGAAGTTCTACATCTTTTTTTGTTAATTCAATTTATGAAAATTATATCGTTATTTTCTAAACTATCACTAACTCTTTTCAAGGATGTCCCACATATGCTTGTGTTTCACTTTATTATTAAATTTGATTTCTCATTCATTCTCTAAATTTATCTCATTCCATACTGTTATCTGTCTTACTGTTGTCAACTCGCGAAACTAGCAAGTATTACAATAATTCTCGTCCCGTATATCTAAGCAATTATAATTACAATTTCTCGTCGCGTGTTGCCGTATGTGGTATTTCGTGTAGTAACGTAAATTTACGTTGTATGTATTAATATGTTTAAAGGTCATTCAAAAGACATACATTTCCTGTCATTTTAATAACTTAATTAGCATTTATAAAATGTTTCTTGTATAAATTATTAATTGTATAAAATGGATTTGGGTATAACATACGTTCGATTACTGTACGCTGGAGACATTGTAATGTTACCACCAGTATTTTAATCATTTGTCTTATTAAACAATAGCTTTTAAAGCAAATTATACCATATATTATTTAGTGATTTCATATAAATTCGTTTGCGATATCATAGAGATGTTGCGAAGATATTGAACACAAATTGAATTTTTTATTTCTGGGGTATATTTTCTTATGCACTCAGCACATTACCACCTCGTAAAGAAGTCGGAATTTAATACATTTGCGATATCCTAGAGTTGTTGCGAAGATATTGAACACAAATTGAATTTTTTATTTCTGGGGTATATTTTCTTATGCACCCAACACATAACCACTTCGTAATTTAATACGTTTGCGATATCCTAGAGATGTTGCGAAGATATTGAACACTAATTGAAATTTTTATTTCTGGGGTATATTTTCATATGTATCTAAAACATATTTCTATTACGACCTCGTCGAGAAGTCAAAATTAAAATTCATAATTACTTTGAATAGAATATAAATCATAATTCTACAGTTCACTTACTTTATCCATTATTTGTATTGATTTTTTTGTAATAGGCAGTATTTTTAATACTTTCATATCTTATCAATTCATTAATTATATGGAATTCACCTACGTATGCTTTACGGCCTCATTGTGATGTCGGTATAGAATTAGTATTTATTTGTTTTTAATTCTCAATTGGATATAGTGTAAATTTTATACCTCTGTGGTATATTTCCTTCGTTCATTACACGCATTGATTTGAACTACATTTTAATTACGACATCGTTGAGATGTCGGGATAAAACCAGTATTTATTTCTTTTTAATTAGTAATTTGAAAAATGGTGTATCTTTTACTTCTGAAGTATATTACTTGTATTGAATTCACCCTCACTGTGATGTCGGGATGGAATCTGTTTTTAATTCATAATTTCACATCTTTCTTAAGGGGTATATTTACTCCATCCATTACACTTATATTGAATTCGCCTACATATGCATTACGACCTCGTTGAGATGTCGGGATAGAATTAATATTTATTTATTTTTAATTCTTAATGTGAAATATTTTCTTTGTCCATTACTTCTATTGAGTTGACCTACATTTCGACATAGTTGCGTTTTGTCTGGTACTAGTATTTATTTCTTTTTAATTCGTAATTTGTTTAAGTGTGCATTTTATACCTCTGTGGTATATTTCCTTCGTTCATTACTTGTATTGGCTTGACCGACTTATGAATTACGACATCGTTGAGATGTCGGGATAGAACCAGTATTTATTTCTTTTTAATTAGTAATTTGAACAAATTGGTAAATCTTTTACTTCTGGAGTATATTATTTTATTCACCCTCACTGAGATGTCGGGATAGAATCTGTGTCTTTAATTCATAATTTAAAAAAATGTGTGATTCTTATTATTGTGGGGTATATTTACTCCATCCTTTACACTTATATTGAATTCACCTACATATGCATTACTATCTCGTTGAGATGTCGGGATAGAATTAATATATATTTATTTTAATTCTTATTTTGAAAAGAGGGTATATATTCTTCCTCCATTACTTCTATTGAATTGGCTTACATTTCGAAATCGTTGTGATTTGTCTGTTACCAGTATTTATTTCTTTTTAATTTGTAATTTGAAAAAATGATGCATCTTATACTTCTGGAGTAAATTACCTCATCCATTACTTGAATTCACGCTCGTTGAGATGTCTGGATTTTATGTCTGTTATTAATTTAAATTTGAGAAAAGTTTGAATTCACCTACATATGCATTACAACCTCGTTGAGATGTCAGGATAGAATTAGTATAATTCACAATTTGAATTAGTGCGAACCTCAGACTTCTACGGTATATTTACTAGACAACTTACATATCATTACGCTCTCGTTGAGATGTTGGAGTAATTATTTTTAATTCTTATTTTCAAAAACGTGTGAAACTATTATGGTATATTTAAGTCTTAGTTACTGCTATTATTGACTTCGCATATATATTTTTATTACGATCTCATTGAGATGTTTCATTTTTAACAGTATTTTTTATTCTAAAATAGTGAAACTTATACTTTTGATGTATATTTATGTCTTGATTACTGCTACTATTGTATCACTTTATAAAAAAATTATTATTTTCGTAACGTAAGATATGCTACAATTTTTCTATACACAGATATTCTTCTGTTGCGATCTTGTAGAGATGTCAGAATTTTGATACATTCATTCAATTTTTGGAAAGTTAAGGAAGCTCATTAAGCAGTTTCTGCTCCATTGGAACATTCGCAGCTAACAAATTAAATTCTTCTGCTTAATATGGCGTACGATAACGTACTTACATTTTATTAATAAAATAAACAATAATGAAAACAGATAATATTTCATCTTATATACAAGTCTTAAAAATGTCTTATTTCAGTCTTCCTGATAATGTTTGTCTAGGTTGATGGTTAGTTCATGATATATGTATATATTGATACCTTCTTAGTATACTATTTCTTATTTAGGTTATTTTGGTATAACTGTTGAAATCACGGTTGATTCTCGTACAAATGGTACAATAATGCTTCTAATACGACTTCGTACAAAAGTCATTTCAATAGTATTTTGATTCGTTCCCTTTTTAATACTTTCTTTCTTTAACGTAGATGATTCGATTATATCTCTTTTAACTTCATATTGTGAATTGCCTCGATTGCGATCTCATTGAGATGTCGCAATTTTAACAGTATTTTATTACTTTATCTTTTTCTGCATATAATACATGGGTGCTGTGGGTTCTCGTAAACATATTTCTATATTACTGCTGAATGTAATTTGATGATTTTGGTTATACATTAATACAGAATTGCTTTTATTACGATCTCATGGAGATATCACAATTGTAACAATATTTTATTACATTTTCTTTTTATTGCCGTTTTTCTATTATTCACTTAAGTTAACCATTTTTTTCCCTGCATACTGCATGGGTTTAGAGGTTTCTCGTAATCACGATACTTATGTTGATAATTCTCGTAACATGATACAATAATGCTTCTATTACGATCTCATAGAGATGTCATGGCGATATTTTGATTCTTTATCTTTTTAATCCATTTTCTCTATAATTAAAACATCCTAAACATGAAAATTTTCTATTTAACTTTATGATTCTTTGTAGATGTCTGCAATTGGTGTCATATTCATTGTGTTCCTTAATTGTGAAGTTTGGAATTATGAATTTTCATATCTTTTATGGATTTTAACAATTTTATTTTATTATCGTTTTAAAGCATGAAACTGATCTCAATATGAAATGTTTCTATTTTTTATTTCTTCTATTGGTGGTTCTTGTAACTTGATACAGATCTCATTGAGATGTCGCAATTTTAACAATATTTTAATTCATTATCTTTTTAATGTCTTCTATAATTCATACATGGTATATATTGCTGCATATCCTAAACATGAAACTTTTCAATTAACAATAATATTTTTAAAATTTGTGATTATGCATTTTGGATTCTCGGTAACAGAAAACGGAAATGCTTCTAATATGATCTCATAAACATTGGTAATTTCTTCTTTTTTTTGTATTCTCGTTAATCGTTCGAATGAAATAACGCATAAATAATTTTGTGAACTTGCAAACAGATGTGCTTCTTTCACGATCTCGTAGTGATGTCGCATTTTTAACAATATTTTATCTTTTTAATACCTTGTTTATACACATATATTCTATGTCACATTTTTTTGCCTCTATGACTAACTAAATAATTGTTTTGGTACATATTTGTTTTACTATCATGTGTAGCTTATAGGTAAAATCACTAGCTTTATTATTTGTCAGAGCGTGGAGTTTCATGAAAAAGGACGTAAACACAAGGAAAATGTCGCTAGAAGGTTGCGGCAAATCGGTAAACAATCTAGACGCGATCAAAAGGAATCGCTTAAAATGGACTCGGCTCTTAAGCGAATGGAGAGCGCTGCATTGGAAGCTTATCGTAAAGATATTGAGTCCAATGCGGATATTACTTCTCGAGCCATTCATGAAACTTTAGAAACGCAAAATTTAGCTCTCGCCAATAAAAAAGTATGGCACGAAGTTAAGAGTAAGGAGGGAGCTACATACTACTGGAACACTGAAACAGATGGTAAGTACGGAGTACTTACGGAGAAGGCTCATTTATTAACCTAATTTTCACAATTTTTAATAAATCCCAGTTATGTCACCCATTTCCGACTGGGAGACATTTTTAAATTGGTTATTTACTAATTAAACACCGATAAACACACCAATTTTATTTATATAATCAATTTTTATTAATTTATTGTTTAAAATACAACAAATATCGATTTAAACTTTGTTTAACTCATTCTACGATTAGCTATGCATTAGTTACCGTCAGGGGGGAAGGTGGATAAGTTATTATTATTATCCTGTTGTTAATAGGATATTTTACACGTTTTTAAATCATCATGGGTTTGTAATACGGTAATTCTAAAGCACCAATTTTATTTATAACATGAATTATTTTTCAATGAATTGTACTATACTAAATATCGATTTAAACATTGTTTATTCTACGGTTGCGGTAATTTTTCCGAATCAAATGTAGTACTTCCTGTACTTAATGGGATATTTTACACGTTTTAGAATCTAAAAATGAACCTCCAAATTATTTTGTCATTCTTTTCTTTCCTTTGTCGTCTATTTTGCCTCCTTCAATTTTTTATAATAATTATTTTCAAATTATTGATTGAACTTTACCAAATATCGATTTAAACATTGTTTAATCGATTATTCTACGGTTACCTAGGCATTGTTTGCACTCCAGGGGAAGTTATTATTCTTAAACCAGTGTTTAATAGGTTGATTAGTTAATTTTACACGTTTTAAAATCTACAATTGAACCTTTAAATTATGGATTTATCATTATTCTTCTATATTATCTTTGCAGCACTGAAACCGATAATTTTATTTATATGAATTATTTTCAAGTTTTGGTGATGCAGAATATCGATTAGCTATGCATTAATTACCGTCAGGGGGAAGGTGGTTAAGTAATTATTCGTATCCTATTGCTAATAGGATATTTTACACGTTTTAAAATCTAAAAATGAACCTACAAATTATTTTGTCATTCTTTTCTTTCTTTTGTCATCTTTTTTGTCCCCTTCAATTTTTTATAGTAATTATTTTCATATTATTGATTGAACTTTACCAAATATCGATTTAAACATTGTTTAATCGATTATTCAACGGTTACCTAGGCATTGTTTGCACTCCGTGGGAAGTTATTATTTATTATTCTAAAACCAGTGTTTTAATTGGATGATTAGTTCATTTTACATGTTTTAAAATTTAAATTTGAACCTATAAATTTGTTATTTTTTCGTAATCTCCCATTGGCTTGTAATACGGTAATTCTAAAGCACCAATTTTATTTATATCATGAATTATTTTTCAATGAATTGTACTATACTAAATATCGATTTAAACATTGATTATTCTACGGTTCCGGTAATTTTTCCGAATCAGATGTAGTACTTCCTGTACTTAATGGGATATTTTACACGTTTTAGAATCTAAAAATGAACCTCCACGTTTTAAAATTTAAATTTAAACATATAAATTTGTTATTTTTGCGTAACCTCCCAATCAGCTTGTAATACGGTAATTCTAAAGCACCAATTTTATTTATATTATGAATTATTTTTCAATTAATTGCACTATACTAAATATTGATTATTGTTTATTCTACGGTTGCGATATTTTTTCCGAATCTGGTGTAGTACTTACTTCCTGTACTTAATGGGATATTTTACACGTTTTAGAATCTAAAAATGAACCTCCAAATTGTGGATTTTTATCTATAATTGAACAACAAGCCCAAACTTTTGCAACTGGTAAAAAGCAATTACAGGTATGCCATTTATAATAGTATTCTTTAATTTAGTAAAGACTTCTGTGAAATATACAGATATTACTACGAGGAAATATACAGATATTACTGGATATTATACACACATACTACTAGGAAATATACAGATATTCCAGATAATATTGGGTAATTTACATATATATTTCTACAATGAATTTTTCATTTTCTTGAATTTAAAAGTCAACCGTTTAATCGTATGCATTCAAAGTCATTACTATTTAATTTCCATGTATTATCGAGAAATATACACATATTACTGTTTAATATACATGATTTACATCCAGACAAATTCTTTTTGTATTCATTCTTTTTCTTTTCTCTCTTTTTTGTAATCACATTTTATGTATTCGCTAATTCTGTTTTCATTATTTTTGTATTCATTTCTACTTGAGTTTGAATTGCATATGTTTTGGAAACTATACGGATAATATATTATTTTTGAAACACTGAATCACGTTGATTTGAAAATTTATGGAAATTATATCGATAATAGTATTCTTGTATTTTATTGAACTTACTTTTCAACTGATTCATAATTGAATTTAAAACTTTTTATAAAGACTACATATTGTTTTTGGTAGTTTTACCTAAAAATGTTATAATTGCATTATTACATTCAATTCTGTTTTAGTTTGAATTCCAAACATTATCTACAGACCCATTTTCATTCTTCAAATTTGAACATATTTTAAACGGAATAATATTCGCCTCTTCTATTTATTTCCTTTTTCGTAGATGTTTTTTTAAATTATACCTAAAATATCTTTTTATAATTGCATAATTACATTCAAGTTCGAATTTCAAACTTTATCTGTAAATTCTTCTTCCACAAATTTTAAACTGAAGTTATACCTAAGATATATCATTTTTGTAATCATTCATTACTGTTTAAGTTTGAATTTTTAACTTTATCTACAGACCATTTTTGAATTCTTTAAATGTGAACAAATTTTAAACGGAATAATTTTCGCTTCTTCTATTTTTATTCCCTTTTCGTCGATGTTTTTGGAAATTATACCTATAATATCTTTTTATAATTGCATAATTACATTCAATGCTGTTTTAGTTCGAATTTCAAACTTTATCTGCAGATTCTTTTTCCACAAATTTGAAACGAAAGTTTTTGGAAGTTATACCTAAGATATATATTCATTACTGTTTAAGTTTGAATTTTAAACTTTATCTACGGACAATTTTTAAATTCTTTAAATGTGACCGAATTTTAAACGGAATAATTTTCGCTTTTCCAATTATTTTTTTTCCTTTTCAGTCATATAAGTAAACAATGTTTCAAACTGTATATATACTAATTTAAATGCCTCTTTGTCATATTAATAAACAAAATTCTTTTTTTGTTGTTATTAAATGATGCAATTAAGTACGCGATAATTTTCGCCCTCATATCTTTTTAAAATTTCAGACTAGATATTATATGATTATGGCTATAAATAAATACGTACAATATTTTTTTTTAATTTTAGTTGACTTCCTTAATTATTCAGGACACAATTCAAATAATAATAAAACATATTATGTTTTTTTCGAATTGTGAACAACAAAACATTTAAAATAAATTTGTAAATTGTAACAATAATCGTTATTAGAGTATAATTTTATTTCTTCATGCATTTGCAATGAATTCCTCATTTGACATACTATTAATAACTTGCAAAGTACTATTTAATATCATTGGTTGTTGAGAGCTGAAGTATCTGGTAATATTTTTAATATATCCCTTCATTATAGAAGTATCGTGTTTACAATTTAATCACTTTAAACAAGTCCTTGATTTATGATGCAACTCACTATTACTCGAGGTATTTTTGTCTATTGAATACATTGTCAGTCGAATCTAAAATTAATTAGAAATTTAATTATTTTCTATTTTTATCATTCGTAGATTATTTTTACACTTGTAAATTGGAGTAATTCATTGAGCGAAATAATACGCCGAAAATAACATTCTCAATTTTAATATTAATTATCTAATAAGTCCTTTGTAATTGTGACACTTAGTTATTGGCAGTAAATATTCGTGTAGCTTATTGAATAATATATAGATATTAGCTTCCTTCTATAAATTATATCGATCTTTAATTATTTATTTATCGTACTATTAATCTTTTTTAATTTGATACTGCTTGCTAATCCTGTCGAACGTTGTGAATAAATATTATTTATACATGGTTTTAAATATTTCGGTTTTTATTTACTTTTGCAATTATTTAATAATTTGAATAATAACTATTCTTTATACAATTTCGAGTTATCGATTATTTTATAATCATCTATTATTTACTTTATATTCAAACATATATTTAAAAATATATTTCGTCATTATCATTTGTAATATTTTCACATTCAGAACGTGTCAATTTTTCGATTACTAAAATATATTCGATTATTTTATAATATTATTTATTCATATTGTTACTATTTATTTTATATGATTTTATTTCAAGTATATTTTATAAGATACGGAATTTTATTAGGATCCACTATTTTAAAAGAAAAACTAATATTTAATCATATTACTACTTTTTTGAATTTATTGACGACGATTTGATCTACGTCGACGCCGACGTCGACTTCTATATCTGAATAACATAGAATAGTCACGAATGCTTCAATTATAAATCTTTGGATAATTAAATAAAAGAACGATTTTTTTATATTTATATTGCAAAAACAAAAATGTCTCTACTACTGAATTTCTAAATCTTTCGATTATTTTAACATATTCGATTATTTTATTAAGACTATAAATACTTCTACATCGACATCTTTATCTGAAAAACTTGTCACTTTAATTAAAGTATTATCGATTTTTCCTTATCCCAAATATATAAATATCTATTACTGAATCTTTCAATTATTTTATTAAGTATTATTTCAGCGGATATATTAATATGTATACAAATTGTTTTTACATATTTTAAGTAATTATATTTCATCTACATTTTGGCTTATGAACTTTGAAAGGTCAATCATTGCTTAAATTACAAATCTTTCGATTAATAAAAAAATATTCGATTATTTCGGATGAAGGTCTATTATTTATTCATACCAATTATTAAATTTAGCCTATTATCTATTATGTTAGATGAAAATCTATTATTTATTTATATTACTATATATTTTGAATTATTATATATTTTTATATACTTTCGTCTGTCTCAAAAACAAATGTCTCAATTTGTAGATCTTTCGATTATTTTAACATATTCGATTATTTTTCTTTCTATTATTTTTTAATTAAAACAAATTTTTATACATATTGTTCCTATATATTTTAAATTATTTTTCATCTACATCTCGAAAACATAAAAAAATTTGCATTACCTGACTTATGCGATATTTTATTAGTTTTAATTTAGCAGAAGTATTGGCATTAACGCATATTTCCTCAACATTTAATCAACACATCTGTTGACACGAAACAAAATGACACGCTGAATTTTAAATCATTCCATTATTCTATTAAGATTTTTATTTTTATTTGAATATTAATATTATTACAAATTGTTGCTATATATTTACAAGATGTTTCAACAAAGGGAATTATATTTGTGATATAACGACATTCGTTACTTGAATTTCGAATGATCTACTTTAAGGTATATTGATTACTGGACTATTTATCTTTCGTTTTACTTAAACTACTGTCGCTGATAATTCAAATACAACGATTCTTTACTAATTTTCTGGTGTGCTCTTTTTTCGCGGAATTGCTAGCAGCGCAATAGCCAATTTTGTGCGAATTCTATTTCTTTTGAATTTATAATGCATTTACAAACAATTTGAAAATATTTCTATTTATTTTTTAATAAGCAATAGTTAAGTTATAAATTTTGGTAGTATTTTTGACCTCCAGTAATATTTGTACTTCATTTTGAACATTTATTAATATATTATACTTTAGAATACTTTAATTGGATTAAATTAAATATGTATTCACATTTGAAATTTATCACTTCTTCATATACTAAGTCGTTCTTTAAATATAAAGTTGCCAGTCAAATAAATAAAAGAAGACATAGCGTATTACTCATTTAATATCTTCTTGTTTAGTTGATGTACTTCCTTTGTTGTAAAAAATCAATCCATACGCATTCATTTCTTGCTGATATCTCAATACTGATATTTCAAATATTTACACTTGCTTGACAATTGTTTTGTCTACGACACAATCTTGAAAAATACTGATTTGAAATAATAAAGCGTATTAAAAGCTTTAAACATATCAAATGACAGTTCAGAATTCTACGATAACGTCTTGTAATCAAGTTTCTGCATTCTCTAATTGCAATGTCCTTTAAACCAGGAATTACTTTTAAAATCTCCTAAACTATAATCTTAAAAGAAATCAAATAAATTGCAATTTTAGAATCTTGCTAAAATAAAATACACTTAATTCAATAATATGAACAATTATTCAACGCTAATTTGTTCATTACAGGAGGCATTTTGTGCAAATCTATTTATTTAATATTTCCGATCTATATCAATTATTATTTTCTTCTGGTTCCAAAATGTGGAGCTTTACTATTATTTTGAAATAATTATATTGTTATTTAATTCGTTTTAAATCATGAAACTATATTTAAAATTCATCATTTTTAAAACAAAGACAGCGGAAAAGTTCCGTCATTATCAAGATAAACTGAAAGTGCTCGAAGACAAGCAACAAGAGGAGGAAGACCGGGCAGCAGCTGAACGTGAGAAAATGAAAGCTCGACGTGTTGTCGAACCGGAAGTGGTTATTCCGGCTGCAGCATCAATCGTAGAGGCACCGGTTGGGCCTTACGGACAATGGCGAACTGTTGCGACTAAGTAAGCACGGTTATAAATTTTATTAATTATTTATACTTCGCTTAAACATATCATTAAGAACCTAATATTTATTAACTGTTTATAAAAGTAAATAAGAAATCATAGAGGCACCAGTTGGGCCTTACGGACTGTGACGAACTGTTGCGACTAAGTAAGCACGATTATATATTTAATTCATTATTTTCAATTCAACATTGCAATGGGACTTATTTACTGTTTAATAAAAATTAATTAAAAATCATTGGGGCACCAGTTGGGCCTTATACGGACAATGGCGAACTATTGCGACTAAGTAAGCACGGTTATATATTTAATTCATTATTTATCTCTTGCTTCGATATTGTATTTAGTATGTCACATTTATTAACTGTTAATAATTTGCGTAATATATCTTGCATTTGAAATTAAAACGCTTTAAGTTTATATTCTTATTCAAATATGTTGTTCTTTTAATATTTTTTAATGTAATTCGTCGTTAATTCGCAAGAAAAAAATTGTACTTTCTACTCTGAAGGTGCCACAGCGATGTAAACACCCAATTTCCTGCACAATAACTTTGGTATATTGCGTAGTTTTTGTACTTAATGAGAAGTACTGTTTTAATATATATTTTTTGTAATTCATTCGCAAGACACTATTTGTTCTTTCTACTCTGAAGGTGCCATTATCTTTGGTATCTTTCGAACTTTAAATCATATCGACAATATACTTTCAGCTTTATAGGGCCCTAATATATGAAACTCTTTTTAAATAATTGAATAATAATTCCGTTATTGTTAACAGCTCATATTTCTTGCATATTTAAAATTAATTAAAATGACTCTGCGCTATATGCATTAATTTGGCGAGCTGAAGGCATAGGTGCCTATACTTGTTTTAGGGGGATGCCATTCCTTTAGCATTTTATTATGTTCTAGTTGGAATATTTCTTAATAAAAGTTGTTTTTCCTCTTTTTTAAATCATATTTGCATATTATTTGTCATTCTCTACTCTGAAGGTACCACAGCGATTTAAACCAAATTTCCTACATAATATCGCTGGTGGATCTTTTTCGGGTAATTCTTAGTTTTCTAATTTCTTCTTTCGCAGGATAAGCATTTGCGATTTTCATTATGTTTTTTCTTAATTTGTCTATAAATCATATATATTTGAATGTTATTTCTCGCTCGCACGTAAGACAATTTTTTGCCATTTACTGTAAAGGTACCACAGCAATTTAAACCAAATTTTCAGTATCAGTATCTGGCAGTTTGAATCATAAATATTTCAGGTTGTATAGGGCCCCAATATATGGACACTCCCCTTTTTAAATAATAATTAAGTTGTACTTAAGAACCTAAGTTCGTATCATGTGATTCTCTTAATGGGGAAATCTGGCAGTTTGAATCATAAATATTCCAGGTTATATATGGAAACCCCCCTTATTACTACTTTTAAATAATATTTAAGATGTACTTAAGAGCGGCTTAAGTTTATATTATGCGATATTCTGAATGGCGAAATCTGGCAGTTTGAATCATAAATGTTTCAGATTGTGTAGGGCCCCAATATATGGAAACACTCCCCTTAATACTACCTTTTTAAATAATATTTAAGATGTACTTAAGAGCTGCTTAAGTTTGTATTATGCGATATTCATAATGGGGATCTTTTTTCGATTTTCATTTTCTGATTTTTAGACTGTTATTTGTCGCTCGCTCGTAAGACAATTTTGTATCTTCCACCGTGAAGGTACCACAGCAATTTAAACCAAATTTCCTACACAATATTTTTGGTATCTTGCAGTTTAAATTATATCGAATGTGTATTTCCGGCACCAACGTATAAAATCCCGTTAATACTACCTTTTTAAATAATAATAAAAATGTACATATGTGCTTTAGTATTTGGTTGTATTCGAGATATGACATTTATTCTTATTTTAGAATTGTTTATTAATTTGTTTATAAATTTTATATTTGAATGTTTGCTCGCTTATAAGGCAATTTTTTAGCCTTTTAAATCAAATTTTCTACACCTTGACTTTGGTATCTTATATCAAATGTGTATTTCCGGTGTTACAGAGCCACAATATATGAAACCCTCAATGTTATTTATTTATTTTAAATACTAATAATGATTTACTTTAAAGCTTTTAGCATTTGGTTGTGTTCGAATTAGGCAATATTCTAATTAAGGAAAGAGTTTGTTATTTTCCTTTTCGGATTTTTATTAATTTCTTTATAAATCATTTCACTCGCTGGTAATACAATTTTTCAGCCTCTGTGATGGTACCACAGCGATTTAAACCAAATTTTCTACACCTTTGGTATCTTGCAGTTTAAATTATATGGAATGTGTATTTCCGGTGTTTTAGAGCCCCATTATATGAAACCCTCCTTAATATATATTTTTTTTAAATAATAATAATGGTTTACTTAAAAGCTTAGGCATTTGGTTGTGTTCGAATTAGGCAATATTCTAATTAAGGAAAGAGTTTGTTATTTTCCTTTTCTAATTTTTATTAATTTCTTTATAAATCATTTCGCTCGCTGGTAATCCAATTTTTCAGCCTCTACTGTGAAGGTACCACAGCGATTTAAACCAAATTTTCTACACCTTTTCTTTGGTATCTTGCAGTTTTAATTATATTGAATGTGTATTAATTAATATTAATTTTTTTAAATAATAATGATGTTCGAATTAGGAAATATTCTAATTCAGAAATGTGTTTGGTATTTTCATTCTCTGATTTTTATTAATTTGTTAAATATATATAAATCATATATATTTGCATGTTCGCACGTAAGACAATTTTGTACCCTCTACTGTGAAGGTACCACAGCGATTTAAACCAAATTTCCTACATCTTCAGTATCTTTTACAGTTTAATTCATATAGACCGGTTGTAATTAGGCCTTTAGGGTCCGTTTGGACCACATCGTGAAATATCTTTATTTAAAAAAAAAAAAGTGTACAATTTTGACTTGCCAAAAAAATCTGTGGTACTCTGTATGGGTAAATTTAAAATTTCCATTAGTTTAAAAAATTTTGTTTATAAGAAAAATCAGAAAAAAACTATATTTATTTATAAATGTATAACTTCATTGTTAAAATGAGCTGAAAATTTAACCGAGTCTTTTAGATACTTAAAGATACGCCAAAGGTTAATACTACTTTTTTAAATTTAAATTAATTACTGCTAGCATCTTTTTTATTGAATATTTAAAATTAATAAAGATCGCTCTGCACTGTATGGATTAATTCAGCGAACTGAAGGCATAGGTGCCTTCACTTGTTTTAATTGGGGTGACGCGTCCGTGTATTATGCAATTGTGTTTATCTGCATACAATTCGATGCGCAGAGGAATTTAAACATGATGTTGTTGTTTTAATTATTGTTTTTTTATGAATTGTTTATAAAATTCATCCATTCGTTTCTTTGACAGTATTTTAGCCTCTACCCTATTGGTGCACTTCAGAATTTTTTTTATTTATTAATTTCAGGCTGTCGAATAGCATTGATTTTCAACTGCCAATGCAAGACGACGATTATATAGCTACTGCGATTCCGGTCGCCAAACCGGAAATTCCCGTCAAGGTGTTCAAGGAGAAAACCGTCGGGAGTTTAGACGATGGCGAAGCTACGAATGTTACGTTTAAAAAGCGTAAATTCGGGGGTAACCGAAATGTCCGACAACGTTTCGACAACGATTAGTTTCTATTATTCATTTGTTTCCTGTTTTTTACTCATATAAATTAAATAATAAGAAAATTTCTTTGTTTTGAAGTACTTTTTAGGTGTATAAGTTTCATAAAATACGCATTTGTTTCCTGTTTTTTATTCATGTAAAATTACAGTCTAAAAATTAAGTCGATTGTATTGATTTAAAAACCCTGTTTTTTATTGAGGTAAAATAAAAAGTGTTACACATTTTTTCTTAAAATCTACAACTCGTACAATTTAGTTCGTCAGCTTCGTTAGCTCTTTCGTCTTCAGGTGGTATTCTGGGCTGAATTGTTACGGCATTAATCATAATTTGCCTTGGTGGGGTCATAATCTGTTAGGATTTCAGCGACTCGTAGCCGCCATTTTCTTTTCCGTTCATTTTGCACCTTTTCTATTTGCATAATGGCCGGTAAACTCCTCCAGGAGTGCAAACATTGAAATAATAATACCCTAAAAATGAAATTTTCTCATTTTTTTTATTAACAATTAAGTGCAATTTTTTCAGAATAATGCATTATTTTGCAGCTTTCCTAGTTACGTATGAAATTCAAAAATAGTATTCCTTTCAGTAATTAGAAATAATGAAATTCATTTACTGGTGCATTTTATACGCTCAGGGATTTCATTTTACAGTGTAATACCGTCTTCAAAATCTCTGATATTAAAATTTATATTGAACAAAGGAACCCATCTTTAGTTTTAATTTTCATGTTGTTGTGTAATAGATGCTAGGACCTGGGAGATTGCATTATATAATGCAATATGTGCTTTAAATCTCGAGGATTCCATTTGATACTGAAATAATTGATTTATATTCTCAGAGATCCCATTCAATAGTACAATGTGTTTTACAATGTCTGCAATTACATCATGTTTCACAATCTCAGACCTCAAGTGTAATAAGTGCTATATATTGTATGCTATAGTGTAATAGTGCCTGACAAATATTTTTCCAATCTTTTAAAATTATTTACTCTACTCATATGTACTTATAAATCTCAAGGATTCCATTGTACAGTCTTGTATGTGCTGTAAAATCGCAAATCTTGCTTTCTATAGTGTAAAAATCCAAAAGATTTGGTAATAGTGGCAGACAAATATTTTTCCAATCTTATTTACTCAAAATGTGTGCTTTTTAATTGTCGTAAGATTCCATTTTATATTAATTGCAATTTATAGTGTAAAATGTGCTTTTAAATCCTTAGTATTCCATTCTATAGTGTAATAGGTGCTATATAATCTTAAAGATTGCATACTATAGTGTAATAGTGGCAGACAAATATTTTTCTAATCATTTCAATTTATTTACTTTGAATCTGTGCTTCTAAATTTCAAATATTCTATTTTATATTCAAACAGTTAGAAGTGGAATGTGTGCTTTTAAATCCTTATGATTCCATTCTATAGTGTTATATGTGCTATATAATCATGCAGATTGCCTACTATATTGTAATAGTGGCAGAAAAATATTATTCCAATCTTTTAAATTATTTACTCATATGAGTGCTTTTAAATTTCAAAGATCCAATTTTATATTGCTAACATTTTAGGGATTGCAGTTTATAGTAAAATATGTGCTTTTATATCCTTTAAAATTTATTTTTTCTAAATATGTGCTTCTACCTTACAAATATTCTATTTTATATTCAATTTTAGGGATTGAAGTTCATAGTGAAATATGTGCTTTTAAATCCTTATTATTCCATTCTATAGTGTAATAGGTACTATATGATCTTAAACATTGCATACTATAGTGTAATAGTGGCAGACAATTACTTTTTTCAATCTTTTAAAATGATGTACTTATAAATTGCAAGGATTCCATTATAATGTCTTGTATGTGCCATACATTGTATTACGACATCCTTATTATTCCATTCTATAGTGTAATAGGTGCTGTATGATCTTAACATTGTCTACTATAGTGTAATAGTGGCAGACATATATTTTTCCAATCTTATAAAATTATTTATTCAAAATATGTGCTTTTAAATTACATGGATTTCTTTTTAAATTTAATTTTCGTGTATTTGTCTCCTTTGGATGCCATTCTATAGTGTAATAGGTGCTATATAGATTGCCTACTATAGTGATACAGACAAGTATTTTTCCAATCTTTCAAAATTATTTATTCAAAATATGTACTTTTAAATTACATGGATTCCATTTTATATTCATACTTTGGATTGGCAGTTTTTAGTGATTTGCTTTTAAATCCTTAGTATTCCATTCTATAGTGTAATATGTGCTATATTTTACTAATAGTATACTATAGTGTAATGGTGGCTGACAAATATTTTTCCAATCTTTTAAAATTATTTACCCAATATATGTGCTTTTCAATATCCAAGATGCAATTTATAGTGAAATATGTGCTTTTAAATCCTTAGTATTCCATTCTATAGTGTAATAGGTGCTATATGATCTTAAAGTTTGCATACTATAGTGTAATAGTGGCAGATAATTACTTTTTCCAATCTTTTAAAATTATTTACTCAAAATATTTCCATTTTAATGTCTGTATGTGCCACACATTGTATAGGCTTGTTTTCTATAGTGTAATAGGTGCTGTATGATCTTAAAATTGCCTACTATAGTGTAATAGTGGCAGACAATTACATTTTCCAATCTTATAAAATTATTTATTCTAAATATGTGCTTTTAAATTACATGGATTTCTTTTTAAATTTAATTTTCGTGTATTTGTATCCTTTGGATGCCATTCTATAGTGTGCTACAAATATTTATCCAATCTTTTAAAATTATTTACTCCAAAAATGTGTTTTGAAATTTCAAAGATTCCATTTTAAATTCAATTTTCGTGTATTTGTATCCTTTGGATTCCATTCTATAGTGTAATAGCTGCTACAAATATTTATCCAATCTTTTAAAATTATATACTCCAAAAATGTGCTTTTGAATTTCAAAGATTTTATATTTTAAATTCAATTTTCGTGTAATTGTATCCTTTGGATTTCTTTCTATAGTGTAATAGATGCTTTTAAATTTCAAAATTCCATTTTATACTACTAAGATCTTAGGGATTGCAGTTTAAAATGAAATGTGTTTTTGTATATCCCATTCTATAGTGCAATAGGTGCTGCATAAGCTCAGAGATACATTTCGATAGTGAAATATGTGTTTTAATCTCAGATACTTCTACCGTGTAATATGTGTTTTAAAATCTCTCAGATTGCATTCTATAGTGTAATAGGTGCTTACAAATATTTATCCACTCTTTTAAAATTATTTACTCCAAATATGTGCTTTTAAATTTTAAAGATTTCTATTTTTAGTTAATTTTCATGTATTTGTATCCTTTGGATTCCATTCTATAGTGTAATAGGTGCTATATATTCTTATAGATTGCCTACTATATTGATACAGACAAGTATTTTTCCAATCTTTTAAAATTATTTACCCTAAATATGTGCTTTTAAATTTCAAAGACTCCATTTTGTAGTACCATGTTTTATATTTAGTTCAGGATTTTTAAATCTAGGATTTCATTCTATAGTGCTATATGATCTTAAAGATTGCCTACTATAGTGTAATAGTGGCAGACAATTATTTTTCCAATCTTTTAAAATTATTTACTCAAAATATATTTGCTTTTATATTACAAAGATTCCATTTTATATTCTGTCTTAGGGATTTTAAATCTTTAGCGATTCCATTCTATAGTGTAATAGGTGCTATATGATCTTAAAGATTGCCTACTATAGTGTAATAGTGGCAGACATATATTTTTCCAATCTTTTAAAATTATTTACTCTAAATATGTGCTTTTAATTACAAAGATTCCATTTTATATTCTGTCTTAGGGATTTTAAATCTTTAGCGATTCCATTCTATAGTGTAATAGGTGCTATATGATCTTAAAGATTGCCTACTATAGTGTAATAGTGGCAGACAAATATTTTTCCAATCTTTCAAAATTATTTACTCTAAATATGTGCTTTTGAATTCCAAAGATTCCATTGTATATTCTGTCTTGGGGATTTTAAATCTTTAGCGATTCCATTCTATAGTGTAATAGGTGCTATATGATCTTAAAGATTGCCTACTATAGTGTAATAGTGGCAGACAATTACATTTTCCAATCTTTTAAAATTATTTATTCAAAATATGTGCTTTTAAATTACAAATATTCCATTTTATATTTTGTCCTAGGGATTTTAAATCTTTAGGGATTCCATTCTATAGTGTAGATAGGTGCTATATGATCTTAAAGATTGCCTACTATAGTGTAATAGTGGCAGACAATTACTTTTTCCAATCTTTTAAAATTATTTACTCAAAATATGTGCATTTAAATTTCAAAATTCCATTTTATACTACTCAGTATTTCGGGATTGCAGTTCAAGATTAAATGTGCTTTTGTATATCCTTAGGATTTCATTCTATAGTGAAATAGGTGCTGCATAAACTCGATAGTGAAATATGTGTTTTAATCTCAGAGGACAGTTCAATAGTGCAGTATGTACTTAAAAATCTCACAGATTCCAATCGTTTTTTAATAGGTGCTATTATTAATCTTAAAGATTGCATACTATAGTGTAATAGTGGCAGACAAACATTTTTCCGAACTTTAAAAATTATTTACACAAAATCTAATAAACTTATACATTTATCCTTAATAGAAATTAATAACCAGACTATTGTTTATCTAAATATAAATTTTCATCAAAATTTGGGTAGTCGCAGCTGTCTGAATTAATTTTTAGAATCATCAATAAAACAAATGCACGATTTTACATTAGGATTAGGATTAAGCTTAAAAAAATATATTATAACTCAAGTGTAAGATTAAGCTTGGTTTTTGGTGCCCTTTGAATAACATTAGTATTCAAATAACGTAATTATAGGATAGTTTCGGTATTATTTTAAAATTAAATTCATATTTATAGTTTACGGCGCGCATATATTTACCTGCGATAATGTTTACTTGCTTTTTCGGCGTAAATACGAAACTGAAAATGATATTCGCAAACCAATCGATGCCAATTGATAAATGTTCGATGCTGTAAAAACATATCGTATCGATCAATTGCAACTTGTTGTTTTTGTATTGCCTCAAATTGTTGCTGTAAATTTAAAATTAAATTCAATTTATTGTTTGCTTATTAAATTTATTTAAGGCTGCGATTTAATGTGTCTTGGCACTAAACACGTAGGATATTCATGATGAAAAGGTGTTCTTGACTTTAATACTTATTATATATACCTTTGCATTATTTAGGAATAGTAAATTCGAGCAATGTATTAGATATTTAAACGTTTTACGGATAAATGGTTGTAAGACCCAGTTGCTCAGATATTTTGGCGGGCAGTGGCGCGTCGCTGCCCGCCAAGATAATGAGTAGTTAGCGTTAAAACTTCAAAATCGTTTAATTGCTCCAATTTACTATTCTTAAATGATTTTAAGGCATATTTAGTACGTTTTATTTAGTTTTTAAGTAAAGTACACCTTTTAATCATGAATATTGTACGTATTGCTTGCAGATAAGGCAATTTCGCAGCCTTAAACCAGAGATTAATTAGTTCTTACGCGTTGCCAAATTTTAAACATGCGAAATAGAACATTTTTCTTATAATTTTGTTGCGCTTTCTCATTTTTAATATTCGCAATCGTTTTTACCCGTTGAGCCCAAATATTAAAATAATTTAACGCCAAATTATGCTCATAAAAACGTTTAGCGATCTCACATTTAATTTTAACAGTGTAAATTACATTTTTTAAATGATTGAATCCAAATTTTAACAATTTTCGTTTAAAATGTACAATTGCATTGTGATTCAACTCAATAAATCGATTTTTTTCTTTTTGTTTTCTTAATTCCAACTGGCGAACTTTCTCCCTTTGTTGCTTCATTCGCTCCATTCGTTTGCTCTTTTCCTCTATTTCCTCCTCCTGTTTCCTTTTAAATGTTTCTTCTGCGATCTTCTGTTTCTCATTTTCTATCAATCGCTTTCGCTCTTGAATTATAATTCGCTTTTCTAATCGCGCTTGCGCTCTGTCTTCCATCATTTGCACAATTTTTGGAGCTTTGCTCAAATATAAACTCAAACCGACTTGATTTGGGTCTGAATCGGGGGGTTTTGAGTCGTTTTGAGCCGGTTTGAGTTTATATTTGAGCTTAGATGATTCAGAAATAGTTTTTTTGTAGTTTAATTCAGCTTTTTCTAATGATTCCTTTGCAGCTTTTTGTATTTTATTTAGTTTAAGCTCTTCTATGATTCGGGTTTGTTTTTCTAGCTGAGTTTTTTGAGTTTCAATTATACTTTTTTGAGCTTTAAATCGGTGCTCAAAGTTTTCAATTTTTGGGTTTAAATTTGGGGAAGATTTGGGCTTTTTTGTAATTGTTATTTTTTTTGTACCCTCTAAATTGCTTTTAGATTTAATTGAATTTGATAGTTTATAGTTTTTTAGATTCTCAACAAAATCGTTTATTTTTTTGTTCTGATTTTGAATTTTTCTGCCCTTAATTTTATAATTTTTTGTAATTTCTAACCATTTAGTAAAAATGCTACGTAATAATTCAATTTCAGAATTGTGAAAACATTTTTTAATTTCTAAAGTTCGTTCAATTTTCGTATTAATTTGACCTGTTATTTTTAATTCCGTAATCACTGAAACCCCGTCTACTTTTTCAGGCACTTTTTCTGGTGCACTTTTAAATTCTTTACAATTTTGTAAAAATTTAGTTATTTGCAAATCAGTTCTTTGCACTAATTTTGTACAATTAGTTTCAGGAGAATTTTTAGGATTCGGGACAAAATCCGTAAAAACTTCGTCATTCCATTTAACGTGTGATTTTTCACATAATTTTCCCATCCCTTTTCCATGTGTAAACTGTTTTAATTTATTCGCATATTTTTCTACCGTATTTTGCCTCAAATTTTCGATATCTGAGTCAGATAGAGCCTCAAATTGCTCAAATAATAACAGTTTTTTTGCTTCTGTTATTATATCTAAGGCTATATTTGAGTTAGTTGCATTTGCGGGCTAAAATCAATTAAAGTTTTTATTAATTAAAGCTCGCTAAATTAGTTTTAGTATTTTTAGTGCAACAAATCTACAAATTAGGTAAGTAAAAATGAAATATATCCGTTAGTAAGTTGAATAGATAATGAAATTTCCGTTAATTTGAGCCCAAACTCGATAGATTTATTTGAAACATTGGCCGATAACGTGTTAAACGTTGTTTCCCGTCACGGGTTAACTCGTGTTTCATGCCCGAAAGCCTCTATGTAAAATGGCCGGTCAACAATGTGTTATAATATAATAGTTAATATTGCTAAACCTAAATTAATAATATTTAATTAAAAATCTCTTAAAATGTTTAATTGGCAGCGTAGACGTTAAATATTCAGCGCACTGTTGAATTAAATTGCATATTTTTAGGGCTATATTTGTGTTAAATGCATTTGCGAGGTAAAATTAATTAGTTTTAATTAATTAAGACTCGCTAAATTAGTGATTAAGTTTATGGTGTAATAAATCTGCAAATTAGGTAAGTAAAAATGAAATATATTTGTTGGTAAGTATTTCGTTCAAAAGATAATTAAATTGCCGTTAATTTGAGCCCAAACACGATAGGTTTATTTGAAATATTTGTATTAACACATTGTTGGCCGTGAACGTGTTAAACGTTGTTTCCCGTCACGAGTAAACTCGTGTTTCATGCCTAAAATGGCCGGTCAACAATGTGTTAATATAGTTAATACTGCTAAAGCTATATTTAAAGTAATATTTAATAAAAAAAAACCCTGTAAATGTTTAATTAGCAGTGTAAACGTTAAATATTTAGCGCGCTGTTGAATTAAATTGCATATTTTATTGATTAGTGAATACATGGGACAAAATTGAATTAATCCACCCCTATTTTCCATAATGACCTTGACATTCAATACCGAAATTCTTGGAAAAATATTGATTCCATTTTCCTGGATAATATAATGATAAACTTACAGTTTGTTCGTTTGTATCAGCCTGTGATAGTTTCGTGAAATGCTTTTTAAGCAATTTACAGTTTTTAATAAAATTCTGATTATCCATTTTACTACACAAATACCAGTAAATTATCGCGTTTAAACAGTAACCATAACAACGATTTCAACCAAAAATGCATTTATTCACAGTGTTTCGTGTTAATTTAACATAAAATTTACCCAAAATTACTCAAATTTGCTTAAAAACAGTGTATTTTTATTTTATTTATTATATTTATCATTTATTTCCTATTATTATATTAGCCTTATGCCAGTTTAATCAAAATTACTCTATTTAATAATCATCTATATTTAAATTAGTGCTAATAATCAGTGCTTTACCGCTAATAATAATTAAGAATATATTTAAAAATCCCGCATTATTTAACCGTATTGTGGTTTGTGCACCCCTAGCACTAATAATCAAGATGGCGGACTTGAAGGTAGGTCACGTCAAAATTGTGTTAGGAAAGTGTCTATTTAATGTTTCTAGCCCGTTGCCCACCAATATAAGTGCTTTTTAGTGTTTTATTGTGATAGTGTGTGATGTTTCTATAAGTAATTAGTTCGGTTTTAATTGTAATTATGCGTTTTCGTGTCACCTTACTCCCCGTTATAAATTGGACGCGTCCAAAAACCAAAATGGTCGTCAGCTAATCTCAAAAATATTATGAATATATATATATATATATTTAAGGCCCCTTTATTAGCGATTACGCGTTTATTTTATTAGTTTTCTATGATTTATATATAATGTTTTAACTGTAGATTGTATTGATTGATTATTTACGTAAATAAATTACGGTTTAAATTACATAGAATTATTTTCGATATTTAGTGCATTAAATGATAACGAATTTACGAGAAAATGGAAAACGCGAGTGAAACAGTGCCTGATGAAGGGGAATTAACAAATTTCCCATCAAATGGGGCCTGGGCTACCCAAGGTTCCACAAATTCGAACTCCACATTACTGTTTATAGCGGTAAGTCCTGTTTTTCTCAATGAATATTTACGAAATATATTTATTTTTATTACATTTTGAATACAATTTTACTTAATTTGAGCCCAAGTGCGACTTCAGTTAAAGTTAGGTTAATTAAACCAAAGTATATATAATTCTGCGCCTAATAAAACGTGTATCTTTCCTCAAAGGTCGAATACGTAAAAGATCCGGCCGACTTTAAGTTCGAGCCAGACTCAAACTTTTCCCCCCAACCCTCATACTCCGAATTTGAGCAACATGTATCCCCCCTAGACCCAAATATGAGCTCCACCGCTCAATACTCCCCCGTTTATTCCCCATCCGCTGAAACTACCTACAATAATTCCGTAGTTGTCCTCCAAGACTCCGTTAATCCGATTCTTACATCCGATATTGGTCAAAACTCAAATTCCTCTTTCATAAATTCGACAACCAACCCCCCTACTTATCATTTAACCAGCCCTGATTCCCCCCTTGACTCAATTGAGTCCCCCCTATCGACGTCCGAGTCACAATTGTTGCGGCAAGTTGTCAGTAACCGATATTTACAAATGGTAACCACAAATGTGGATGAAGATGACCAAAATCTACAAGAACGCAACATCAACATAGATTACAACCAAAGGTAAATTACAAATTTGGTCAATAACTCATTAACCTGTAAATCCTCATTGTTTTCCTCAATTGCACTAAATTCCTCATGGTTTAAAGCCCCAAATTCCAAATTTTCAGCAAGATCTCTTAAAGTTTAAAAATGCGCCTAAAAACCAGAACATACTCCGAAAATTTTCAATTTTTAACGTAGCCGTTTGAAAATTTGGAATTAGGGTCCTTATGAAAAGACAAATTGAACGTGATTGTAAGATTTGCTCAATATGGCATAGTTTTGGTTTAAAAAAATATTTTACCCAAAATATAACTATTTAGTTCGGTGTATGATTAATCTGAAAATCCCCATGGTTTTCCTTTATTGCGCTAAATTCCTTATGGTTTAAAGCCCCAAATTCCAAATTTTGAGCCTGATCTCTTAAAGTTTGAAAATGTGGATAAAAACCAGAACCATACTGCCAAAATTTTCAATTTTATACTTAGGAGCTTCAAAATTTGCAATTTGGGGCCTTATTGAAACACAAATTGAATGTGATTATACGATTTTCGCTAAGATTTGTAGTTTTTGTGTAAAAAATTGTTTTACAAAGTACAATTATTTAGATCGGTGGAAGATGACGCTCAGATAATTGATAAAGAGCTACAGTTGGTTCAGTTTCCAATTAATACATATCACCATCAATTATCGATGGTTGATCGCGGGTTAAAAGTTGATCCGGATCAGGTGGAATTACTGATTACGGATCAAAACACTGGGATTTCCTATAGTGGTTATGTTTCGCAGGTATTATTGTGGGAAATTAATAAATTAGGGAGTGTTTTCATATATTTTTGGTGGGTTTTAAGGAGTTTTTAGTGAATCGTAATTCTTTACCTGCACTACCGGAGGATGAGCAACAGTTAAACACGGTTTTAAATACTTTGGAGTCACATGGATTAGTGATGGAGTCAACTGATAATTGTAAATGGATGCATTTTTTAAATTTTTTGTGTATATTTGTGATTTAATTCGTTTTTGCAGCTGATATTCATGAAGTTGCACAAAATGCGGATGCGCCGTTATTGCTTGAAGATTCTATTCTAGATTCTAGTCTTTTGCTTCAAGGTAAAAATATATTGATAAGGTGAATGAATTTAAAGAAACAATTTGAGCGTTTTTTTTTATCTAGCGCCGGTAGAAATCCCGTTGGATGATCCAACGAATAACCCGATCGTAACCGGATCCGATCCGGTTACGATCCTAGAAAACGATTTAAAATCCACAAAACTGGATTCGTTTAATGTAAAAGAGGAGCGCATTGATTTCGAGGATGTTTACATTAAAAATGAGTTTGATGCGCAGAATTTGCGCCGTTCGCGCCGAACAAATGAAAAACCGATTGAGGACGATTGTTAGTTTTGCCCCGAAATTACAATTAATCGCGATTTTAACATCCGTTTGTGGTTTTTCAGTATGCCAAATCCAAAGTATTTGCGATAAACCGGTGCCATCTCGTGCCCGGGCCACTTTGCCCGCTGGGTACCTGGTTATCAACAAATTGGCGCCCACTACCCCTGATTCCGGCCCTGGTAACAGTTTTAAATTCCCTATTTTTATTATCGCTAATTTGTGGCTATTTTTCAGTTTATGGCGTTTTTGCTCGAAAAGCTATACCGAAACGGACCCAATTCGGGCCCCTAGAGGGGGTCCTCCTTGATACCCCCCTGGAAGTACCTGAACAACAAAATGATTTAAAATTGTTGCTAGAATCGGAAAGGGGAACGATGCATCGTTTAGACATTTCGGATGAAAGTAATTTTTCCCTTAAAATTGAAGTAAATAAATTGTGATGTTTTTTTTTTTTTTTTTTTAGATTCTTCGAATTGGATGCGATTTGTGCGTCAAGCGCAACATTTTGGGGAGCAGAATTTAGTTTTGAGCCAACAAGGATATTCTTTGTATTATACGACCACTAGGACCATTTTGCCCCGACAAGAACTACAGGTAATTAAAATTAAAAAAATTGATTAATTAAGTTTAATTAATTTTGTGTGTTCTAGGTTGGTTACAGTGCCGTATATGCAACAAAACGCAAGTTCACAACTTTAAAACCGGAAACAACCGATGAAAATTCTTGGTCTTGTTTTGAATGTCCGCAGAGGTTTAACAGTTCTTCGGATCTGCAAAAACACCTCAATGTCCATGATGAGTCGAAGGTAAGTTATATTTTAAACTTCTTCAATTGGCGGGTAGCGACGTCTCGCTTACGCATAACTAAACTGTAAAATCCCCCGGGTAAACATATAATAAAATCGTAAAAATTCTAGGAAGACGAAATAAAACCACGTTTAAAAAAAATCAACCGTTTTAAACGTAGGCCCATCGATTGCCCACATTGTTCGCGCACATTTCTACGTCGGCACAGCTTAAGTCGCCACCTCCTTCAACATACAAACCCAACAATATTTCGTGAACGCCAAATACGACAAATACGCCGTATGAACATCAGCACCGATTTAATTGAGTAAGTTGTACTCAAATCAAGGACGAATTTAGGGGTTTATTTATTATTTTTTATAGCAAAACTTTAGAGTGGAAATGCGATATTTGTTGCTTGTATTTTCCAAATCCATCGTTGTTGAATTTACACGAATTAGTTCATAAAAATGAGCATGAGGAGACGATCACGGGCCTGCCCCTAGATTTGGGCTCCGGCTGTAACGAGGGGGAGTTTTTGGTGCATAACGGCGCCGTGCAGTGCCCTCAATGCGGTAAGTTTACTCACTTAAAAAAAAAAATATATATATATATACCCCGGGGAAAACTATATAGTTTTGACCGTCAGTGCGGCATCGGTAGCGCATAACTAAATCGGAAAAGTCCCGCACTTTTACTATTTCGTAAAATTTACGTTTCGACGTTTTGGGTGTCTTGTTTAGTCCTAAATTACTTCCAGGAATTGAATACCAAAACCGGAAGTATCTTTAAAAGTTATATTTATACCCCGGAGAAAACTAGATAATTTTGACCGTCAGTGCGGCGTCGGTAGCGCATAACTTAATCGAAAAAGTCCCGCACTTTTAGTATTTCGTAAAATTGTGTTAAAATTCTGTTTTTGTGCTTTTATAGTTATTTTTAACAGTTAAGGGAGGTGTAGCCCCTTTTTTAAACAGGCGAAGCCCTAAAATAGTATAACAATTGATCAATTAATTCAAATTTAGACGTTTTGGGTGTCTTGTTTAGTCGTAAATTACTTCTAGGAATTGAATACCAAAACCGGAAGTTATTAATTGAGCACGTATCGACACATGGACATAAACAAATTTGGTCTTCCTCTAAACAGGAGAAAAAAGGCTTTAAATGTTACATGTGCTATAAAGCCTTTGCGGCACGTGATAGACTACAAGTATGTTTAAATTTCCCACCGGATTTACCCGTTTTTAACAGTTATATCACGTTTTTAGCGCCATATGTTAGTGCACGGCTCCGAGGACTCTAAACCACTTAAGTGTGATGTTTGTTCAAAGCGCTTTTTAAATAATAGCGCCTTACAATGCCATTTAAAAACGCATAAATTGGATAAAAAAATATTTGAGTGTCCAATTTGCAAATTGAGTTTTGAGCAAATTTTATCGCTCAAAGAGCACGTCCGAATTCACTGTGTCGACGGATTATTCACTTGTCCGCATTGCAACAAGGTATATTTCGGATATAAAAACGAGATTCATTGAATTTAATTGTTTTTTTGGTCAGAATTTTAAGGAATACGGCATTATCCGTAAACATATTCGGGCGTTCCACTGCGACCGGAAACACGGTTGCCAATATTGTGGCAAACCGTTTCCTACATTGGACAAACTTCGGATGCATTTGCTCAAACATTCGGATCACCGGGAGTTTTTGTGCTCTGAGTGCGGCAAACAGTTTAAGCGCAAAGATAAACTTAAGGAGCACATGAAACGGATGCATTCGGGCGATCGGGAATCACGTTTCGCTCAACCGAAAATCATAAAAGGAGGCTCTAACGCTAAGAAGTTTATGCCGAAAGTAAGTGTTTTTGCTCAAAATGAGGCTCAATTTTAATTTTTGAGCGACTTTTAGGTGCAACCTACTGATTATCATCGTTTTATTTACAAATGCCATAAGTGTATGTTGGGATTTAAACGTAGAGGAATGTTGGTGAACCATTTGGCGAAAAGGCATCCGGATATTAGTCCGGAGTCGGTTCCGGAGCTGAATTTACCGATTTTGAAAACAACGCGGGACTACTACTGCCAATACTGCGATAAGGTTTGAATTTTTTGAAACATACTCTCTAAACTTAAAATATGATTTGAAGTAAGCGGTTTACTCATGCGCCGCTCTATAAAAATACTATTTTTATCAGGTGTACAAAAGTAGCTCAAAACGCAAAGCGCACATACTCAAAAATCACCCAGGTTTCGAGCTGCCGATGTCCAATCGACGCAAAGGTGGCATTCCAGACATCCCCGGCTTGCCCAATCCCACATTTTCCCAAACAGTGGGCAGCGTCACCACGAATCCGCACGGTTGCCAATGGTGCCACAAACAATATGCCTCAAAAGCGAAATTGTTGCAACATCAGCGCAAAAAACATCAGGAATTATTACCTAGCAATCAAAAAACGCCTAGAATTGGGGGCAAGGGGATCGGAGCGCCTGGGCAACAGCCTCAATCGCCAGGTATTTTCAAAAAAATTAAAAATAATTATATGTTTTATGTTTTTTTATGTTTAGGAGTACCAGAAGAGGGAAAGTTTATGAATTCTCCGGATATTCCGGATGGAACAAACGTTTTAGCTGAGGAAAGCATTCAAACTATTACAGACACACAATTGGAGGTGTTAAATACTAATGGGTACATCCAATGTGAAGACACCAAACCGGGAATCCCTCAAATCGACATGAAACAGACGTTTAAGGTACGTTTTTTCATTTTTTATCTTGGCGGGCACCGACCTGTCACTACCCGCCAGCATTTTTGAACTTTAGGGACTTAAAACTTGAAAATTAATTAAATCACATTTTACATTTCTTCCTAATTTTAACTCATTCTACGCCAATATTAATTAATTTTAAGCCAAAATCTTTATATTTAGCTGCCAGAGGAGCCGCTAAACTTTGACGATTGCCGCGCAAGTGCTAGCGCCCAGTATTACCGCCTAATACAAATGCCCCCCAACCATATGCTCCCCCATAACCCTGACGACGAGTCAATCGACGACCCCCCTGAATCTAGTCGCTTATATCGGCTTTTAACTGCTAACAATCAAAACGGCCCTTTTCCCCCGTATCCACCGCGTTGACCGTAGTTCCTTTTCAAAAAAAAAAAGGAACCTGATTTTGAAATTCGTTTAAACAACGAATATAAATTGTTGCACCCTTTAGATTAAAAAATAAAAAGGGTGATTTTAAAGGGTTTTTGTCGCCCTAGTCTGTTGTAAATGGATGAAACCAACAACGGATTATTATGAGCGCCCTTAAGGGGCCGCCTAACTTTTTGCGCTTGTCAGCGTTGCGAACGAAAGACAAAAACGGAGGATTTTGTCGTTAAAATATTTGACGGTTTTACGCGTTTATTTGGAACGTATAAACTAATTTGTTATTTATTGTTAGTGTAGAGGAATGCTTTGATTTTATTTATTAGTTGTTATTTATTGATTTAATGGACGAATAAACTATTTTACGTATAGTTTTACTACTAATTAGTTCGAAATCTAATTTTTAGGCGATTACAACTAATTGACTTGGCAAATATTGAATTTATTAGACCTTTACTGAAGTTTTAGATACATTTTTGGAATTTTTAGATCTCTAAAACAGTTTTTTGACCATTTTAGGGATATTTTTCGGAATTTAATCTCGACGAGTTGCGTAGGAATATTTTTGATTTTTTGGACGTAATTAGGGACATTAAGGGGCTGTTTAGGAGCATCTATGACCTTATTTAGGGTATGGACCATTTAAAAAACGATTTTTTAGAAACATTTTTAAGGACAAATATAAACCTCGCTTTTATTCAATGAAAATATAAAGTTTTTTCTATTCTAACAATAGCAAACAAATATTACTATTACTAGTAATTTAGTAAAAACTAATACAATTTAGTAATTTTAACACTAATTGAGTATTTTGTTGTACCTGATTTATTTAGATAATTAAAAATAACAAATATATTTCATTTATAATGTATTTTATAGTATATTATACCAAATATATATATATTATAACAATTTTACAAGCTTTATTAACGAATATTTGATATAATTTTGAGTTTTATTACTCAAATTATACGTTTTGCTATAAAACAGTTCTAAATTATTTGTAAATGCGTTCAAAATGCACAAATTTCATGATTTGAATGTTTTTAGAAATAGATTTGTTATAAATGTGTTTATGGTTTATTTATTAGTCAATCGACAATTATAAATGTTTTTAATATTTCCGAATGTATTTAATTTAACCGAAAAGGTCTCTTATATTAAATGTGATAAATTTGGCTACTGATTTAGGCCTATGAAAATATGTTTTCCAATAGTGTTTTTCAAGTTTAAAAAATTCTACAATTTATAAAACATCTTTCTATGTATTTTCGTGTACTTACAAACAAAACAAAAAAAATTGATGTGTTTACGGAGTGAAATGTACAAATGGACTATTTTAATACCTAAATATTCTAAAATACGTTTTTTTCTCCAAAAAAATTGTTAACAATTTATAATATATGATGATTTTGGAATGTTATGGTAATAAAAACGTCTTTTTATAGTCGTAAGTATAAGAATATTTATTGCGAAAAACTGGATTTCTCGAAACGATTTATAACTTGTAAGTACACAATTTTTGAGAATATTGTACAGCTGTAAATAAATAGTTTACTGCTGGGCAGTTTACAGAAAATATGGGCATAGGGCTTTGGCCCTATTTAATAAAAACAACCCTATAACATTAACTCCCCAATCACTAATCCATTTTGTGGCCTTAGAACAGCATTTTAACCACACACACACGAAGCATACCGAACGGACTTCGTTAAAACACGATTCAACGAAGAAGAACCTGTGTTTCGTCCCACAGGACACGCGGGAAAACGTTTTCAGGGCAACAAAACCGAACGGACACATTGTAAAAATTGTATTTTGTGTATTTAAGTATAGGAATATTAGGAATTAGCGCTTTTAAATCGATTTTACTTCGATATCGTAAATAATACTCACGGTTTTGATGAATAAAGCACTTCGATTCGAACTGGAACACAACTGACTGCTTGATTCGCTGTTTCAATACTGTCTAAATGTTCATTGTGTATCTATAGGACTGGTTAGGTTCAATTAAAATCAATAATTATGCAAATTTTGTTAATGAAACTAGTCATTATAATGCTACATGTTAGTTACGTATTCACGGTTAAATGTGTATGGCGATTCACACTGTACGAAGTACCCAAGAAGCTTAAGCATACGTTCGTGTGTCTGTAGCATTCTCGGAACAAAAAATTAACCCAAAATGTGTTTGTCGCCCGTCGCCCTGAATCTAAATATATATATTACTTATATACTCGTACGCTCGTAAGACCTAATTAGTGCCCTTTATGGTACCTGAAGGTACCGGACAGATTCACACCAAATTTGCTATCCAATCGCCCGTATACTTCCCGAGTTATAAGGCCCCAAAATTTGAAACATTCCTTAATACTGCTCTTATAAAAATAATTAAAACGCGTAAAAAATCTACTAATAATTCTAAGATATTTTATGTCTATAAGATTTTTTCATATTGTTAACTCAAAGGTCGTAAAAAAATATTAAAAACTATAATTCGCATATATTATTAATAAAGCGAGCTGGACGCATAGTTGCGGTGTACCTAAGCTTGTTTTTGGTAACAAAATCCTTACAATTAATTAAAAAGAAATAGTTTGTATACTTTTCGAGTTATAGGGCCCAAAAATTTGGAGCCCCCCTTAATACTGATCTTATAAAAATAATTAAAACACGCAAAAATTCTAGTAATAATTCTAAGATATTTTATGTCTATAAGATTTTTTCATATTGTTAACTCAAAGGCCGTAAAAAAATATTAAAAACTATAATTCGCATATATTATTAATAAAGCGAGCTGGACGCATAGTTGCGGTGTACCTAAGCTTGTTTTTGGTAACAAAATACTCATAAATAATTAAAAAGAAATCGTTTGTATACTTCTCGAGTTATAGGGCCCCAAAATGTGGAGCCCCCCTTAATACTGGTCTTATAAAAATAATTAAAATACGGAAAAATTCTAGTAATAATTCTAAGATATTTTATGTCTATAAGATTTTTTCATATTGTTAACTCAAAGGCCGTAAAAAATTTAATTAATTATTATTTTGCATATTAAAATTATTTTTTTATCAAATCTACAAAAAATTGTAAGACTTTTTATATCTATAACATTTTTCCAAATTGTTAACCAAAAGGGCATATTAATTTTAAAAAAAACGGTGCTGCACGCATAAAGCAATGGAGGTTTCAACTTTCTAAAAAAGTAGGGTTAAAAAAACGACAAATTTATTTATTTTTTAATTTTTTTTTATATAGCACTTTTCGAAGCTACATTTATATTAAATCTAAAAGTTCTATACATATTTTTTTGTTTATAATAATTTAATGGTCATCAGTTTCTTCATAACCAGATGGTAACGGGTTGACGTGTGGGTTATGAAACAGGCTCTTTTGCCCTTCGCCCCACGGGAACCGCTTGTTGCGAATCCGTAAGTGTTCGTAGGGCACAAATGGCGGCCGCTCTCCGTGCTCCTGGTGCGCCATCACGCAATTGGCCAGACATAGACCAATCGCAGGGAAGGCTACTAGGAACGTTAGCTTCTTCCAGATTTTATATCCACCTTCGTGTCCGCCGGATACGGCCGAAGGTCCCTTAAGCGCCTTCGCAGCTTGCCATAGCACTGAAGTGCTCGACAAGTATCGTAATGAACCCAATTGTACAATTCTAGCCATTCTACACGAAAAATAAATACATTCGTTGGATAATTAACACATTTTCACTAAAATAAAACCTAATAGTACGCGTATTAGACCTAAAAAAAGACCCTAGTTGACACATTTCTAATCAATTTTCACGAAAATTAAACGTATATAGCACTAGTACGCGTATTAAACTATCTATTTTGTATATTAAACTTAAAATTCTATTACCAATTATTAAATTATCCAATTTTTTAAGAAATCGCACTGAAATTTACGTAATGTCACCTACCTTGCTCTAGCAGTTACGCTGAGTGAGTCTTGCCAACAATGTAACAATATACTTCAAATTGTTTTTCGTAGAAAAAAACAAATGAAATGTTTATAACAAATTTAATCATTTATTACTAAATTATATCCTAATTTGCATTAGAATTCTTATTTCCTACCATAATTCATAATTTAGTAGTAAATGGCTAAATTTGTTATAAAAGTTTATTGTTTCATTGTTGGCATCACTTATTTCATAAATAAACAAGGCATTTTAAAATTAGACCAGTATAGGGATGTACAAAGCATACCTATATTTTTCACCCGTATATATATGCAATAATCGTATATAATTATGCACTAATATATTAAAACGTACTATTCAATGCATTTATTATACAGTTTCATACTTTTTAAAACATATTTCAATTGTTTTACAGATAAATTGAATACTAGCATTTATAATTTGTATACCCCTGTTTAATAGTTCAAACAATTTACACAAGATGTCCGCTTTCGTAATTTAATAATAAGACTAATTCTCAGAAATTCCTCACATTTTCACATTAGTCATATTCTTTTTACAGACAATCTCAGTTTTTTTCGATTAAAACTCATCTTCTCGCTCTGTCTACACATGAGACAGACAGACCAAGAACATGACCTAGCTGAGATTTTGTGCGCTCTTGCAATATGCACCTTTAACGAACGTATAAAATGTAACTATTTCTCTAGGCATAAATAGTAATTTTTATATTATAAAATAGTAATTAGTAGCAGTAAATAATAAGTTTTTAATTATTTATGTAGTTTTCTATGTGATTAATATTGATTTAAATTGTTTTATTAATAACGAAATTTGTACACCCTTTGTGTGTAGTTCAGTATGTTCATAATAGGTGCCACTAGTGGTTGATTTAATTGAAATTAATAGATTCTAATATTTTTGGAGTTTTTGTTTATTTATACGAGTTTTCTAGCTCAGAAAGTGTTCGAATTTAGTTAAAATGTCTTGTGAACAAGTCGTTATGACTTCCACAAGTGAAAATGAGTTACAATGCCCTAAATTAATAACAGATTTATCACAAGTTGCAATTTCTGATAATACTTTTCGTATATCTTTACGTTCTAGTGGTTTACAACCCAGGTAAACATTAAATAGAGGTGTATAAATGCATTTTATATTATTATATTTTAGTGCTCAAAGTGCTGCATTAGAAAATGAAAGTGATAAGTGTGATATATTATTATGTGTATTGTGGAAAGCTGGCAAAATTGGTGGCGCTTTTTACAACAACGCAGATTCTGAGGTACTCAGTTTTTATTTATTTTATTCAATAATAATGTTTTTATTAGTTAAATGTAGTGATTGATATATTGGACTTGAGTCCCGATTTTCTGTTGACTAAAACACTATTTAATCAAATCAAACCAACGCATACGATCACTATTGGCACTATAGCGTCTCAGTTTGTGAATACACTTGCAAATATAGTGCAAAATAGTGAAGATAGTGAAAGTAGTGTGAGTTCATTGAAAAGTTTGCCGCCGAATATTGAATTGTTGAAGCACGACAATTATAGTAAGCAGTTTTAGTGATTAGTGCATTTAGTGATTTTTAGTGCTGATAGTGCACTTTTAGTGCTAATAGTGCTTTTTTTAATTTAGCGTTTGAATTGTGCAAACATGCGGTGGAAAATTTAAAATTACCGTCAGAGCCTGAAGATATCACCGATGCTGAAAGGGTGATGTATATGAATTCTTTGGTTAATTTTGACCGTCGGGTGTCTTTACATGCGTTAGGCGCTTTAGTGCTATTTTTGAATAAATATAGGGGCATTATTAAATCTGATTTGGCCGCAAATAATTTATTTTTGGGTATTCATACTGTTTCTATGTAAGTTTTAAGAAATATTAGTGCATAATTTTTACTTTTCATGATTTTAATATGTAATAGACAAGATATTGTCTTAATGGACGAAGACACTTTAAAGAGTTTACAAATTTTTGACTCTGTCGACAAATTAGCCGGTTATAAATGGGGCAAAACGTCGTCGTATAAGGATGGCCTTAGTGTTTTTAAATTATTTGATAAGTGCAAATCGTCGCTGGGCCGAACAGCCTTACGGTAAAAAAAACTAGAAATAATTGTTTTAAAATCTTTTATTTCTAAATCCGAATTTTTAATTATAGTTCTATGTTTTTGCAACCAACAAATAATATTGTTGTTTTGAAAAAACGACAAGAGTTTATTCAATTTTGCCTAAAACCGATAAACACTGGAATTGTAAACGGCATTAAAGATTGTTTAGAACATATTTATTCCTTATCGGTATAAAACTTATCAATTTTTATTTATAATCAACATTTTTAGTTGTATTTTATTAATTTCTATTTTTAAGATGTTTTTACTAGCTTAGAATTTTTTTTAGATCAGTATAGATTTTTTTAGATCGTTTTTAGAACTTCCTACATGGTTATTAGACACTAATATATTTTTAAAACTGTCTAAACTTCTTCTAAGAACAGTTATAACTTTTATAGCACGAGAACAGTTTAGAAAATTGTTTAGGACAGTTTTGGTTTTCTTAGGCAGTTGCAGATTGTTTAGAACAGCTTCTAGGACAGTTCTAATTTTATTTAGACTCGCTTAGAATTTTTTTAGGACATTTTTATGATTTTAAAACACGTTCAATTGTTTTAAAACCGTTTTAGAACAGCTTAGGTTCTCTTAGGCAGTTGCAGATTGTTTAGAACAGTTCTAATTTTATTTAGAATCGCTTAGATTTTTTTTAGGACATTTTTATGATTTTATAACATGTTCTATTGTTTTAAAACAGTTTAGAACAGTTTAGGTTCTGTTAGGCAGTTGCAGATTGTTTAGGACAGTTCTAATTTTATTTAGAATCGCTTAGAATTCTTTTAGGACATTGTTATAATTTTATAACATGTTCAATGGTTTTAAAACAGTTTAGAAAATTGTTTAAGACAGTTTAAGTCTTTTTAGGCAGTTGCAGATTGTTAACTTAGAATCGCTTCTAGGACAGTTCTAATTTAATTTAGAATCGTTTAGAATTTTTTTAGGACATTTTTAAGATTTTATAACATGTTCTATTGCTTTAAAACAGTTTAGAAAATTGTTTAGGACAGTTTAGATTTTTCTTAGGCAGTTGCAGATTGTTTAGGACAGTTCTAATTTATTTAGAATCGTTTAAAATTTATTTAGTACACTTTTAAATATTTTATAACTGTTTAAAATTGTTTTAAGACAGTTTTGAGTCAATTGTAGAGACGTTTAGAATTCATTTTAAATTTCGGGAAGCTTCGATTAATAATTAGGATGATATAAAATTTTTATTTTAGTCAATTTTGATAAAAATCGAGGGAAATCAAGCCGTATTACAAAGTTGGAAAAACTTATATTCCGTAAGACAAAAATCGATTAAAATAATTAGATATTTATTGATTTATTTTATTATTTTCCACTAGACGTTACATAATATTGTATTAATATCGCATATTGTACACGCGTATATTTCCGAAGTTGAAATATTTCGCGAATTAGATTCAGAAATGACTGAAATGATTGCAACAATCGTTAAAGTGATTGATGAAACCATTGATTTTGATAATAGTGTTCAAAATTATGTTATTATTAAAAATGGGGTCGATGAAGAATTAGATACAAGTATATTTAATAATTAAAAATTAAATCAATGTTTTTAAATAGTAATAATTATTTAGAAAAAAGATATCGTAGTGGAATTGGGGAAAAAATTAATTTAGCTGCTTCATACGAAATTAATAATTTACCAGCTTATATTATGGATTGTTCTATTGTTTATATACCCCAAATTGGGTATCTAGTCGCTATAAGTAAATGGGGGGACGATGCCCATTATAGCGACATTGAAAAATTTGGGTTTCGACACATGGTACAATTATTTAAACATATATATTCGTCAAAAACTAATTTTATATTTTAGTTTACTGTAGGGAACATTTTAAACTTCAAAAGTGCTGTTTGCAATGGTAATTTATTCATTATTTAATAATTAAAACGTTTCTTATTCATAATTAATTAAATTTCCCAGAATTGGACAAATGTCTAGGCGATATCTACACAGATATACAAGAACACGAGTCTAAAGTAATATTAAAACTAAGACAACACATTCTAGCTAACAGTGTAGCCCTCAAAAAACCCCTAAAAATAATCGCCCAATTTGATAGGTGCGATTTTTCAAATTATACCGCCAAAATCTTAACCAGATCGGCAGGCGTCATTAATTTCCACATTCAATTCAAAACTAACTGTCTAATTTCATAGTCTTATCTCAATGGCCGAAATCGCCAAAGAATTACGTTATACATGCCCTAATTTAGTCCCTAACAACGTTATATACATTGAAGACGGTAAACACCCCTTATTAGACGTTTGCGTAGCAAATTTCGTACCAAATTCATTTGAATCTGGCGGGCAAAACACCCTACTGAAGCTAGTAACAGGCCCAAATAACAGCGGCAAGAGTATATATTTAAAACAAGTATAAAAACGACAAAAAATCCCTACTTAAATGAAATAAATCATAAAACTTTTTTGTATAGACAGCTTTAATTGTTTATTTGGCTCATATTGGGTCTTATATTCCTGCGAAATCAGCAACAATAGGCATGATTGCTAGTATACATTGTTGTACTAGCTCAAATTCTTCAGAATCGATGACTGTGAAGATGTCTACATTCGCGGTAGAACTACGTTTGGTAAGTGGGGGGTTATTGCTATTAAGATGGCGGCAGCGACGCGGCACCGGCGCAGTACTTTAAATAAAAACGCGGGCTTATATATTTTACTCTAATTATTGTAAAATCCCATTATTTTACATGTAAACGACTTATAAACTATTATTTAACAGTATATTACGTTAGAACTACTATATTTAACTTTAAATAATTGTCCCTAAATAAATAAACTTGGCGGGAACTGATGCATCACCACACACCACTGTGTGTGTAATATCCCCACATATATTTAGCATAAAAGGAAATTATTTCGCGATTAATAAACAAAATGAATAATTTTTAAGATATCCCAAGCTTTAAGTACTTCAAAACCGAATTCGTTAATATTAATTGAGGAATTTGGACGAGCAACGACAGAGTTTGATGGTTTAGCTCTTCTAACATCGTATTTAGAGCATTTTTTGGTTCGCGAAGAGTTTTGTCCACATATTTTAGTGTCAACTCATTGTTTACATTTAACTAATTTATTACCAGAATCCAAACTAATCGGACATTTTGTAAGAATAATAAATTATATATTTGTAAAACTATTGTTTTGTAATATATATAATTTATTTTCTAGAAATGCAAACATAAATTGGATAATAATAAACTTGTATTTTTGTACAATATTGTAAAAGGCATTTCGAAAAGTTATGCAAAATATGCGGCTTTATCAGCGGGAGTGAATGAAGACATTGTTAATAGATATGACGAAGTCTTAAAATGTTATCATGCTGGGACGCCAGTGAAGCCTTATTTTTACGATAAAGAATAATTTATAATGTTTAAAGCAAAAATATTTGTATTAATTTGATAATCTAATATAATTTTTGTGTAATATGAATTTAAAATCTAATTAAATGCCGTTATATAACCATTTAGTTATTTTATTGTCTATAAAGCATTCATATTAAAAGCGCGCACTTGTGTTCTTTAGGAGAAAGAACGTAAATATCCTCTTTTAATGTGAAAAAATGAGAATTCTCAGAACTTAATATTCCTAGCATAAGCAAACATATAGTATATTCCGATATATATCGAAATTCTCGAGCTTGAAAAGCATTTTGAGGATAAATTAGCAGTAAAAAGTTTATAATCGCTATTGAAATAATATTATTTTAGCTCTTTAAAGTCAATTAGAAACGAAAAAAATCAAATTCGGAGTACGTCTAAAAGAGCGCATTTGCGTTCTTTAGGAGAAAGAATGTGAATGTCCTCTTTAATGTGAAAAAATGAGAATTCTCAGAAATTAATATTAATAGTATATTCCGATATACATCGAATTTCCCAAACTTGAGAAGCATTTTGAGGATAAATTAGCAGTGAAATAGTTTATAATTGCTAATATTATCGAAATACTATTACTTTAACCCTTTAAAGTCAATTAGAAACGGAATAAATGTGTAATCGGTTCAGAAATAAGGTGAATGTCCTCTTTTAATTTGAAAAAGTGAGCATTCTCAGAATTTGATATTCCTGGCATACGCATACATATTAATAATATATTCCGATATATATCGAATTTGAAATGCATTTTAAGGATAAATTAGCAGTAAAATAGTTTATAATCGCTAAAACTATCGAAATTATATTATATTAGCGTTTTAAAGTCAATTAGAAACGAAATAAATGTGTAACCGGTTCAGAAATAAGGTGAATGTAATCTTTTAATGTGAAAAAGTGAGCGTTCTCAGAATTTAATATTACAACGTTGGTGACAATGGCTTCAGCTGACTTCGCGCTGTTCACATAACCAACAACTCAAAATGGCTGCGTTGATTCGCCTTAAAAACTCGGCGATAAAATCGGTTTTACGGCCGATTTTGCAGCAAACACGCGCTATATCAACGTCGAAAAAGAACCGCGATACAGCGACAGTGACGCCGGCGGCTGCGCCTACGCCGCCTGCCCCAGCGAAAACCGACGCGAATTGGATGAGTTATGGTTTTGATTTCAACAGCGAAACGACCGATAAACAAGTTACGCATTCAGTGTTCTTTTTCGCGATTACGCTGTGCGTAATATTTGGTGGGTTTGTGTGGTCGTACCTGCCCGATTATCAAATGCGAGACTGGGCACAGCGGCAGGCCTATTTGGAGATACGAAGACGCGAACAAAACGGTCTGCCACTAATAGACAGGAATCTGGTGGATCCATCTTGTTTTAGACTTCCTAAAGAGAAGCATTTAGAGGACACCGAGATTATTATCTAGGTTTTTATGTGTTACAAATGTTAGATCCAGTTGTATTGAAGTTGTTTTAAAATATAACTTCTAATTAATGTATATAAAGAAATTGTGAATAAATATATATTAACGCTTGTATAAATGAGTTACTCTTAGGAAAATGCGATTTTATGTGTTTCAATCTGTATTAAATGTTTTAAAATAATTAAATTCGTACAACTTATTTATTATATTCCAAATATGGACCACTGGTAACGTATAAAATACTTAATATCTTATATAATATAAGCATTTACTGGATAAATTATTAAATTTCGCTAAATTAACATATATAGAAAACTTTAGTAAGTGGGGCTTTATACTATAAAGGTGGCGGCAACTGACGCATCACCGACGCAGTTCTATACGCGTAATCACCGCACTTATATATTTATATTTCCTTTAACATAAAACGAAATTATTTCGCGATTAAAAAACTATTAACGCTTGATTTGGCTTAAACTACAATCTTTAAGGATTGTTCACAGCGAAACAATTAGTAATTAAGCTTAGAAATTATAAGTAATAATTCCAGTTTCTTGTATGACATACAAAGTTAACGTTCACAGCAACAAAATTTATCATATATTGTGTTAATTTTGTTGCTTGGAATGCTAGCATTGCTTGTCTTAATACAAACTAGATTATTATTTGTAATTTTCTAAGCTTAATTACTAATTGTTTCGATGTGAACAATCCTTTAACGTACAAATTAATCATTCCTAAGATGTTAAAAACTGAATTCGCTAATATTAATAGAATAACTTGTAATTTAGACATATATATATATCCGTTGGTACTAACGAAATTCAACTATTATTAAATGTCGCTAAATACATTTATGATTTAGAAACCTTTAGTAAGTGGGGCTATGTACGATAAAGTTAGCGGGAACTGACGCATCACTGGCGCAGTTCTATACGCGTAATCACCGCACTTACATATTTTCTTTAGCATAAAACGAATTTATTTCGCATTTAAAATTAACTATGCGATTAAAAAACTATTATTTAAGACTATTAACGTTTGATTTGGCTTAAACTACAATCTTTAACGTACAAATTAATCATTCCTAAGATGTTTAAAACTGAATTCGCTAATATTAATAGAATAACTTGTAATTTAGACATATATATATATATCCGTTGGTACTAACGAAATTCAACTATTATTAAATGTCGCTAAATATATTTATGATTTAGAAACCTTTAGTAAGTGGGGCTATGTACGATAAAGGTGGCGGGAACTGACGCATCACCGGCGCAGTTCTATGCGCATAATCACCGCAATTTTATATATAAATTTTATTTAGCATCAAACGAAATGATTTCGTATTTAAATTAAATTACGCGATTAAAAAACTATTATTCAAGACTATTAACGTTGCATTTGGCTTAAACTACAATCTTTAACGTCTAAATTAATTACAAAATTTAATAGTTTAGCTATTCCGACGTTGTATTTGGGGGAAAAGGGGGGTAATGAGTGATATAAGATGTAAAATATTTATTTAATTTAGATTATATGATTGATTTACATAGTTTTATTAGTAAATTCGTGTTTTTTTACGAATCTCAGCAAACGTAGGACTGACGACGGAGTTACTCCAGGAATTCGGCTAGCTGCAGCAATCTGATTAGGAATTATAAAATTTAAATAAAAAATATAATATATTATCCAATTTTTTAATTATATTAAAAGTTAATAATAAAATTTACTGTTTGCGGCTGGACTATGCTTAATTTTTCCCTGTCTTCAAACGAAAGGTTTAAATTCCTGGAATTATAATCTAGATTTATCGGGATTTTGATTAATTCATCCCGACGAACTTCCTGGACTTCCTCTGCTTGATCAACAGCCGCACTTTCGTACAACGCTTCAATTTTTAACCGTTGGCAAACTGATTGCTCCAAACATTTTAATTCAGGCATTATTCCTGAGAAAGACTTCACTTGAATATCGTCTAACGCGAAACTTAACATATCAAACGCCCTGAAATTAAATTGTTTTAAAGCTGTAAACCCCCTAATTTGTATTAAATGCATTAAAACTTACGTTTTATTCCCAGTGCTTTTAGAAACTGGCAATTTTAAAATTTCCCGCCAACTTTGAACATTCTTTGTAACACTTTTTAAAATATCAACCCCTTCCTTAAGCCGTTGTTCAATTTTAATTAATTTCTGGAATCGTTCTTCAGATACAGCACCAATCGCATACCCTATCCGTGTTAACCGTAGATCAGCATTATCGGGCCGTAAACTTAACCGGAATTCAGCTCGACTAGTAAACATTCGATAAGGCTCAGTCGTGCCGCAAGTCGTTAAATCGTCAATTAAAACACCGATATATGATTCGGTTCTTGATAGAGTTAAGGGGGGTTTAGATAAAGCCTTAAATAAATGGAAATAATTTGAAATTTAGGGGTTAAAAATTGTTTAATGCCATTTTTAATATCTATAAATAGCTAAAATAATATCGTGAGTAATTATTTGTTTTTATATGTGGGCAACTAAACACGATTACTTTGTGCGTAAGTGCCGGGGGACTTCCCGCCAAACTTAATGTAATTTCCCGGGGTTTTATAAAAGTTAGGTAAAACTAGGCGGGAAAAATGTTTTAGGGGTTTTTAAGGGTGCAGATTTCGAATTAAGGGGCTATAAAAGCCGGAATACTAATCATTGATTATAATATTGACCCATTGGCCTAATATCGCGACTGTTTCCGGGTTATTTAATTAACTTACCCGCGGAAAAAATATTTTAGGGGTTTTTAAGGGAACTATTTTTAAATAATATCCGTTTATGTAAATAATATACGTTTTTTTTTATATAATATGCAATTATTCAGTTATTTTTGAAGGTCTTATGGGATTTTTAAGCGATTGCAACTCTTACTAAAGTGTTGAATTACAATTAAACAAGCCTGCACTTATTACTAGGGTTTTCATTTTGCAATTTTGGTACAAATAAAAATGTTTTAAGTGAAAACTATGTTGATTTAAGTAAATATTAAAAATTAAAGTGTACCTTAGCTGCTGCGTTAATCCCAGCGATAATCCCTTGGGCGGCAGCTTCTTCATATCCTGTAGTACCATTTATTTGTCCAGCCAAAAATAAACCGCTGACGCGGTTTAATTCTAAAGTGTTACTTAATTCTCGTGGATCTACATACTCATATTCCACCCCATAGCCTTTAAAATACATAAATAAAAAACACAAGACATTTTGAAATATATTTTTTATTGGAACCATTTTGGATATTAGTTACAAGGATTTACAAAGATTTACAAGGATTTTTGGGCTTCTGGAGTGGTAAGGTTTGACGATTGCCTACCAGGTCTGTAGAATTCAACTTGTTCCAGTCCTGGAATCATCCTAGTCATCTCCAGTTGCAGTTCTTCTGGTAAAGTGCAAGACAATCCATTCGGGTAGACAATATTGCTGTTTAACCCTTCGGGTTCCAGCCATATTTGGTGCCTACGGCCCCCAAATTTGAGTATTTTTGATTCGATACTCGGGCAATATCTAGGCCCGTTTACTTCTTCGCTAACATGCCGATTTAAATGCATATTCTTTTTAATTATCGCCTCAATTGAAAGGGGCGTTAAAGTTAAATGGCAGGGCACCTGATCTATAGGCTTTCAACGGGTTAGGGGCACAATTAATTTATTACTACGATTTTTGAAATAGTAACTCACTCGAATCCAAACATTATCATTTAAAAACGAAAATGGAGTAGGAATTGGATCTGCAAAATGTTTTTCGCAAACTCCAAAATTTATTGTATCCAATTTTAATCGAGGGGGGGTACCTGTCTTTAACCGCCCCATACGAAGCCCCAATGCTTCTAAAGTATTCGCTAATCCGATCGCCGGTTCATCCCCAATACGACCGGCCGGTGTCACATCTAACCCTATATTAATTTGCGCTTTCAAAAACGTCCCCGTAGTAATAACTACAGATTTACCCTTAATTTTAGTGCCGTCTTCTATAATAAAAAAAATCCAATTTGTCTAATTCGAAATTAAAACAGTTCCAATTGACGCAGAGCTGGGGGGCCTTATTACTCTGGATCTGTACGTACAATTGCATTTAAATTGCAACAGGCACCTTTTGGGCACCTAAATTATATATATACCAAATTTCGTTTAAATCGGTCGGGTACCATCAGAGAAATTGAGGTTACAAATTTATATTTTAAGATTGATCCTAGCAAGATACATACATCCAAGTATATGAGTATATTTGGATACTGGGCGATTTTATTAATACAGTTTTTTATTCGAGAATGTTACAGACACACGACCGAATCCCTAAGCTATTTTGTACTTGTACTGTAGTTGCATAAACAATATCTATAATTCCAATAAACATTTTAACGCTAATAATAAGTATTTGGTAACCAAACGTTTCAATTATATCGAAAAACTTTGAATACCAGTTAAATAGTTACGCAATAATATAAAACTGTTCACTGATAATATGTACATTACGAACTAATTCGGGCCTTAAAACATTGAGCTTAAAGTCTAAAATCATTTTAAATATCTAAACTTATCAATAATACTCATAAAATGTACGAAACAGTAACTATAATGTGTTTTTCTATGTAGGCAACTAAACACAATTATTTTGTGCGTAAGTGCCGGGGGACTGTCCGCCATTATTATAGCAATCTCCCGTGGTTTTAGAAATGTTGTAGAAACTACGCGGAAAACATATTTTTAGGGGTTTTAAAGGGTGCAGATTTAGAATTAAGGGGTTAAAAATAGTTTAAGGGGATATTAAAGCTAGAATAAGGGGCTAGAATAAGATATAAAAGTTTTTATTGCCAAATCTGCGTCAATTGGTATAACTGAATTAAACTGAAAACCTACTTAAAATAATCCCACAGCACTTTAGATCAGCGCCAATAATTAAATCCTCAACTGGTGCAATTTTAACATCTAAATTAGTATTTTCAAACAATTCGCACTGAATATGTTTTTTATATAAAGTGCGATCGATTTGGGCGCGAAGGCCCCACACAGCAGGGCCTTTACGCTTATTCAATACTTTGTAATGAATGCCAGATAAATCGCAAATGCGACAACATATACCATCTAATGCATCGGTTTCACGCATTAAATGCCCCTTACCAATACCGCCAAACGACGGGTTACACGACATTTCCCCTAATTTAATTAGTAATCATCATTTCAATTCCAAATAAAATGTTAAACAAATGGCTACCTACTGTTTCTCGCTTGTGTGTCACTAGTAGAGCCTTCGCCCCCATGCGAGCAGCGGCAGCACACGCCTCTGAACCCGCATGGCCCCCTCCCACCACTATAACATCGTACTGGGGCGGAGCACTACTCAAAAACCGAATTTTCACTAATGTTTTCACAGTTGCACGAAGCAAATTGAATTTAATTTCCATGATTCAAACACATTTGATTATAATTTATCCATTTTAACAGTTTGCGACAATAATACGACAGAAGTTGGCTTTAAGCAGGGGAAATTAACATTAGAACTAAATTTTAAGACACCGAATATACTATCAAACTATACTAAATGCTCAAAAATATTAGAATAAGTGATAAATATTACTAAAATCAACTTAAATTATAGTAATTTGGTTTGTTTTCCATGTTTTTAATGAATTTAAACGATTTTGATACATAAAGTAGCGACAATAATACGACAGAAGTTTGTTTTAAGCAGAATTAGAACTAAATTTTAAGACACCGAATACACTTAAAACTATACTAAATGCTCAAAAATTTTAGAATAAGTGCTAAATATTACTAAAACCAACTAAATTAATAGTAATTTGGTTTATTTTTCATGTTTTTAATGAATTTCAAACGATTTTGATACAAATTGAAGCGATACGGTGTAATACGAAGAGAAGTTTGTTTTAAGCAGGGAAAACTAACATTAGAACTAAATTTTAAGACACCAAATATACTATTAATCTATACTAAACGCTCTAATATATTAGAATAAGTGCTAAATATGACTAAAATCATCTGAATTAATAGTACTTTGGTTTATTTTACATGTATTTTATGTATTTCAAACGATTTTAATACATAAAGTAGCCATATTTAAGCTTGTGGACTTCCAACATGAAAAACAGAGTAAATCCTGCGAATTTTCTCACTTTTTCATACTACAAGGGCGCAAAATGCGTTCTTGCAATGTGAAATATATATTATATGTTCGTAGAATTTTCATCAAGGGTGCAAAGTACGTTTTTGTAATGTGAAAATGTGATACGTTCTTAGAATTTCCATACAAGGGTGCAAAATGCGTTCTTGTAACGTGAAAAAAGTTTGATACGTTCTTAGAATTTTCATTTTCAAGGGTGCTAAGTGCGTTCTTGGAATGTGAAAAATGGCAGATACGTTCTTAGAATTTTTATGGGTGCAAAGTGCGTTCTTGTAATATGAAAAGTGTATGATACGTTCTTAGAATTTTCATTTTCAAGGGTGCTAAGTGCGTTCTTGTATGTGAAAAATGTAAGATGGGTTCTTAGAATTTTCCCAATTACAAGAGCGGGTACGTATTCGTTTAAATGAAGGGATAACTAATGTTTTTGGAATTACCACCCAGTTAGGGGTGTACAAAATGAAACTAGGGGAATACTTATTAATATATAATTTTATTTACATGGAAAACATAGTGATATGATAGTACATATAATAAATTTTGAAGCATCATGTACACAGTAACAAATTGTTTTTTTAAATAAAATTAAAAATCCCTAAACAAATAAATATTTGGGGTTTAAATAATCATTTTCTTCATAAATATACTTAAAAATAATATAAAATATGGCAATTTCGATTTTACAAAAATATATATTTTATTGTTAAGGGTTGCCGATATTTTAATCATTTAACTAACGATTTAATCGTCAGTTAAGCTTAAAAGAAGTTTATATACATGAATAGATTACATTTAATTTACACCAATTACATCTGTCTCTCTGTAAAATTGATAAGTGTTACCAACTTCAATAAAGAAATATCACTAAAATATTATTCCACTGTAAAACATTTAGAAATTGTCACTAAACTGTAAATATAAGTTAGACTTAGAACAAAGTGGGTTTATTTAATCACAAAATGGGTTTAACTTCACAAATTTAAAGTTTAAAATCGAGGACCATAATCATGTGTTTGTATCAGGGGGGGTTTCAGACACCAAATCGTCAACCATTGATTCTTCCACCTCATTATTTGCCTTAAACAATTCTTTTGCCTTTTTGGCCCATTTATCCGGATTATCTAACACTTGTCTCGTGTTAGCTGCCACTACCGCATCCGGTTCACCATAAGTTGGCGGATTCGCGTATGGATCATAACTATAAAATACATTACGAACTAATGCGGCACTTAAAACGTTAAGCTTTAGCTCAAAGACCATCTTAAATATCTAAACTTACTAATAATAATATCGCAAGTAATTAAAATTTGTTTTTATATATGGGCAACTAAACACGATTATTTTGTGCGCGAGTGACGGGGGACTTCCCGCCAAACTTAAAGCAATCTCCCGGGGTTTTATAAAAGTTTGCTAAAACTACGCGGAAAAAATATTTTAGGGCTTTTTAAGGGTGCAGATTACGAATTAAGGGGCTATAAAAGCCCATCCGGACTATTTCGTATTAATTGACTTACCCAAGGACTGACAACATCGGCGCAATGTCCGCCATGTCCCGGACGACATCCTCCGGGATATTTCCGACCCATTTCGTCAAAGCTTCCATATTGACGGGTTTGATGACTTGATCAGACGATCTTTCCACTCTGAAACAATCAGAAATACATCCAGATTGTCTGGAAAAGTCGTAAAATCGTAAATTATACTAACTTGCTCAATGAAATGCCATTATTTATGAAGTCTTGGTGATGTAAAACGGTTTCGTTCCATGGAACATCCAGAAATTCTAGAATATTTTGCATCCATTGTCGTGGATGTAAAACTAATTGTTCGTATGGCACCCTCATGCACCTGGTAGGCCCTAATTCTTTGCATTGGTTGTTCATTGCCTCTACGGCAGTGTTCCAACGTTTTAAACATTGTCGATAACTGCTTAAATCAAAGCCAGTTATTGTTACCTAAAAAAAAAAAAAAAAGCTTATTTAAAACAGGTTTTTCGTAAAAAAAATATATATTTTTTAATTGCTCCATAACTCAAAAACCAGAAAAGATGGAGTTTTCTACTTAGCGCCATTCGATTCCCCATAGTTTTGAGTATAAACTCCTAATTTTTCAATTTAAACCCATAAAAAACAAAGCCGCAATAAAATAAAACCTAAATAGTTAAAACAGTAAAATATCCCGAGAAATCTAAATATGATTGACCAACAGTGCAGCTTCGCTGCCGCATGTCTAAAGTGCTACATCCCCGCGTTTAATGCAGAACAACTTTAAAGCCCTCTAACTCAAAAACAAAAAAAGATAGAGTTAAATACTTTACGTTATTAAATTTCTTGTAGTTTTGAGTATACAATAAATAATTTTCGGGCTTATTGTACAACGTACAGGGCCGTATTAAAATAAAATCTGCATTATTATTACTTACCTTTCGGCTGATTATCGAATGGGCTGTAGCTCTACCGTCTCTGGCCATAAAAATGAATTTAGCGTTTGGGAATAACTCGACTACATAAGTGCCCATTTTTATGGTTAACGGGTCCTTGTTGCATAATCGTGGGGCCGGGTCTCCGTGTCGGGCTATAATCTAAACACATTTTGTACAGTAAATAAGCGATAAATTCGTGAAAATTCAAATTTACCTCCAAGCAAAACGCAGCGATCGCCGCGTCCAATACGGGCTTAGTAATGCCGGCTTCGTCCAATCGCAAACTTTCCCGCTCACTTTTCAGCCAATGAAATCGCAGCTGGAGCAGTCTGGGTATTACGCGGGTTTCTTGGCCGCACCTACAACCGAAAAAAAAAAACGGTGCCCTGCTGTAACAGTGTACGCCACTGGCGTAATAAAAACTAAAACGTTTAGAAAATAATCCCCTATACGACATTAACAGCTAGATCGATTTGTAATGTCACCACGACGATTTGTTCCCGTTTTTATTAGCCACTGAAACATACTGTGTCGATATAAAAGTATTTTCAGTGATCGATCTCTTTTTTATCGCAACATTTTAAGTGCACTACAATTTACTCATTTAAAACAATATTACAACAGTTTTTGTTCATATTACTTAGTATAATTAAAATATGTTCAAGTTTACACCCTAATAACTTAATAACAAAAAAAGATGGACGATTCTACTTATCGCCATTCGTTTCCTTATAGTTTTTAGTATAAGTACCTAAATTTTCATCCCCCTAACATAAAAAACAGGGCCACAATATAATGAAACCTAAACAGTTGCAAAATTAAAAACACCCACAAGAAACCTAAATAGTTTTAACCGACTGTGCGGTCTCAATGGCGCATATCTACTATGAGTCACCCCGCGCTAATATAAACTGCATTTTAATTAATACTAAGGCCTCACACTCAAAAAATACTTATGGTCTATTATCAGACAAGGGTTTAGGGTTCCATAGATATGAGTTTAAGGGTTCAATGACCGGAAATGGGTCGGATGTTGCTTGATTACAATTGTTCAATTAGCAAAACCCACAATTTTGTTTCAAATCAGTGCCAATTAGAGTGTGTGTATCAATGTACAAACGTAGAAGGGAATAATTCGATTTGTAACTTGAGAAAATTTAATAATACACCTCTGTGTTAATAATGATTCTGTGCACTGATTACACAAACAGTAGCCAAACAGTGGTACTCATATATCAGGCTCCTTGAAATGTTTGCCTAATCCATACAAGGTTCAGGACCGGCCTCAACATTTACAAATCAATTACATTAGCAGTGTAGCACGGAGCTATAGCACTTGGGATATGTGCCAGCGAGGCCGCATAGACGGCACAGTTATCTAGTTTCTCTGGGCTAATTTTATAGTTACAATAATTTAGTATTTATTTTATTCCGGCCCTGTTTGTTATTTGATTAGCCTAAGAATTTACTCAAATAGAGTCGAAACTATGGGGAATCGAATGGCGTTAGGTAGACATTTCCATATAGCCTGACTTTAGAGTTATGAGGCTCTAAACTTACTCAATTGGATCACAAAAATAAGATAATTGCACTATTGTAGTAGGGTTTAAAACTGTATTTAATATTTTGAAGGGTAAATTGAATAAGAAATATTTATATTATAATGCTTATTCAATGAAATAAGTATATAAATCGGTAACCAAATTTACATGAGTGTTTTGCAGGCATGCCTATGCATAAGGGGCAAAGTTAATAGTATACTATGCGCAGAGATCATAGCAAACTAATTTTAGGGATTTTAAAATTAATATAAACACAAATAACATTAAAAAAGTCCACGGGGAATATGTAAATATATTCAAATCAGTTTCCTGATGCGGCAAAGGTGATAAAAGGAACATTGCGCCAACATTACAAAAAAGAAATATCCCTAAAAATAGATTTACTAACTTTTGAAATTAATATTAAAATATTCCCTACTTTTGAACAACTTAATTATTCATACGACAGATGAGATATTTATTTAAATTATTCTTACTATTCTTTGGGGTATTAAGTCAAGTTTGTAACTCGGATTAGTTTATTTTCAACAAGTTGAGAACACTGGTCATGATATTCGTGCCAACTTAAAAAATGGGGGTGGCCCGTACTCGCCCATTTACTTAAAACTACGTATAAGTAAATAAAAAAAAACTGCTATATTTATATATTACTTAGTAATATTTCCAACATGAGTAATATTAATAGTAAACAGTGTTAACAACCCCAAAAAAAAAAGTGGAGTGGCCTGTACTCGCCTATTTACTTAATACTGCGTATAAATAAATAAAAAGAACTGTTATATTTTAATTTTACTTAGTAATAATTCAAACATGAGTAATATTATTAGTAAACAGTGTTACCAACCCCCAAAAAAATGTAGGGTGGCCTGTACTCGCCTATTTATTTAATACTGCGTATAAATAAATAAAAATAACTGTTATATTTTAATTATATTTAGTAATAATTCAAACATGAGTTATATTATTAGTAAACAGTGTTACCAACCAACCAAAAAAATTAGGGTGGCCTGTACTCGCCTATTTACGTAATACTGCGTATAAGAAAGTAAAAAGAGCTGTTATATTTTAATTATATTTAGTAATAATTCAAACATGAGTAATATTATTAGTAAACAGTGTTACCAACACAAAAAAAAAGTGGAGTGGCCTTTACTCGCCTATTTACGTAATACTGCGTATAAGAAAGTAAAAAGAACTGTTATATTTTATTTTCAATTAGTAATATTTCCAACATGAGTAATATTATTAGTAAACAGTGTTACCAACATATAAATCACACTAGGGTAGACATATAACTCTATTACAATCCAGTTATAAATAAAACTGTTCAAAAAGAATGAATAATGGTTACCACACTAATTAGAGCAAAATGAAAATTTCCCCCAGTATTGCACAATAAATCAAGGTATACCACCTTAATTTTTGCATAGAAATTAATACCCTAGATTTATAACACACAGTGTTTAATTTAGTAGAAAATAAGAATCCCTAAAGTTAATCTTAGCGCAACAACATCGCAAAATTAAATTCCCTAGATGACCATTAATAACAACGTGTTCATTATTGCCAACTGAAATCTTTCTCCCTATTTCTATATTAGTTCTAATATAGCAACTGTTGCTACTAGGCTGATAAATCGTTGAAAGAAAAATCCCCCTATAAGCTTTATTAGCTGACAATGGTGTTGTTGTTGCCAACTGTGCGAAATGCCCTAATCGCATTATATGGGCAATATTCAATTGCAGGCGTGCCAATTGTTAGGGGAATTTAGAAAGTTTCTGTCATACTCGATATGATTATAGTTGTTACCAACTATATACGAGCGAATATCCCTGGATGCTATTAAATTTACAATGGAGAACAGATGCGAGCAATTGGTTTCGTAACTTAATTTAGTGACATTAAATTTCCCTAGTATTTGCGATTATATATGCATAGGTTCTTGCGCGATTTCCAAACTTGAATTGTTGCCAACTTAGGAGTAAAATTACTATTATGCCCATTACATTACAACTGATGCATTGTTCTATAGAACATAATTTTACTACTTCGCTCCGAGTTTAAAGTTAAACTAAGCCTTGGTTTTTTTATATGTAGGCAACTAAACACAACTACTTTGTGCGTAAGTGCCGGGGGACTTCCCGCCAAATTTAAAGCAATCTCCCGCGGTTTTATAAATGTTTTATAAATATTTTAGGGGTTTATAAGGGTGCAGATTTTGAATAAAGGGGTAAAAAAAATGTTTAAGGGGATTTGAAAGCCGGAACTTTACAGTTTAGGTAGATAGAATTAAATTAAATTACTATTATAGCATTATTAAAATACATATTGCATTATTCTATAAATAAAAATAGTTACTGATGGGTTTAAAGCCACTAAAGCTTGGTTTAACGCATTTAAAATGTATACTATAAATCATTTTGGCTTCACAGTCATTTTTCACGCTGGCAAACTTTATAAAATATATTTTTAATGGTTTTAAACTGTAATGTGTCAAGTGTAGGGAAATTTGTGAGTGGTAATTTTGGCAACAGTGACTGGTAAGGCTTGCCTTAGTGAACCAGTGACCTCTGAATGTCTGAACTATATATGTTATAGCATGGGAAATGAAACCATTCTCTTTAAAATCGCCAAACAATAGATATTGTATTCTATAGATGGAGTAAAAGTACGAAAATATCGAGGGCACATTTGATCTAATCTATTCATATAACGCCACATGCATATTTAAGACTATTCGATTTTATTTCCTCAATTATATCGATATGAGCCTCTTAAAATATTTAAGCAAAACAGATAGGGGTTAAATATCAATGGTTGACCTCGTTATAATAGTTAACTTTTCGAAACATCTGCATTTGAAAGGTTAACAAGCCTTTCCCCGGGGGGAGGACATAGAATTGTTACTAAATGCCCCTAGTTTCACACGCTACACCCGTTTACGCACGCCACTGATCCCTCGTAAAATCAATAGCTAAATATTATAAATTTATTCAAATAAAGTACAATATTTAGATGACAAATAAAATACTTTCTGTTTATTTACTAAACGATTTATAAATTTTCATATATAAAGGCGAGCTGGACACTTAAGCTTGTTTTTTTATCAAAGTAATCTACAATAAATTGTTAAACTATTTATATCTATAACATATTTTCAAATTGTTAACCAAAAAGGCTATAATAATTAAAAACCGCTCGCATCGCATATATTACTTATAAGGCGAGCTGGACGCATAGGTGAATTGTATCTAAGCTTGTTTTTTTATCAAAGTAATCTACAAGTAATTGTAAAACTTTATATATCCATAACATTTTTTCAAATTGTTAACCAAAAGGGCATAATAATTAAAAACCGCTTGCATCGCATATATTACTTATAAGGCGAGCTGGACGCATAGGTGCGTTGTACCTAAACTTGTTTTTTATCAAAGTAATCTACAAGAAATTGCGAAACTTTTTATATCTATAACAATTTTTCAAATTGTTAACCAAAAAGGCTATAATAATTAAAAACCGCTCGCATCGCATATATTACTTATAAGGCGAGCTGGACGCATAGGTGCGTTGTACCTAAGCGTGTTTATTTAAATTTAATTATAAACGTTTCGTATTATATATATTATATAGTTAATTTATTAAAAATTTACTTGATAACTAGGAAATATAGATTTACTGAAATTGTATAATACATGTATTTCCGAATAATACGTTCGGTTTTAGTTAGTAATTTATATTAAAAACCGAACGGTTCGTTCGGTTTTCAGTTAAATAAAAACAAATATGCTTTAAAGTATATTATAGCTATTTAAAATGATAAATCCGATTGTAGTTTGTAATTTATATTAAATTTCAATTGAATTTCAGTGAAATATAAGAAATTTAATAGGGTAATAAAATTATATTTGTTTTCCGAACAATGCATTCGGTTTTAGTTAGTAATTTATATAAAAAACCGAACGTTTCATTCGGATTCTAGTGCATGAAAATGAAATTATATTTTCCGAATACCACGTTCATGTGTACAATTACATTAAAAACGTAATATTTCGTTCAGGTTTTAGTTAAATGCAAAAACTTTTTTGAAGTACGTTGTTTGAACAAGTGGTTCTATTAGTTTTATAAACGTTGGTACTAAAAGGCGTCTATGAAAATAATTTAATTAAATTGGCAACATTTTTCACTACGCGTTGCCAACCGTCAAAGTTTTGATATGCAAATATCCCGCGGCTCAAACACACAGAAAAAGAACGGAAAAGTTTTGGGGGAAAACATAACAAAAAAAAAACTAACTATAAACATCAAAAGTTACGACTATGTAAACTAAAAAAAAAAAAATACAGTTCCATCGAATAGATCACGTAGTTTCGAGCAGTGTTACCAACAAAATTAATACGACTAGTACTGTGTGGTTCACCCTCCAAGTTGGAAACTTCACGCGAACGAATTCCCTATAGATATTACTTTGAAAGGTGGGCATATTGGTGACATTTTAGAGTCGTACTGTGCGGTTACTCTGGCTCATTCAAGTTGCAAACTTGACGCAGACAAATTCCCTAGATATCTCATCTGTGATAGGTGTGCATCGGGGGGATATTGGCTGACATTTGGGGGGATTTCATAGTAATTACATATATGTAGCGGGGGGGGGGAATGGATGCCAACTTTAGAGTAGCTAATAAGGCATGTTTGCCAACCGTAGGGAATAAAATTCACCAGATAGTTAATAGCTGAAATGGACTAGGGAATTAGTTGAACTTCTCTTCGAAATGCCCCTACATAAAATAGACATTCAGGCCCTGATTATATATTTTCTAACAGACTAAGGGGTGTAGAAAACTGTTAATAGTACCGAAAATACTATATTACGCCATATATTACGTAGTTTATTATATTTTACACTTTAAGGGACGTAGAAAGCTGCTAAAAGTATAAAAAAATACTATATTAAACGTAGTTTATTATTTTTAACACTTTAAGGGACGTAGAAAGCTGCTAAAAGTATCAAAAATACTATATTAAACGTAGGTTATTTGTTTTTACACTTTAAGGGATGTAAAAAGCTGCTACAAGTATCAAAAATACTATATTAAACGTAGTTGATTATAATTTATAGTTTAAGGGACGTAGAAAGCTGCGAAAGGGCTCCAAAAATATTAAATTAAACCATATATTACGTAGTTTAATATATTTTACAGTTTAAGGGACGTAGAAATCTGTTACAAGGCTCAAAAATATTAAATTAAATCATATATTACTTAGTTTATTATATTTTACAGTTTAAGGGGCGTAGAAAGCTGTTTAAAGTAGCAAAAATACGATATTAAAACATATATTACGTAGTTAATTATATTTTGCAGATTAAGGAAAGTAGAAAGCTGTCAAAAATACTAAATTAAATAATATTTTAGGTAGTTTATTATATATTACAGTTTAAGGGATGTAGAAAGCTGCTAAAAGTATTAAAACTACGATATTAAATCATATATTTCATAGTTTTATTATATTTTACAGTTTCAGGGACGTAGAAAGCTGTTAAAAGTACCAAAAATATTAAATTAAGCCATATATTACGTAGTTTATTATATTTTACAGTTTAAGGGGCGTGGAAAGTTATAAAAAGGAACAAAAATACTAAATTAGACTATATTTTACTTAGTTTAATATATTTTACAGTTTAAGGGACGCAGAAAGCTGTTAAAATTATCGAAAATTGTAAATTATTACGTAGCTAATATTATTTTACTGTTTAAGGGACGTAGAAAGGTGTTGAAAGTACCAAAAATACTAAATTAAACTATATTTTACGTAGTTTAATATATTTTACAGTTTAAGGGACGCAGAAAGCTGTTAAAATTATTGAAAATTACGTAGCTTATTATATTATCGAAAATTGTAAATTATTACGTAGCTAATTTAATTTTACTGTTTAAGGGACGTAGAAAGCTGTTAAAAGTACCAAAAATTCTAAATTAAACTATATTTTACGTAGTTTAATATATTTTATAGTTTAAGGGACGCAGAAAACTGTTAAAATTATCGAAAATTGTAAATTATTACGTAGCTAATTTTATTTCACTGTTTAAGGGACGTAGAAAGCTGTTAAAAGTACCAAAAATACTAAATTAAACTATATTTTACGTAGTTTAATATATTTTATAGTTTAAGGGACGCAGAAAGCTGTTAAAATTATTGAAAATTACGTAGCTTATTATATTTTAATGTTTAAGGGACGTAGAAAGGTGTTAAAAGTACCAAAAATACGAAATTAAACTATATGTTACGTAGTTTACGATATTTTACAGTTTAAGGGTCGTAGAAAGCAGTAGAAGTCTGTATTTAATGCCGCTATTAAAAAAATGCCAATATTTGTATGCAAAAACTCTCAGTTTTTTAATTAAAGTCTACAAAAATATTTTAATCAAGATTGCAAAATGAGTTCCGATTTTAAATAAAACAAAAATTAACTTCCAACAAAACTTCGGACTGTAAACAATTTGTTTTTAAATTAAGTGGGAGTATGTAAATAGTTTAATTAAAAATGAAGATGTTCTGCAGGGCGGGATTAAGGGGGAATTAAAAAAAAAACGTAAACAAATTATTATACATTAATAATATGGGCTGTTTTGGTAAGGACGATAGATTTATACAGTAGGGGGATTAGGGGGGATCTGTAAATTAAAAAATAGCCTAAAAGAGGGCCGAATTCACGCAAATCGGTTTGATATATATATATATATATTGTTAAATGCGAATTAATTAATTTGTTCCTGAATACGGGCCTGTCCTCGCGTCAGTACGAACGACATAAACAGATTTTGCTTTTTGACAAGCTATTTTCTGCTCTTGCAGAAAGGAAATTTCCAATATGTTTTAAGATTACATTATTAAGATATATATATATATATTAAAAAAAATGAAAACAGATATTTCCTCTCAATTTTCAACGTGAAAAATCGCATCAGATTCCTGTCAGAATATAAAAGAATGGCGCTGTGAAATGTCAATTTGAAATATTGACTGCATATCGAAATTGACACCAGTCAATACGTTTTGTTTCCAGACCAGTGGCCAACAAAATCTATTCTTTAAATCCCGGCAATGTTAATTATGATGTTGAATTATTATCTTACCTTACATCCGGATGGGCGTCTAGCATGGCCCTCATGAGCGTAGTACCGGATCGAGGGACGCCCCCAATAAAAATTAGGGGCATATTACGGTCGTACGTGTAAACGCGCCTATCTGATCCCATCACGAATTTCTGAAACAAAAATTACAAACATTCCCTAAGCAAAATCACACCTAAGAACGTAATTCTACCTAAATACCTTTTAATACATATATATTTATATATATATAATTTTACTGAAATATATTTCGTATAAGACAAATTTAACTATTTGGGTTTAATTCCCATGAGTACGTCCCTGTACTATTAAAAACAAAGTTTGTTTTTTAATACATATATATTTTATATATGTATGATTTTACTAAAACTAACCCTGTATAGAAATATATTTCGTATAAAACACATTTAAATATTTGTGCTAAATTCCCATGAGTACGTCCCTGTCCAATTGCAAACAAATATATACTTCATAAGTTTAATTTAACTGAAACTAACCCTGTATAGAAACATATTTCGTTTAAAACAAAAGAAAACAATCCAATTTAAATATCTGGGTTCAATTCCCATGAGTACGTCCCTGTACTATTGCAAACAAAGTCTGTATTTAACACATATGTATAATTTAACTGAAACTAACCCTGTATAGAAATATATTTCGTTTAAAACAAAAGAAAACAATCCAATTTAAATATTTGTGTTTAATTCCCATGAGTTCGGTCCTGTACAATGTCAATTTTTAATACATATATATATATATATATATATATATATATATATATATATATATATATATATATTTATATGCGTAATTCTACTGAAACTAACCCTGTATAGAAATATATTCCGTATAAAACCAATTTAAACAAACAAATTTAAATATTTAAGTTTTAATTCCCGTGAGTTCGGCCCTGCTCTGTTGAAAACAATGTCTATTTTTAATACATATATATATATATATATATATATATATATATATATATATATATATATATATATATATATATATATGCGTAATTCTACTGAAACTAACCCTGTATAGACATATATTCCATATAAAACCAATTTAAATATTTAGGTTTAATTCCCATAAGTTCGGTCCTGTTCCATTGAAAACAATATAAAATTATATATATATATATATATATATATATATATATATATATATATATATATAAATTTTTTTACTAAAACCAACCCTGTATATAATATATATTCCGTATAAAACCAATTTAAACAAACTAATTCAAATATTTAGGTTTAATTCCCATGAGTTCGGCCCTGTACTATTGAAAACAATGGAAAATTATATATATATATATATATATAAAATTTTACTAAAACCAACCCTGTACAGATATATATTTCGTATACTACAAAAGAAAACAATCCCATTTAAATATATTTTAAATTTAATTCCCGTGAGTTCGGCCCTGTACTATTGAAAACAATGTAAAATTATATATATATATATATATAAAATTTTACTAAAACCAACCCTGTACAGAAATATATTTTGTATACAACAAAAGAAAACAATCCAATTTAAATATTTTTTAAGTTTAATTCCCGTGAGTTCGGCCCTGTACTATTGAAAACAACGTAAAATTATATATATATATAAAATTTTACTAAAACCAACCCTGTACAGATATATATATATATATATATATATATATATATATATATATATATATATATATATATATATATATATATATATATATATATATATATATATATATATATATATATATATATATTTCGTATACAACAAAAGTGAACAATCCAATTTTAATATTTTTAAGTTTAATTCCCATGAGTGCGGCCCTGTACTATTGAAAACATATATATATATATATATATATATATATATATATATATATATATATATATATATATATATATATACATATATATATATATATATATATATATATATATATATATATATATATATATATATATATATAATTTAAGTGAAACTAACCCTGTACAGAAATATATTCCGTATAAAACAAATGAAAACATTAAAATTTAAAAATTTGTGTTCAATTCCCATGAGTTCGGCCCTGTATCATTAAAACAATGTCTGTGTTGTATGGCGTAAAAGTTAGGTAAAAACAGTTATTTTTAAAATTATACCAACATTGTTCGGATTTTAATCTGGAAAATGGCTTTTCCTATATATATATATATAGGTTATCGTAAGAAAATTGCTTTTCCTTTCGTGTCCTTAATGACACCCGTAATGCCGTAATGTTCGGCAACTTTACTTAATTGCGTAATTTTTTTCTTTTTCTTAATCAAAAAAGAATTGTAATAAATTTAAGTGCTTCCGTCGAAAACATTTAAATTATTATTATTAGAAAATTGTTTCGTAATTTTTAAACTATTATTTAATCTAATCAAAACAAATAATAAATATAAACATTTCATTTTGGCCTCTTTAAGAAACAAATTATGTGCACGCCCATGAGGCTAATTAAGTCTAAAATGCTAACGCGTATTTAGTAAACGGTAAATTTTTAAATGAACCTATATTTATTTTTGCGTAAAAAACGGCTAGAATAATTTGCTGAAAATTTAAAATCACAGCGCAAAAAATCCGGTATAAAATAATAGGCTAGGATTGGAAACGACTGAAGCGTGGTATTGAACCATTTTCAGTTTCAGTTTTCAGCTAGTAGTCATTAGCCGTAATTACAGCTAGTTTATATATGTGTATAGCACCTTTTATTTCAGTTTCAGTTAAATGGAAAATTCTAAATTACTGAAACACAGTAAAGCAATACGCTGAAAATCACTGAAATGTAACAACAAATGAAATATCATTATTTTAATGAGTTATTGTACGCTTCGCAAAACAATATTTCACTTTAGCATATTAATTATAATGCAATAATAATTTATTTATACATTAATTATTCATTACCAAGTTAATATTATTATATATAAACGTAGAACTACAATTAAAGGTTGATTTACCCGCCAGTTACATCTTAGAGTGTCCGTGCATTCAATAAGCTTACCTGTGGTGCTACCATGGCTGCCAGGTCCGTATTGGAAGTATTCGCGCAGAGCAGCCCCAATTTAAACAGCAATAAACCCGCTATTAGTAGCCCCGTCCCGTAAACCACGGCCCTCTTTGAACTGGGCCGCACTAGCCCTCGTAGAACAGTCATTTTGTGTATTAAGGAGGTACAAAAATTGCTACCTTCCAGGCAGGGACGTACTCAGAGAATTTGACATGGTTCTGCAACAAAAAGGCAAAAAAAAACCCAATAAATATACTCGTATATTAATCTTGTAAGGGTTGTAAACGCCCAGCTGCCCAAATAGCGGTACTTTACGTGACTGGCCAAGCAATTCCCGTGGGACGTACAGGAATAAATAGGGCTATTCCTTATATTTTATTTTTGCTTAGCGCAAAATCGACTTGAATTATTTAATATGACAGTTCAAGAGTTTATTTTATCTATCTATGATTTTAAAAAGATATTTGAAAATACGTGACTAGAATTAAATATGGCGGGAGGGGCAGGGCCGGCTTTGAAATAATTGTAGCTAAACCAGTTAATCCGTGTATACACCCGACACAGGACTTACAGGTGTGCTGAGTTTGAATCCGCACTGAAGCATGGGATAGTTTATAAATTATCTGTAAGTACCCCACTATCCAAGTACTTTCGGGGCACTGTTTGAAAACTTTTCCCGAACTTTACGTACTGAATTTTAAACAGTCAATTCAACTGAACCAGCCGTCCTGAACCAGATATTTCAGGATGATTCAATCCCAAATCAAAATGAAATAATACTATCAAAGTTTCAATGTAATTATATAAAAAACAGGGCCACAATAATATAATACGTAAATTATTATTACTTTAAAAATACCCCGAGAAAACTATATTATTTTGGCGGCCTTTGCGGCCTCGGTATACCTTATAATTTTAACGAAACATTCCAATAATTGTAATCTGATTAAACAAAAACTATTATTTATTTTACAGGGATTCTATTGACTGCAGAAGAGTTATAAATAAATCAGTCTAAAAAGTATGACCAACTTCGCGTATCAGTAAACCGGGTTGCGTTCGTTTAGGTGGCCCCATAGTACGATTGTGTTGGCGGCCAGTCCCGCTTCGCTAGCAGGCAAGTTAAATAAACACTAGGGACACTATCAGTAAACTATAATAGAAAAAGGCACAAATGCAATAAAAAGTACAATTGGAGTTGCATAGTGAATAAATCGTTGATATTTATCTTTAACGATTCACTTGGTGCCTAAAGAGATTTGAGTGCCAAAGTGGGGTGGTTGCGCACATTAGCCCAATCTGACGATAATGGCCGCATTGGTATCAATGTTCAGAGGTTGGCTTATGGGCGCAGGAGGGGGAAACCCCCCGATTTATTATCACAAATAGCGGAAGTAATGGCATTACATTACCCACAATTCTGTGTTCTCAAGGTCGCGCCCCATTAAACTACCATCTACCGGTGGAATAATGTATTATTTTATGCGTTTACATACATCAAAATATTCTTATAAGAATGGTGCCATCAAAAACACTTGGAGCGCATATAGTTTTTTTTTTATCAAATTGTACAATCTGTAACGGAAATAGAGGAATATATGCGCAATCGTGCACGCATTAATGCGTCCAGCTTTACCGTATGACAGGATACAAAGCATATTGTAACTTCAATAGTGTATAAAGGGGGGGAAATATGAATTTACGAGCGTCATACATTCCAGCTCCGGATCAGGGAAATTTAAAACGTTTGCCCACAGAATATGTATTCGTGCAAGCATTAATGCATCAAGCTTGCCTTGCGTCAATTAAAATAGAAAACAGCATGTTTGAATAATATTTTAACTTCAAAAGTATATAAAGGGGGGAAATTATGATTTTGCAAGCGTTAACATTCCAATTCCAAATCAGGGATATGTAAAATGAATGTTTTCCCATAGGGTAATAAAATAATATGTATTCGTGCAAGCATTACTGCTTCCAGCTTGCCTTATGACAGAAAATAAAGCATTTTTTATATATTATTTAAATATGATTTGTCGAGCGTCATATATTTCAGGTTCAGAATCAGGGAGATGTAAAACGAATGTTTTCCTAAAGTGTAATAAAAGATTATGTATTTGTACAAACATTAGTGCGTCCAGCTTGCATTTAGACAGAAAATAAAGCATGTTTTATATAATATTTATTAAATATGATTTGTCGAGCGTCATATATTTCAGGTTCAGTATCAGGGAGATGTAAAACGAATGTTTGCCTAAAGTGTAATAAAAGATTATGTATTCGTGCAAGCATTACTGCTTCCAGCTTGCTTTATAACAGAAAACAAAACCGTTTTGAATATTTCAATTTTAAAAATATATAAAGGGGGGAAAATATGATTTTGCGAGCGTTAAAATTCCAATTTCGGATTAGGGAGATGTAAAACGAATGTTTTCACAAAACGTAATCAAAAAATATGTATTCATGAAAGCAGTACTGCGTCCAGCTTGCTTTATAACAAGAATTAAAGCATTATTGAGTAATATTTTAACTTTTAAAGTATAAAGGGGGGAAAATATGATTTTGCGAGCGTTAACATTCCAATTCTGGATTAGGGAGATGTAAAATGAATGTTTTCACAATGTGTAATTAAAGAATATGTATTCATGCAAGCATTAGTGCGTCCAGCGTCAATTATAACAGAATACAAAGTAATAATAAGGAGATATATATATAAAATAGGATTAGGGAGATGTAAAATGACTTTTTGTGTAATGTAGGGTAATATTATGAACTGGACATGTGTAGAAAGTTGAGAGAATGATTTGTCATAACTAAAATATGATAATAAATTATTAAGCAATAATATTTACCATTTAAAGATAATAATTATGAACTCGTTATACTTATGTTTTATTAAAAACAATTTCTAGTTATATATATATATATATATATAAATAAAAAATATTGCAATTTCACTGAATATATATTACACACATGTTTAGGCTGACATATATGATACATTGATCAATAAAATCAATTTTATTGACCTATAGATCTATTTTTTTTGCTGCAATAAATATAAAAATAAATATTTCGGTATAAGATAAGGTCCGATGAACAGAAATAGGGTGGAAAATTTATGGGATCCGTCGCAGCATCATTGTTATGTTTTCTTTTCCCGATTCTTAGCCGAATTTTCCGGAAAATGGCCCACGAAAATACTAATGGCAGTATAAATCAAATAGAAATAGCTTTATACAAAAGTTATTTAGGAAAATCGTCGACAGTTGAACTTAAAAGACACAAATATCCACGATCCATTCACTTATTTTACGAATTTTATCGTTTAACATGTTTTTTATATTTTATAATTCTAAAATAGGCTAAATTTTCTTTTAGAACATTTAAAATAGTTATTTTAAATTGCCCCCTACTAAATTTTAATTACTCCGGCCCCACACTAAGAAATATATATATATTGAGAATAATATTACAAAAAATATACTTCTTATAATTTAAAATGCCCCCTACTAAATATTGGTTACTCCGCCCCTGTACCGTGAAAAATATATATTGATTAATAAAAAAATACTTCTAATATTTTTATATTTTAAGTTGTCCCTAAATCAAATTTGGGCTAGTCCATCCCTGCACTAAGAAAAATATATATAGAGGATAAATATAAAAATATATACTTCTCACATTTTTAAATTACAAAACAAGTATTTAAAATTAATATATTTGCGTTTAAAGTATAAATAAATATTTATTATTAATTCATATTTTAAATATTAAATATTAAATCTCAAATATCTATTAATATTTAACACGTATTGGCGATAATAACATAAATTTTAACCAAAACAGCGATTTATTACATTATATAGTTAGTAGAAGTCGAGCGCACGCCACTACAGATTTTTTTTATTTTTAAGTACGAATAAATTTAAAATTTTCGCCGAACCAATATTTTACTTAGCGAAATACTTAGATATGTCAGCGTCTATTTTTAGATCGTGGTTCTAATTTATTAGATATACGTGTTATTTATACGTGTCGCATCTAAGACTAATTTTAAAATAAGGAAGTCTTCATTTAAGCCCCAAATAACGATGTCAATAACACTAAATCGTTTTAGTTTCCTTAATTGCAAACATTTCTATTCAAAGAATTAAAATTACCGATAATAAAAATATATAATAATCAATTTACTGATAAAACATCAATAATTTAAATATTACGTGTCGATAACGTAAAATAAAAAGTCTCATAAATAATATAACTAATAAACTGTTATTACTTAAAATAACAAATTTAATTAAGTTTCAAATGTGTTAATTAGAAATATTTGTTTCAAAAATAAGTCTTCTCCGCCGGATAATACAAATATTAACTTCAAAACATCATATTATGTTTAGCCGTAAAGGCTATAGGGCGTTCACACACACACACAAAGTAGTCAAAATACATTCATTTTTATACATTACGTATAAGAAAGTATACGTGGCCGCCGGAATAATTTTTAGAAAAGTTAAAAATTAATTTAATATATATAACTAATTAAATTTAATAAATATAATATTAGTAGAAGATTTCGTAATATTAGATCTAAAAATCAAACTAAAATATATTTTTAAATTAATACTATACATTCAAACGCGAAAAATATAAAAAATAAGTCTAGATTTATTAATCCCGGTTTACGGTAATTAACCGTTAAAATAAATAATAAAAACAATGCCTTACCTAAACTTAAACAATGTGAACACTCGAGTCTTAAAAATCACTTAAACCCCGCCGAAACCCTCATCCCAGTTCAATAATCCTTTAAACTAATTAAACCGCACATAAAAGTTCACGGAACTAACAGTTAACTTAAAACAATTATTATAACCTATAACATTGACAGTCAGACACAAAATCACTGAAAATGCGGAACAACAGCAGCGAAAACATAGTAATAAAGTTACGTTACGGCAAAGAATTATCGTATGTATCGTAGGAAAACTGACGTGGACATCGTAAAAATGATGGAAATTCGCGTGAAAATTGCGAAAACTGTGTTCAATGTTCACTGTACACCGTCTCAAAAGGCAATGAACTACTGCGCCTGCAGAAACCGAACGCGAAGGGATACCATCTGCGTATAATGAAATTACAGTCACAGTGTTGCCAACGGTAGCAGCGCGAAATACTTTATTAGATTTTCTATAACACGAAAATTGATGCTGGAATCACTGGCGTCGCCCCAGGCCACTAAAATCCTCGCTTAATACATCATTTTATCCTATATTCTATATATTTTATTTATATATATATATATGAGTTATAGCCGATATAACCTAATATATCACCCTTAACGACGTCACTGGTTTAGATATATTAATCGAGGGTGCCCTTCACGCGACTATCACACATTGTTTTATTGTGTTAAGGAAACGTAACTTGGCTATATTTAAAGGCTATTTTTGAGTAAATGGTTCGTTGTATAAAAAAACTTTTCAAACAAAAGTTCCTAGAAATTTCAATATCTTTAACTTATATTTATGCATTTTTTCAATATCTCGTGTTGTTTCCGAGATATTTAAAAAATAACACAAGTACATTTGGCTACATTCAAAAGCGATTTATGAGTAAATGGTACGTTTTATGTAAAAACTTTTCAAACAAAAGTTGCTTGAAATTTCAATATCTTTAACTTTTATAAAATTTATTTTTCAATATGTCGTGTTGTATCCGAGATATTTAAAAAATAACACAAGTACACTTGGCTACATTCAAAAGCGATTTTTGAGTAAATGGTTCGTTTTATGTAAAAACTTTTCAAACAAAAGTTGCTAGAAATTTTAATATCTTTAACTTATATCAATGCATTTTTTCAATATCTCGTGTTGTTTCTGAGATATTTAAGAAATAACACAAGTAAACTTGGCTATATTCAAAAGCGATTTTTGAGTAAATGGTACGTTTTATGTAAAAACTTTTCAAACAAATGTTGCTAGAAATTTCCATATCTTTAACTTTTATAAGATTCATTTTTCAATATCTCGTGTTGTTTCCGAGATATTTAAAAAACAACACAAATATAAGAAAATAATACTAAATTGGGCCCCCCCTGATTTCCATATAATAATTTTTAAGAAATTATTATTTTCAGGGCTGTAGTTGGCACCACTGCATTCGAAATACTCCACGTTGATGAACAATAGAACCCCCCACCATTCAAATCCTAAACAACAGGTCTACCCCTACATTTTCTGGGGGTTTCCCCTACATTTTCCAACCGCCTGACCCCACCCTGCATACCCTCACCCCCATAAACCGTGTTCGGATTGTAATTTTGTGGTTTTGGTACAAAAATTCCGTTTGGGACAAAATTATCAAGATTTTCAACAGGTTTATCCGAATTTCACCTGTATTCTATGGCACACGTGGCGCTAAACATGTTATATAGTTAAAAACTAACGCTATATTAAAGATACGTATTTTTCTGTTTAATTTTCCGTCAGTTTTTAATTTATTCATCGTTTTGGAAATCAGTAATTATAAATAAACTTACTATTTTCCAGAATTCACACATTATATATTAAAATTAGGTACTGCTTCTATTTTTGTATGCATACAATATATTTATAATTATTATAACTATTGAAAAATGCAAAAAAAAAAAAAAATGTTTACCCTAAGATTGTAAGTTGCCCCCCGTTGATGCAGCGTATGTCTCGGCGGGGTTTTTGTTAGAACGCGGGGAATGATAGATCCCTCAGTGTAAAACTTTTGGGAAGTGTCGTTAGAAGGCGATGATTCTCTCAATGAGCTGCGGTTGAAAATGACATTTGTCTTAAGGTTTAGGACTTTGCCGAAGCACAAATAGGTTCTGCACCGGCAGTTAATAGTTTTAAAACTAGCCAATTTCGCTAAGTACCCCCCTGGGCACAATTCGCTTGGTCCGACACCAATCTGTTCTCCTATTCATTGGGTTTTCTTCACAATTTTACTTTTAAAACTCTTAAAACTAAAGTAAAAAGTTTACTTCCTTTTTAGACTAGTTCCCGTTTTAATAGGCAACTCATTTATATTCCCTAACAACTTCAATCGTTTCAGCCTTTTTGTCTTTTCATCTTTTATCAGTAACTAAAGTTAGGTGTTATACGAACATTCACAGTAATACTTAACTATATATGAAACATTTTCAAAGTTGATTTTTCAGTAAATGGCACATTTAAAAAAAAAACTTTTCAAACAAAAGTTGCTGGAAATTTCAATAACTTTAACTTTTATAAGAGTCATTTTTATCTACCTAATACCAGTTTCGAGATATTGCAAAAGTAACAAAAGGGAAACCTAAATATATAATAACTATTTTCAAAAGCGATTTTTCAGTAAATGGCACATTTTTTAAAAACACGTTTCAAACAAAAGTTGCTTTAAATTTCAATATCTTCAACTTTTATAAGAGTCATTTTTCTTCTATCTAATACCATTTTCGAAATATTACAAAAGTAACAAAAGGGAAACGTAAATATATAACACCATTTTCAAAGTTGATTTTTCAATAAATGGCACATTTTTCAAAAAAACTTTTCGGACAAAAGTTGTTGGAAATTTTTATATCATTAACTTTTAAAACAATTACTTTTTTTGTACCTTATACTATTTTCGAGATATTGCAAAAGTAACAAACAGGAAACGTAAATATATAATAACCATTTTCAAAGTTCATTATTCAGTAAATGGCATATTTCCCAAAAAAACTTTTCGAACAAAAGTTGCTGGAAATTTTAATATCTTTAACTTTTATAAGAATAATTTTTCCTCTATATTATACAATTTTCGAGATATTACAAAAGTAACGAACAGGAAACGTACATAGTATATAATAACCATTTTCAAAAGTGAATATTCAGTAAATGGTAAATTTTTCAAAAAAACTTTTAGAACAAAAGTTATTGGAAATTTTAATGGCAATAACTTTAATGGGGATTACTTTATCTCTATCTTTTACCATTTTAGAGATATTGCAAAAAATAACAAAAAGGGACTATTTTAAGTATTATATTTTTTCCTTCAACAGTTTTAACTTTAGAGCGTTCACACACACATAGACGTACGTCCGAAAATAGTCTGATTCGATTCAGGGGTGGTAAAAATTTCGAGTTTGGCCATTTTCATGATTAAAATTGATTTTAGAGTTCGTGTAAGAAAATAATACTTATTTTACGAAAAATCTAATTTATTTTCGTTGTGGGGCCTTAACAAGTGTATCTATGTGTGTAAAAGGGTGTGTTAAGTGTCCATTTAAGGCTTAGCCAATTCTTTTGTTCGTCAGAGTATAATTGTCCTGTGGTGTCCTGTCAAATGTAGTCCACCTTAGTTACAATGGCACAGAAGTAATACGACGCCTATTCGGTCAAATTGACAGTCCTGTTTCGGCGTCTTGGGTAAACCCACCCTTTGTAATTACCCTTGGGGTTTACAGGGTGTTAACACAGCGGCACTCAAACAGTTTTAATATACAGCAAATAAATCTAAAGCTACCATAGCATAAAAATGTAAAAATAAAATACATAAACCAAAAAATAAAATGCTAATTAGCATACTAAAGTGTTCTGATGAGATATACTCACATTGTATTTTATATTCGCTGTGTTCAGGACCGCATTCAGGGGCGGGGATTTTAATTAAAAATGTAAACACATTTATTTACTTTATTTATATATATATGCAAGTGTGAAAAATGTTATTCTACGAACACTAACGCGTTATTTTATTTTTATTAATTTTCTGTACTATCTCTAGTTTTCAGCTTTCCCATTAAAACCAGGGACGTACTCTATTATTAAGGGGGTTCTAATTTTTATTTTAAAAATCTCAGGCAAGGATTAAGGTATTAATTTGGGGTTTAGGCGAGTTTATTGCTTGTTTTTTTATCTACCCCGTGTGTAGCTAGCTTGGCGGTGACTGCCGGTGCACTTGCCGGTAGCGAGTGTTAAAGACCCCCTAGTTCAAGGTTTTATATCGCGAAATATTCGATTATTACGTCTCTCGCGGTGGTTTGGTGGTTGTCGCTTGCAACCAAATTTGACGTACCGGATATAAACGTTTAATTAACATACCACAATTACCGGGAATCTAGATTATGCAGGCCAATTGCGTTATCTAAACATTTATTGGTGCAAGAATAAAATGATTTGTTTTGAAATTATATTAGTTTTTCTTTTATAGCAAATTAGTTGGTTGATTAAGCACGAATTAATATTGTCGCGTAAAGAAAATATTGCTGTAATTATTTCTTTGACAAAACAAAATAAAGTTGTTCTTTTAAGTGTACAAATATAGAAAAAAGTCTAGTCTCTTCCGTTGCGGTTAATCTCTAGACATTTTTGCTGTATTCTTTTTCTTTTCCAGCTCATTTTTCTGTTTTTATTTTGTTGACAACATGAAAATAACTTGGTTGATTTTAGCACGACGTAGACATAAGAAAAATACAAGGATTCTCTTTTAAGATTCGGACAGATGAAAGGACGAGTTAGTTTTATCCCCTTAGTTCTGTCACCAAGACTTTATTTCGTCGCTTCGCGAGCTTACGGCTACATTATTAACTATACCGTAGAATTGAGAAAGATTGCTAATAAAGAAATCATTGAAAATTATATAAATAATAAAATACGGAAGCTTCAACAAAAACCTATTTTCTTTATTTATTTAACAACTCACAGCAGAGCAGCTAGCTCAGGCGTTTCTAGAGTCCGCATATTCGGATATGTTGGCGGCAAGTGCCTCATCACTTCCCGCCAACTAATTATAACACAGAAAATGCTCATTTTAATTCATCTAGCATTAAATTACAGTACCTAACGGCTTAAATACGAATATCTAATTAGTCCAACGGCTGTTTTACTTTATACAAACAACATTTTTGACACCAGGCTACCTTATAAACGGCTTATTTCGTAAATGACTAATTAGAGAAAGTTTACAAGTGAATATTTATAGTTTTAAGAACGTCTGCTTTAGGAAATGTGCTTTATTTATTTATCCAACAACTCAGGCGTTCCTCAGAGTCCGCATATTCTGATATATTGGCGGCAAATGCCTCATCACTTCCCGCCAACTAATTATAACACTAAAAAATGCATTTTTTTTCATCTAGCATCAAATTAAAGCCTCTAACGGCTTAAATACGAATAACTACTTAGTTAAACGGCTGTTATATTTTATAGAAATTACATTTTTGACACCAGGCTACCTTAAAAACGGCTCATTTCGTAAATGGCTAATGGGAGAATGTTACAATTGAATAATTATAGTTTTGAGAATGTCTATTTTGGGAAATGGTTGTTTTATAAACGACAACTTAAAGTAATGTGTATTTAACGGCTGTTTTAAGAACGTCAACTTATTTTTAAGCGATTCAGTTAAATATAGGCTCATTTCCGTTTGTTTTTCTTTAAAAATGTTCACTGTTTTTAAACTAATTCTTTGGAGAACGATGCAAATAAGTACAAAACAATCTGGAGTGGTCCACACTTGTCTTTCTTATACATATTTTATTTATACGTATAAGGATGTAAAAAAGTTTATAATTTATAAAATCACAGACAAAATAAAACTTTTAATGTACAAATAAAATGTATATTTTTATTAGTCGTAATTTCATGTTTAAAAATACGGTATAATTATTTTTAATATACATTCTGTTGTTGTCTGTTTGATAATAATATTTTCATGATTATTTTCAGCCATAATGGTCACAAGCCCGGTTACTATATAGTCATTACCCCATTCATTCCGAGATACCCTGTGCATTTGTACGCTATTGTCGTAAAATATCTTATTAATTCGCGAACAAAGCACATTCTTCTTCTACCCAGTGAATATATACGGCACAAAATAGAATTAATTACGTGGGAACCCCCTAACCCATGCGGGAAGGGGGTCATATTAATTAAGAGAACAATGATAGTCTCGCGTCTAAGAACGAACTAATATTTTACGAAAATTATCGAATCCTTTTGTTAATTGTGTGTAAAAAGAAAATATAACACAATTATTTGTTGTCGATCGAACTAGATTAGGTTACGGTAATCTAAAACAATGATTGAATGTTATTTTGAAGTTCTTGTGCTTTATTTCATGTTATTTTAATTTCCTCAAGTCATTTGCATGTTATTTTGAAGCACCAGAACAACTATTGACGTTTTTTAAATGATATTTTATGTTATTTTGAAGTTCTTGTATTTTATTTCATGTTATTTTTATTTCGTTATGTCATTTGAATGGTATTTTCAAGCACCAGAACAACTATTGACGATATTTAGATGATATTTTATGTTATTTTGAAGTTCTTGTATAATATTTCATGTTTCTTTATATTATTCTAAAGTTCTTGTAATATTATTTCATGTAATTTGCATGTTATTGTGAATAAGAACAGCTTCTAACGTTTGTGTATGTTATTTTGAAGTTCTCATATGTTATTTAAATCTAATTCGCACGTTTTACTGAAATATTTGGTTTGGGGGTGTACAGCGAATGAAGTTCTTGTACGATAATTCATGTTATTATAAAGTTCCTGTTATTTTATTTGTATGCAAATCAGAAATATTTGGTTTGAGGCAAACAAATACGGTTTCTGAAGTACTTGGTTCATATTATTATGTTATTTTGAAGTTCCTGTACATTATTACTTGTTATACAAGTGTTTTTGTATATTTATTTAAGTTATGTGCATGTTTTACTGAAGTACTTGGTTTGAGGGTGAACAAAACACAGCGTCTGAAGTTCTTGTACGTTATTTCATGTTATTATAATGTTCTTGTTATTCTATTTGCATGTTAATCTGAAGTATATGGTTTGAGGTAAACAAATACAGCTACTGAAGTACTTGTACGTACGTTATTTTGAAGTTATTGTGCATTATTTTAAGTTATGTGTATGTTTTACTACAATACTTGGTTTGGAATGAACAAAATACTGATTTTGAAGTTCTTGTACTTTAATTCATGTTATTATGAAGTTATTGTTATTTTATTTGCATATTAATCTGAAGTTTATGGTTTGATGTAAACATATACAGCTACTGAAGTACTTGTACGTATGTTATTTTGAAGTTCTTGTATGTTATTTTAAGTTATGTGTATGTTTTACTACAATACTTGGTTTGGAATGAACAAAATACTGATTTTGAAGTTCTTGTACTTTGTTTCATGTTATTTTTATATTATTATAAAGTTCTTGTACTTAATTTCATGTTATTATGAAGTTCTTGTTATTTCATTTGCAAGCTAATCTGAAGTACTTGTTTTGGGGTCAATAAATACAGTGAAGTACTTGTACACGTAGTTTCATGTTATTTTGAAGTTCTTGTATCTTATTTAAAAGTTTTTGTGTATTTTTTCAAGTTATGTGCATGTCTTACTAAAGTACTTGGTTTTACGTAAACAAATACAACTTTTAAAGTGTATTTACGTTATTGTGAAGTTCTTACATACTATACAATTTTATTTTAATGTTATTTTAACATATTATTTCAAGTTTATTTGATGTTATTTCAATAAAATGTTATTTTTGCATTATCCACTCGAATAATAGAAGTTATACTTTAACCGACTCACTGCCAAGTGGGGTAAGTGTAGAATTACCCTTATTTACAGTGTGTATGTATATAAGTGCCTGTATAAAGTGTTACATGAGACGAATGGACGGAAGTTTTCTTCTTTTACGTTCTTCAGATATTGTGTTTGTTCGTTGGCGAAGTGTTAAAGGATAAAAGCACACACGAGCAGCGGATATAGATATCGCTTAATTTCACTGACCCTCAGACCGTATTTCTAGACCAGAGGTCGCCAAACATTTATAATATTTGTTAGGTAAATGAGATTCTAAAGGAAATGTTTCTACAGTCAGCTTTAGCCTCTGTACAATTTCCTATGTATATTTTGTCGGGTAAATATATCGCCCTTAACGCGGGATGATATAAGGGTGTGTTTCTGTGGGGTATCTTTGGGGTATAATCTTGTAAGGTTATTCTCGCATTGCACAATCTGCTGGTACATCAATTTTTCTTTTTTTTCTCTCTCTTTGTTTATTTTTATTTTATATTTTCTTGTGTATTCCCCATTTCGTATTCAAGCAAGATTTCTCCCTGTTTCTGGTTTATACCTTGGTATAATTCGTTGCACACACACATACACACACATTTACACACGGCACTTTGAGTGTGTTCTTACATTTATATTTCGCTGCGTATTTCTAGATACTTGGCGCTAAGATTTATGAATATTGTAAATTACGGTAAAATATTTGAGTTTTTCAAAAGTTTTACGTCACCATAAATTATCCTAACTTTTGACATAACTTTCCATAAGTGCTATATATGGTCTGTTTAACATTAAATACGTACGAAAACACAAAAATATGTTACAAAAATAACAAAAACCTATTCATTTAATAATATAAATTGAGAAAATATGTATTTTTAAATTAAATTACGGTTTATGGACTGCTTAACAATAAATACAACTAAAACACGATTTATTTAATATATATATATATATATATATATATATATATATATATATATATATATATATATATATATATTTATTTTAGCGAAGTACCGAAGAAGCTAAAGCAAGCGGTCGTGTGTCTGTAACATTCTCGAATCAAAAAATATCCTTAACAATGTTTATTTCGTCGTCCTGAATCCGAAAAAAATATATATAACTTATATACTTAGATTCCTCTGAAGGTACCCGACCGATTTGAACCAAATTTGCTACACATATTATTTAACACCCCAATTGGGTCCCCTAGCAGTTTAAATCCAATCGTTTGAATACTTTTCGAGTTATAGGGCCCCAAAATTTTCAACCCCCCTTAATACTGCCCTTATAAAAATAACTAAAACACCCAAAAATTCTACTAATAATTCTAAGATATTTTATATCTACAAGATTTTTTCGTATTGTTAACTGAAAAGCCATAAAATATTATTAAATATAATTTTGAATTTTAAAATATGCACTAGTAAAATATTTTTTATCAAAATAATCTACAAAAAAATTTGTAAGACTTTTTATGTTAATAACATTTTTTGTTATAGGGCCCCAAAAATTTAAACCCTCCCTTAATACTGCCCTTATAAGAATAATTAGCACTACAAATAATTCTATTAGGAATTCTAAGATATTTTATATCTACAAGATTTTTTCATATTTTTAACTCAAACGCCATAAAAAATTAAATTAAATATTTATAAAAATGCACTCAATTTTTTTTTTATCAAAATAATCTACAAAAAAATATCTTAATAACTTTTATTCAAATTGTTAACCAAAAGGTTGCTGCATACTTGTAAGGCGAGCTGGACGCATAGGTGCGTTGTATCTAAGCTTGTTTGTTTAATAAATTTACAATTTACTGTAAAATAGTTATGTTAAAAAAACAAATTAGTTATATTATTACACAAATGGATATATGAACGAAGTAGGACAGCTGGAAGCTTTGGGGCTTGCACCAATGCTTGTGTGTGTATTGAATTTAGTACTGGTTTATATATTGGTCAAATATTTTTTGTATTTCAAACATGTACAGCATCGATTTTAAGTATTGTATTCAAACTGAATATGTAATATACTCATATCGATTATGTTACATTGTGTTGTAACTGGTATGTAACCTATATATAACTAATATTACATCAGTTAGACACAGCAAAGAATGTTACTGTGTCGCATTTTCAAACAATGTTTAAAATAGAATTAAATATGTTTCAGTTACGATTATTATAAAACTATTTTGTAAATGTAATTAATGTTTATAAACATATTAATTTTTCGGGGTAATTAGCGCTAATTGATTACTATTAAATACATTTCCCTTATAATAAAGAATATATTTATCATTTAACACCTACACATACTGCAACCAACGTTACATAAGTGTATTTCTTATGTACGGCATATTTAAAATAAAACACCCTCTGTTGTACACTCATTCCCTGCGGTAGTTAGTTTATTAGCCGAACAAAAATATAAATAATGTAGTTATAACAAATAGATATGCTTAAATAATGATGTATTAACAATAAGGACAAGTTTTTTATTCACTGCAAACTTTTTATGCACACATATAACTTTTTATTTTGTTAAAAGAAATATGGTAAAAAGATTTTTTCGAAGTGAGTGAATTCAACGTATGGTTAATATTACGTACGTACGTACGTTGCTTTTGGTTTACTTTTTTGTTCGCTGCGTTTCCGGTAAAACCGATTCGTCTTGCCAGTGTGTATCGATTGAACGTGATACGGAACCGGTAAATACCGGTTCGAGACGTCGACTAAAGCCCCTAACAATGAAATTGATCATATATTTACCTAGCTTGTACCATTGACATCTGTTTAACTATACACAAAGACGCATTTCAATCACTTTGAACAGATACACAGTTTACGATATACATAATAATAATAATATATAATAATAATAATTATTATTATTCCGCTATATCAAAATAAAATCATTTTGGTATAGCGAAATAATAATCATAATTATTATTAATACTTCGCTATACCATTTTTTTATTATTATTATTATTTATTTTTTTATTATTATTATTCCGCTATAAAATATATATATATTATTATTAATTATATATTCAGAACGGCTTAAAATTTCGCGTGTTCAGAGCGAACCAAATAGTAATTAAGATTAAAAAATTGCAAATAATAACCTAGTTTGTCTTATGACAAGGAATGTTAACATTCCAAGCCACTAAATTAGCACAATGCATCATTTAATTTTGTTGCTGTGAACGTTAACTTTAATTGTCATAGAACAAACTGGACGTATTATTTATAATTTCTAAGCTTAATTACTGATTGTTTCGCTGTAAATCCTTAAAGGATTGTTCACAGCGAAACAATCAGTAATTACGCTTAGAAAATTACAAATAACAATCTAGTTTGTATTATGACAAGTAATGTTAGCATTCACAGCAACAAAATGAACATAATTACATATATATTTTGTTGCTAAAAACGTTTCAACAAACTGGAATTATTACTAGTAATTTCTAAGCTTAATTACTAATTGGTTCGTGAATACAGTTGTAGGTTGTGGCTCAGACAAGCTTTATAAGAATATCTGCGCGACACAAAAGGCATTAGTTACGTCTGTATACTATAGTCCTTTTTAATTGAGTTAAGTCTTTTTCTTTTTATATACTTGTAATTATCTTAAAGACAATTCAAGCTTTAATTGCAATAACACAAATTCTTAGGAATTCTTTCAAATAAAAAAACTAAAAAACTGCGTCACAAAATAAAATAAAGTTTCAACCAACCGGAACGTTGTCTCCGTTCCGTTCAGTTACCGGTTCCGATTCGGTAACAGAACTATGGGTGTTGTGTACTGACATACTTTTCGAGAGGTTTGTTCTCCTCTCTTTCCTCTCTTAGTTTATCTCTATTTCCCTTTATCATACTGTTTTACTACTACTCTTGGTTCTCCGTCCGCATTCCAAATGTATTGAACGAACGTCGCAGACAGACAGACAGTTATAATGGAAATTGCAGGGCCGCATAAGGGGGGGAGGTGTTAAATTTAATATTTATCTGTAGCCAAACTAACCCCCTTCAATATTTAACTATATCTTTCTAAGTAGGCAGCCTTTTTGTGCAGTGACCTTGAAGCCTCTTAGAGAGTCCCCGCTAGCCGGCAATCGCAGTTACGTTAGCGGTAAGTGGCGCATCGCTCGCCGCCAATGTATACACGCTAGGCCCCGCTGCCCGTTTGAGGGCTAAAATAATATAGGCGTTACAGCCCTGGATTGCGCGCTATAAATACATGAAGCAGGGAAGGCTTGACCCATTTAAAACTACCTTTATCTATCAACTAGTTTGCGTATACGAAGTTTTATATTATAATATGTTATTTACGCTACAACTATAGTCTATATTTGTGTTATAAACGTAGTTTAATTAAGTTATCTTTAACTTTAGATAGTTTATAGATTGAATATATAAAAAGTCGAGTTATTTTCACACCAAGTTTATTTATTTTGGCCCTATAATTAATCTTTGTTTAAGATGGAAAGAAAAATACTGTGCAATAAAAATAACATTTAAAATCGCTGTGTTCCGTTCTTTGAGTTTCCATAAACCTTAACTTAATATTTGAATAATTCAACAGTTTCGTATATATATTAAATTGTATTTCCAGGGTTACAGGTCCGCCCAAGGCTCATTTCCGGTTTATATTACCGCCCAAACGATTATTTATAACACATACATCGATATATTTATTATTTATTCAATAAATCATGTGTAAACTGTTTTATTTCCTAACTAGTTACGAAAAGACGTGTTAAAATTAAATAAAATGTATTTATTAGAACAAATATGTGATTGTCTAGTATTTATTCTATGTCCACATGCTTGATTCGTTTTTTTTATGTAATATTGTTCGTAAATCATCCGCGAATTTATCTTAGGGAATTGTTTTATGTTCGTGTAATATTTGGGGAACCTTCACAGTTTTTCTACGCAATTTCTCATATTTTCGCGCTGTGTGTGAAAAAAAACGAGATCTCTATGTCCCTTGAGTTTCTACGAAGATATATCTAGCTAGGCACTTCAGGGGCCGTACAATCGTAAAAAGTTGACATATAACACTTGTTAAAATGTCTTAGCTATATTTTTTGAAAGCTCAAACATTATTGTTAATGTTTTTACTATCTTATACGAAAGTCAAACGAAGGCCACCCCTGCTTTTGCCTATATATATGTCGCAGGTAATGCTATCTAAGGTCCTTTTACTGTAAAAGTTTGCATGTTCCTTTTGTTTCTTCTTTTCTTGATGTGTATATCATTTATTCTTTTTCTTATCCGTCTGTTCTTCTTTCGACGTTCGAATGATATATTTGTTTACACATGTCTTCTCTTATTTTATTATATGTCAATTTTACTTTGAATATTGTCTTGCAATACTCAACGCCCGATAAAAGTTACGTAGAAGCCATAAACATCCCCATTTTTGAATTAAAACTAATAAACTTGGGCTAAAATATCCTATACTTGTGCTAGAATGTGCTATATTTGTGCTAAACTGAGTTATACTTGTTCTAAAATGTGTTAAATTGTGCTATACTTGGGTTAGACAGAGCTATATTTGTGCTAAAACGTGATATACTTGTATGGGCTATACTTGTGCTAATATGTGCTATACTAGTACTAGAATGAGCTATACTTGTGCTAAAATGTACTATACTTGTGCTAAAATGTATTATACTTGTGCTAAGATGTCCTATACTTGTGTTGAAATATGCTATTCTTATGCTATACTTGTGCTAAAATGTGATATACTTGTATGGGCTATACTTGTGCTAATATGTACTATACTTGTGCTAAAATGTACTATACTTGTGCTAAAATGTACTATACTTGTTCTAAAATGTGTTATACTTGTGCTAAAATGTGCTATACTAGTGTTAAAATATGCTATTCTTATGCGAAAATGTGTTATAGTTGGGCTAGACTGAACTATACTTGTGCTAAAACGTGATATACTTGTATGGTCTATAGTTGTGCTAATATGTGCTATACCAGTACTAAAATGAGCTATACTTGTGCTAGAATGTACTATACTTGTGCTATGTGTTATACTTGTGCTAAATTGTGCTATACTTGTGTTGAAATATGCTATTCTTATGTGAAAATGTGTTATACTTGTGCTAAAATGTGTTATACTTGTGCTAGAATGTGCTATATTTGTGCCAGAATCCATTTTTCCATATTTCTCGATAAAATACGATAAACCTGATTTTTCGAATAAAAATCAGTATAGCCATTTATAGATATTGAAAAAATAAACTTGTGCTAGAATCTGCCATACTTGTGCTATGTTGTGGCGCAATTTTTATGCCCTGAACTCAAAAACCGAAGCGATTATTGAGAGAAAAAATTCGTACAAATAACAATTGTGTTTTGTGCACTTTATATTGAGATTGGTGCAACTTTAGATCATTTTTTTACAGTGTAGTGAGAACTAAGTATAAGGAAATCGAGTGGGCACTTCAAATGTTTTGATATGATAAAATTTAATAGCATTTTTTTTTAAATATAGAAAATTTGATTTCAGCGTGTCGTGAAAGGAAGCCACGTTAATGATGAATCGCGTATTTCAGCTAGGTTCAGTTTTCAGCATCTGCTGAAATTCAAGATTTGAGCTCGGCTCGATATTACATGTAGATATGGGGCGTGCGCGGGGGGAGAGGGAGGAGGGGGGATAATATGAAATATAATTTGATCTGTGCAAATCATCATGTTCATATATAATGGGTATATATTCCAATTTGAGATCTCTGTCGAAACGATGATATTATATAGCCATATGGTGAGGCGCCAGGGCCGTACTGAAAACGCCTAATTTAAAAAAAATACGCCTGTGTTTTTAGTTTTATACCTCAAATATACATAAAAGATTTAAAAAATATTTTTTTATTAGTAATTCTTATGCAATTACGCATCGGTGACAATTAAAATGCAAACTAGAGTGGCCTTCACTCGACTTACTGTACACTTTATTATGTTTTAAATTCCCCTTATGAATAAAATCAATATGTAAACGTAAATTTAATATAAGCATTTTCAAACGCAATTTTTCAGTAAATAGTACATTTTTTCAAATAACTATTCAAACAAAATTTACTAGAAATTTTAATATCTTCAACTTTTATAAAAATAACTTTTTCTCTAACTCGTACCGTTACAGAGATATAATTAGTAAAAGTAAATTGTTACTTTCCCGTTAAGAAATTATTTTCAAAAATACAGGTAATAGTCTGAATTAATTTAGCGATAGTAAAACCGTGTATTTACGTGTATTAATAACTCGAGTTATTTTAGATTTCGTTTAAGATCGTAAAAACGATTAATTTGTATTTGTTATATAAAGTAACTATATTTCATAGAAGTCCACAGTTAATATTTTAGTTTTGCTACTACTGTTTGAACACTTCCGTCGGGTAGGGCAATACGGAAACGGTTAATGTGTTTAGTCGTTAGTCTTCGTTTGCTATTTCCGGTTTGTGTTTCTGGATTTTCGTCGATTTTTATTCAGTTATACGCCAAAATTGCATAAATTATATTTACAATTTACAGATACCATAGTATGCCACTCCAATTTATGGGTAAATATACACCACCAAAATAACGAAATACGTTTAAATAATATTGATATAAGAAGACTGTCCCGCAATACACAGGCGTAATGTGAGTTGCGGTTGTAATTATTTATCACATAAACCGGTGAAATTGCTGTAAACTTTTCTAGATTTTCGTATATGTTTACTCAGTTAAACCTCAAAATTATATAAATTATGTTTACATCTTACAGATACCATAATATATATTTATGCCACTCCAATTTATGCGTTAATATACACTGACCGCTCAAATGACGAAACACGTTTAAATAATAATGATGTAGGTAGACTGTCCCGCAATACACAAGCGTAATGTGAGTCGCGGTAGTAATTAATCACATAAATCGGTAATTATTAATAACTAGGTTATATGTATATATATATATATATATATATATATATATATATATATACACTGTAAAAAAAAATCTGTAAACCTACACTAGCAAATTTACTAAATTTAGACTAATTTACTTGTATTTTAATGTAATATTACTATAATTTTGTAAAATTACATATATTTTTATTGCCATTTAACATCTATTTATTACAGTGTAATATATATAACCTAGTTATTAATAATTATCGATTTACGTGATAAATAATTACAACCGCAACTCACATTACGTGTGTGTATTGCGGGACAGTCTACCTACATCATGTAATATTACTTTAGTTACAAAAGTAAGTAAATTTCAGAGGTTTGTGGCATTGTTTGAAGTCTTTTGTATATAAAACAATATATTATTATATCTATGTGCAGATATATTTGAGCCGAAGTCCCGTATTCGGTATTTATCACCCCACGTTTCCTGTTTTGCAAATAGCGACCATCGCACTGCGTTCATAACTCACACTGAAAAATGATTATAGCTAGGTACCCGCTTTGTTTGACTACCACTGCTTGTACATACATATATATATATATATATACAACTGTTATTATTTTAATTCCCAACATTCGTATTGTCACAAAACGGATATTGCTTTTTTTCAACAAGTTTTATTATTTTTATCACTATTCCGCCCAGATATATTATTTAAAATTGTTTATTTATACAAATTAAACACAATTTATATACAATCACACGGTATTCCCCACCAAAATGGGATATATACACTAAATGTGATATGCCACCATGAGACCTTACATGTATTTTTGGTTGCGTATTGATAAAGGGTAACTGACTAAAAAAAAAGCATGATTTTTATGAATTTTTTTCTCAGTTACGGATTTTGTTGTACTGCGATACTATAAGTTTTATGGTTGTTTTATATAGGTTCATGAAGCTATAAAAGCTGGGCAGGAAAGCTTATAAATTCTGTCGAATTTTCTCGTAACTAACAAGGAATTTTCCGGCAAGTTAAGACAGGCTTTGTAGGGCAAATAGGCTAGTATGTGTGCTTATTATAATCGTAGAATGTTTTATCGTGTATTTTCATTAAAATTAGTTGCAAAACGGGCGGTTTTAATTGGCTTTCTACGCCATATGGTCCCTAAGTTGTAATTCGTAGCGAATGCTGCACACATGAACGCCGGAACACACTCATATTTCGGTCGTGTTACAACAGTAACTTTTGCGATAATTGTTCCGGCTTACTATTACTGCCTGAATCACTTTTTATATTTTACGGTAAAAAGTTTCAGAGATTAATGCGTGTTTGCTTAACTCTATTTTATTTGTTTCACTCGATAGAATTTTAATTTGAAAAGTTTCTAGAGGATTATAAAGCTATCAAATTTTATATGCTGCAAAAAAAGTTCTCATCCACAAATATTATCTTGGAAAATGTAAATATTATATTTTGTATATTTTCTTGACAGTTAGAATTTTCCAACGGTTCAATCGATTACTGTTCTAACTAAAAACTAACAAGCATGTGCTAAAGCACCAATGCCTTCAGCTCCCCGTATAAACTATTTAAAGGTTTATTTATATATATATATATATATATATATATATATATATATATATATATATATATATATATATATATATATATATATATATATATAAACTATTATAGTTTATACACTGAACTATAAAATTGATTGATTGCAACAATAGCCAGTCATTTAATACAACAATATTTTAAATTGCAAAATTATTACTTTAAATACATTTTTATCTGGTCTTTAAGTTTGCAATTTAAAAAATAAAAACGTTATTAATATTAAAACTCTTATAAAATATTGAAAATAATTTTGATTTACTCAAAATAAATGAAGAATATTTACATTTTCAATTATTTATTTATTATTTTATAGCTTTTAGGCTAACAATTTGAAGATATTTTGTTAATATAAAATATCTTAGATACTTTCTAGAATTTTTTGATATTTTTAAAAGTTTTGTAAGATCAGTATTAAGGGGGTTGCAAATTTTGAATTTGTTTAATTATTATTTTATAGCTTTTAGGCTAACAATTTGAAGATATTTTGTTAATTTAAAATATCTTAGATTCTTTGTAGAATATTTTGATATTGTCAAAAGTTTTGTAAGAGCAGTATTAAGGGGGTGCCAAGTTTTGAATTTGTTTCATTATTATTTTATAGCTTTTGGGCTCACAATTTGAAGAAATGTTGTAAATACAAAATATCTTAGATTTTTTGTAGATTATTTTGATATTTTTAAAAAAATTGTAAGAGCAGTATTAAGGGGGCTCTAAATTTTATAACCCCTTTAACTTCGAAAGTATAAAAGGGATTTGATTTATACTACTAGGGGATCTTCTTGGGCACTTATATTATATTAAAATTTTAGTTAAAATTGGGCCGGTACCTTCAGAGGAAATGTAACCACAAACAAAGTACATAAGTTATATATATTTTTGGATTCAGGGCGACGAAACAAAGACTTTTTGTTACGAGAATGTTATGATCCGAGTATGTTACAGACACACCACGAAAGTTAAAACCGTTTTCTCAAGTTTTTCAGTACCGTGTGGAAATTTAAACATTGAATATTATAAAATAATAATTATACCTTCGCTCAAGGCATTCTTCTCGTTCGTTCCCGGTCGAGAATTTAATTCCAAAATACGTGAATACAAAGAAAAATTATTAATAACACGGGATACGAACCCGGCACATAGTATCGTTTAAAATGCGTAATATTCAAGCACCCAGTTAAATTCCAAACGTTCTTCAAATTTTATAACTCTTATACACCAGAGGTACTAAACATGCCAAAATTACTGCCGTAATAATAAATAAAAATCTGATCAAGTTACAACTGCAATTCTTCACAGTTAATTCTTTAGATAAATTTATCTTGGGATCAATTGAAGCATAATGCGTTTCCGGTGTGCCCAGGGGACAGACGGCTATCGTACGTCACCTGGCGGTGCGTCCGGAGCTCCGGAGTCACCGGAGCTTGTGTTAATCCTTGACAATATCGACATTTTCGTATTCTACTGTGGATAGTGTTGTGTTTACTATGCAAGTCTGGATATTACACGGTATTCCGGAGTTTGTGAGACTCCGGTGACCGCTCCGGGCCTAATGAGATCCGCCAAACGGGGCAGAGTTCACTCGCAAGGGGAATATTATTTTGCAATTTGTTTCTTGGTAATCGTTATTATACAAAATTATGTTTTTGACAAAATAATATATATATAAAATAAATAAAATATATAAAAATTACTCACCATTAATCGTTGAGAGTAAAAGTACTGCATTGGAAAATGTAGAAAAGATCTGAAGAGAAAAAAAAATACATTTTAGGTGTAAACTACCTTTTTCAAACTGTTCTAATTATTTTCTCAACAACTACACGACCAATTTACTTATTCTTTATTTTAAATGAAAGAAAATACTATTTATTACAACTAATACTAACAATATACAAACATTTGTATACATAACTATTATTTATACCGTCCTAAAGTGAATACAAAACTCGAGCAACAAAAACTTTTTTTCTTTACACAGCCGCCATTTTGTCAAATATGAACTTTTTACACCAAATATTGGTAAAAGCTCCAGAGCATTTTATACACTTTTAGAATCTAGCATTAAAATTGGATTCTGATGACCCGTTGACGAGATATACGAGTTCGCCCGTTTAGTGGTGACCTTGACATACTTTCCGCGTTAACTAGGAAAGTTTCATATATTTTTAATCGAAATTTTATTTTAATGTAAACAAAAATATGGGGTATAAAGTGGACTAAATCACAAATTGATACCTTTATCCGTAACTGAGAAAAAAATTCATAAAAATCATGCTTTTCTTTTAGTCAGTTACCCCTTAACAATACGCAACCAACAATACATGTAAGGTCTCATGGTGGCATAAATATATATATATATATATATATATATATATATATATATATATATATATATATATATATATATATATATATATATATATATATATATATATAATTAAAATCAAAGCCGATGTAAGGGCATTCGTTGGTTACAAGTAATGAAATCAATATACGAGTTCGACCAATCTGTCAGGAAGGTTTCCGGATGTTCGCGGTCACAAGGCATCATGGGTAATGATTGGTCCCAAGGGATTATAGATTAATATCGGTTAAAACCGGTTTGTTAACCGCACAAATATTCGAAACTCAATCATTCCGAACTCTAACTAAATCAGACTTTTACTTTTACACCAAGCTTAACATTTAACCCTTCGTTGAACATTTTAAATGGTTTATTAAGTTTGCGCAATTACGAATAGTCCTAGTCAGCGTGTTTAATAGTGTCAGTATTAATTACCGAATAAATAAATCTAATTATGTCTCCCGTAATTTTAGCTCGCCCTACGAAGAAGCATTCGGGTGTGTGTCTGTAGCATTCGCTCGCTCGTAAGACCAAATTTGTGCCCTTTACTCCCCTGAAGGTACTGGGGCGATTTACACCAAATTTGGTATACATATTATTTGGCATACCATTTGAATTCCCTCGCAGTTTAAATTCAATCGCAAGTATACTTCCCGAGTTATAGGGCCCCAAAATTTGGAGCCCCCCTTAATACTGCCCTTATAAAAATAACTAAAACACCCAAAAAATTTACTAATAATTCTAAGATATTTTATGTCTACAAGATTATTTCATATTGTTAACTCAAAGGCCGTAAAAAATTTAATTAAACATTAATACTTATTAAATTATATATAATATTATATATAGTTGTATAAATAAATATCGAGTATCGATTGGGGAAAGTTCGGATATTGAATATAAGTAGGAAGTGTTAAAATAGGAAAAATAAAATATGTGTATATTGAAGAAGGAAAAACAATTTTTTCCCTCAAATTGATAAATTCGATTTGACGGCTTTTCGCCAGCTAGAGGCGCTACGCCGTAACACTTCCGGTGTACACATACACTGACGTGTTTCCGGTTCACCGGAGAAAACCCTCTAACACGTCAACCTTTTCTAGATCTTCGCATTTTTCACCTAAATATATATATATATATATATATATATATATATATAAAAAAATATATATGCCACCAGGAGACCTTACATGTATTGTTGGTTGCGTATTGATAAGGGGCAACTAATTTTATTGTTCCCTTTTTTATATATTTAGTATAGAAGCACCAGTAATTGAACATAAATTGTTTAAATAGACGACAAATTATATACATATATACAAATATTTCAATTATAGTCGTAGAAATAATGAACCAACTTCATCGTAAAGTTATTTTAAACTTTACTGCGCTTCAAATATAACGTAGAATCTTTTTTAATTTTCTTGTTATTGAAAATTCTCTTTCTCAAGTGTTCTTCAACGTTTTACAAAACTAACAAAAAATATTTAAAAAGTAACTTTATATAAAATAACTATATATATTTATACGTTACGTTAGAACCCCAATTATTCATTAAATATCTAATTAAGTCCATAATTGTTAGGATACGTGTTCGAATATATTAAATTTAATTCGGTAATTGGACAAATATTTTCGTAAAAATGACATAGAATAAATTGGCACTGAAATATTGGAATTGTTTGATGAAAATTGAGTGTTGTCAATGCATAAATCATCAAAAATAAAATACATTCGATCAAAATAATAATTCAGCAGATACCTGTCACGTTTTCGGATGGATTTCGGATAAGCGGGGGTGCGGTTAGGCCATATATTACTGTCAAAAACCAACAACAATGCATGATTTTAACATACAACACGCTTGTACTAACAATACATGCATTTCTACTACACTTGAATTCATGGGCCTAAACATTGATTTGATGGACACAGGACCGGCTTCAGAGCAACAACACAACAAAGCATATTTGTCCTTCAGTTGCAACGAACATTGCCCACAATTACGGGCAATTATAAATAATCGAGTTTACGATTTTTAACAAAGTTAACATTATTTTTAAACCTGAACTAATTAGCATAAAAAATTGAAAATATTTACACTTAATAATTAATATTTAGACTATATAATTCTAAAATTTGAAGACAATTATATTAAAATTACAAAATCTATCAACAAAATTGTACAATGATGCCTACGAGTTAACGTAGTTATAAATATATCAATGAGGAATGGAGTGTTATGTATATGATATGGGCACTTAGTTCCCATGGGTTAATCTAGTTATAATTATAATATCAATGAGAAGTGGTGTTTTGTGTATGATACGGGCATATGGTGCCTACAGGTGTATTTTGTTATTAAAAATTTAAAATATAATTATTTGTTGAGCTCAATTAATTTAATGTGTATATTTCAGGGTAGTTTAAAAATGTAACTGAGTCCAGTCCTGGCGAGGTATATAAATAATGTCTGCAATGCAGGGCCGGCTGTATGTCAGTACAACATTAGTAAAGCTAAAAAAAATGGGCCGTCCACTCGTGTTTGAAATATAATCGTCAAAACTGGCATTTAGGCGTTTATTTTTTCAGTGTACGCGCAAAAATACTATATATAGTACAAACGGAAAATGATGTATGGACTGATTTCAGGGATTTCAGGACTGTTTCAGGCTTGGAACTCGGCCAAATATCAGAGAGACACACAGTGAGAGAGAGAAAATATGTTTATTTCTCCCTTCAACGTTTGAGACACGTTGAATAATTGACAATCAAAAAATAAATATATATATTTTCTTTTGACATTTTGCCAACTATAGCACAAATAATATGTTTCTTTTATATTGCTATTTTCTCGCGAAAATTAATTTGTTATCTCCATTTTATTTTACGCGCATTTGCCACTATTGGAAAAACGGGAAATTGCTTTTTTCGAAAAAAGGAAACAGACCGCTTTCATATGGAAATTGGAAACACCAATCGATACTAATTTCTTTCTTTTTTACATACATGAACATATCCGTGAACACGGACAATTCCAATATTATATTAACATATTCTGAAATACGTAGAATCTACATCATTTTTATAAATCTCATTTATTTTCGTATTAAAGTTATCGTTTATAGCTAAATAGGTATAAAAACCCTGATATTAAACATTTTTACTCAAACTTATGCCACCATGTGGCCTTATATGCATTGTTGGTTGCATATCAATAAGGGGTAACTAATTTCCATTTCCCCCTTTACTCAATTGTATTACTGGTTGTAATATATTATTTATATCCGTATGTATCATTTTTACTTTCTTTTACGAATGTATAAAGGAAGTATTGTAATCATGAAAATACTCTTATTTATTTTCGTATTAAAGTTATCGTTTATATATTTTTTTTCCTCTTTACTGAATTGTATTGCTGGTTGTAATATATTATTTATATCCGTATGTATCATTATTACTTTCTTTTACGAATGTACAAAAGAAGTAATCATGAAGATACTTTATTTATTTTCGTATTAAAGTTATCGTTTATACCTAAGGTTTAAAAATCCGATACTTTATTAAAAAAAAAATCGAAGCTTATGCCACCATGTGTACTTAAATGTATTGTTGGTTGCATATAGATAAGGGGTAACTAATTTTATTTTCCTTCTTTACTCAATTGTAATATACTATTTCCGTATGTAACTACATCATTGTTACTTTCTTATACGAATGTATAAAGAAAGTATTGCAATCATGAAAATATTCGACATTGAGTGAACAAAATGAAACATTTAGGGCAAAAATTAAATTATTTTAAGAGTAGACTTCGCTCTTCTAGATATGTAATACCCGGAGCACGGTTACCAGAACACCGGAAACTCCAGTGTCCAGTGTATCTTGGATAAATATTATATTATATGATTTCAAGAAATATATTGCCGATTAGTAAATATCAAGGACAAACGCCGGGCGGAGTCCGGTGACTCCGTGACTTACGATAGCCATTTGTTGCTGTGCGTACACCGGAAACAAGTCCCATTACTTTCCGGCTATTGTTCAGATAATATAATATATCTTAGCGAACTCAGGGGATAATCAATTAATTTTTATTTCACAAATTCCCTTATAACGGTCCTGTTTGGAATAAACAAATCAATTTCTTAATACCTAATTATGTAAGCTCAGGCTGTATGCGAAGTTTCCAGTTCAGTGGCCGGATTTTTGGAAGCAAAAAGTTGTATATAGGAGAGAAAAAATTTGGGAGATAGTATATCTTTCGAAATATATTCCATTCCGGGAGACTGGAGTATTGGACTGTATAAATAGTATGCGGGTTAGCTGATTTATTGATGTCGGGGTTCATTAGAGTTAACCTCTTAGTATTGGCCTAACCAGGGACGTACAAGTGGGGAGGGGGGGCAGTGGGGGGGCTTTTAACTAATCAATCCGTCTTAGAAAGGGCAAACATTTGTACTTGTCCCGTATTTCTAGTGTTTTTTCAAGTATTAGGGCATTAATTGTGATTTAAATTCAATTTATTTACCTTTTTCAAACTGTTCTAATTTTTTTCTCAGGAACTACACGACCGATTTCTTTATACTTTATTTTAAATAAAAGTAAAAACTATTTGTTACACCTTATACCAGCAATATCTATCAACATTTGTATCTATAACTATTATTTATAACGCCCTAAACTGTAAACAAAACCCGTAAAAAAAAACTTTTTTCTTTATACGGCCGCCATTTTGTCAAATATGAATTAATTACACCAAATGTAGGTTTAAGCTCCAGAGAATTTTATACGCTTTAAGAATCTAGCAATAAAATTAGAATCTGATGACCCGTTTATGAGATATGAGTTCGCCCGTTTAGTGGTGACCTTACCATATTTTCCGCGATATCTAGGAAAGTTTCATATATTTTTAAACGAAAAAATTGTTTTAATATAGATTAAAAGACGAGCTTTAATGTGGCTTAAACTTTAAACTGATACCTTTGTCCTAACCTGAGGAAAAAATTAATAAAAAACATGCTTTTTTTGGATTGTAAGTAGTTAATGTTTATAAGTACGGCCCTGTATTTGTGTGGCAATATGTACTAAAATCAACGAGCTTTTATGTTTATCTTTGCTTTTTAGGTAAATAGAAATTTGTTTTAACCAAAATGGTATTTCTGAATGTTATTTAAGTAATACTCGCGTTAATTACTTTGAGTTAAGTTTCAAAGCTGTGCTTTAAATTCGTCATATGAGAAAGTCTTAATTTTAGCAAGCGTCACTCGAAACGCCGTGGGGGGGAAAAGGCATTTCTGAATTCTGAAAAAGCTTATTTTGCAAGCTCGATCAATGGCGTCTCTGCTGCGCTGCGTCTAAGCCCCGAAAGCTCCCCTTATGTTTATTTCGACGTTGTAGATATATATATGACTTCATTTCTCGTCAAAAGTTCGGAAATGCGAGCTTTATAAGTAGTTACACGTCTTATAAAAGATATTAATTCGTAGCGCACAACATTTAAAACTTTTCCAGCGACTAAACAACTTAAAGCTCGCCTGAACATAGCTACAAAACTAAATGAGCTTTTATGAATTAATAATAATAAAATTAAAACTATTTAAAATCAGTCAATTAAAATTTTATACTAAGAAATTAGATTTTTGAGCTTTCAATTAAATAAATAAAACAGGCACCAATGTCTTCAGCTCACCATATAATGAATTTAAAAGTCACTTTATATACACAATATTTTTAAAAGAATAAAGTTAATTTATTCTGTTTTAAAAAACAAAACCAAAAATTTTATTAAATAAGTAACATTTATTTTAAATATTTTCTAACTTATAGTAAATATTTATAATTATATCAAGTATTAAGGGGGGGTTTAAATGGCCCTATAACTCTGGTAGTATAATAACTATTAAATGTAAAATGTGACAAGACCTACTTGGGCACTATTTGGTTAAAAGTAGCCCTGATACCTTCAAATCACTAATTAATTTATTTTGTTAACCCATTTAATTTATTAAAAAATAGTAATAATTGTTTTTTAGCCCGTTTTTCGTGGCACGCTCTATGTTAAACGGTGGCACACCAGCGTGTCGTGACCCACCGATTAGAAAACACTGTTAAACAGTGAAATTAATAAACTATTGGGCATTTTAAGTAAAATTTAATGTTCAAACACAAATGAAAATTAACTTTGCTTCAGAATGGAACAAAATAAAATAAAAATATACTTTTGATGTTAGAAGCGCGGAAACTTTACATATGTTTCTTTGAAGTAAACACACACACACACACATATACACAGAGCCAAGCCTGCTTTTGTGGTAATGTGCAAACTTTAACTAGTATAAAGTTTACAATATTTGTTTACAAGGCATGCAATTAAATTCTGTTTGATTTCAATGTCTTTTCATCGATTTCACACAATTGTTCACACAGGCAACGTGAACTGGACCCATTTTCTAATCTGCCACACCCATAATTAATTTAATATACCTTTAAAATATATTTTTGTGTTAAAATAAATAATATCGGATCAAAACAACATTTATTTTAATTAAGTTTGTAAATATATTTTAATGTTTATAAAACCCTTAACCTTATATAAGATTAAGTTGATTTTAACGTAATAAAAAGTCGGTGATGTCAATTTTAATTTACGCAGGGCTGGCAACATCGCTCAAAAAGCATATTTAATAGCGAAAAGCAAGAAAAATGCGAAAATCAGGCGAGACCGAGAAAATTGAGTCTCGACGGAGAAAACTCGCGAATCTAACGGCAGGCACGTCTGCTGGAAAATTAAATTTCCTTTGATCCCTAGACAGTCAAAAACACGGCGTGTGTCATCTGAATACATTACACACCACCTGTCATTGTGCACAGATGGAGGACGCATTTAGTCATAGCGTGACTAAAATTGGAGCCTCATTAATTTCAAATAAGCCCTATGCATAAAAGGGATGAAATTCATACTTATAGAATATATTACTTAATGAGCGGTTTTCTCTTAACTGGTACATTTTTTGAAAAAAAATAATTAAATAAAAGTTGTAGGAAATATTCATATCTTTCATTATGTACATAACTATTTTTGCCATAAGTGCAGCCGTTCTAGTGATATTAAGGAAAAGACAAAAAATGCTGGAAGATTTTCCGTAGTAGTTTTCCCGCAACTGGTACATTTCTTAAAAAAACTTTTCAAACAAAAGTTGTGCGAAATATTAATATCTTTCATTATGTACTTAACTATTTTTGCCATAAGTACAGCCGTTTTAGAGATATTAAGGAAAAGACAAAACATATTGGAAGGATTAGCATTTAAGATTTTTCGTAGTAGTTTTCTCGTATCTGGTACATATTTTGAAGAAACTTTTCAAACAAAAGTTGTAGAAAATATTAATGTTTTTCATTTTGATCCTAACTATTTTTGCCATAAGTGCTGCCGTTTTAGTGATATTAAGTAAAAGACAGAAAATGCCAGATCCGGATTAACATTTAAGATTTTCCGTAGTAGTTTTCTCGTAACTGGAACATATTTTGAATAAACTTTTCAAATTAAAATTGTGGGAAATATGATTATCTTTAATTATGAACTTGACTATTTTTGCCAGAAGTGCAGCCGTTTTAGTGTTATTAGAGATTAACTGGAATTAGTTTAAATTACACGCCATCTTGAGACAAATATTTGAACATGTTCTACATCAAAAGCCTTACACTGTAATAAGGAAAAACTTCCTTTGATCTGTGTAATAATTTTCATTTTAAAGTGTAAGAAATTGAAGCATTTTCTTTGAAGAGAATTACGTAGATTGAGAAAATTGTTATTTTCCTTTTGGATTAATTTGTGAGATATATGCTTATGGAGGGAAAACTTTTATTATTTTTATATTTCTAATTTTGTAAGTCAGGAAATTAGATAAAGAAAATGTAATTCTTACATTAATTAACACGCCGTTCTTAAGAAATTATAAATTTTGAAGCAGATGGCTGTACGAAGACTTTAATCAAATGAGAAACAGTGGTCCCCAACATTTTCCCTATCTAACATTATTTTTGTGTGATTACTTTCTTTTGAACCGTATAAGAAAGTAAAAATGTAGCTATATAGAGAAGCTCTGAAATAACTTCAATACCTAACAAAACTTTTGAGCTGATTTCTTTTTTTTTTTCCTTCTTTCATCAGCTAACGAAAGATATAATCTTAGTTCGCACTTCATTATATCGTCCTTTCAGCGCGCAGCTGAAACTCCTGTTTCTTATTTATTTATTTTTTCCCTTTTGTACATAATTCGTGGTCGCTGCGACTCTATATCCAAACGAAATGTCTAGCTCTACTCTACTTTTATTAGCTGCAGCATTTGTATTTCTATCGAGCGGCATACGTGAACTCCGCTCTCTAGAAATAATTTTTTTGTTCTATCGCCAATAACACTAGAACGGCTGCACTTATGCCAAAAATAGTTATGTTAAAAATGAAAGATATTAATATTTTCCACAACTTTTATTTAAAAAGTTTCTTCAAAAAATGTACCAGTTCCAAGAAAACTGCTACTGAAAAACTACCAGTGTAAATTCAGTATTGAATATTTAATTTGCTTAAATCACAATCTATGGTGATCCATTATCGGTAAAGCAAAACGGGTTCGTTTGTATAAGCACGCGATGAACCGGTTACGGAAAACGTAGCAGATATACAAAAATACACGGCCTTGAAGCGGTAATTCAGGGCACGGTGCTGCCTAGAAACTTCACCGATTCAACCCGAGTGACAAGGATATGGTTATAAGATAAAGATGGTATATATGTGATTATTGCCGATTTCCGGTTCGACCGGAACACGGGAAAACACTTTAGGGGGCTCTCCAAACATGGGTTACCGCTTCGTAGAATATTCAGTTTCGCCAAACGGTGTAGACAAATAGAAAAATACATATTTATATGTTGCGGATTTCGAAAAGGGTTTCTTCAGGGTTGGCTTGAAGTATTTGCAGCCTTTAGGCATGGACGCACCAGTAAAAAAACATAAATGATTCAAAAAAAAAAAATTGCCCTCTATTGCTCTGAAGGTACCCAAGCGATTTGAACCAAATTTGATACACATATAACTTGGTATCCTATTTGTATCCGTTCGCAATTTAAATTTAATCGCTCGGTTAGTTTCCGAATTATAGGGCTCTAAAATTTAGACCTCCCCTTAATACTGCCCTTAGAAAAATAATTAAAACACCTAAAAATTCTACAAGAAATTCTAAGATATTTATATCTGCAAGATTTTTTCATATTGGTAACTCAAAGGCCATAAAAAATTATTAAACATTATAATTTGAAATCTGTTCGCTACTTGCATAACACTTCGGATATGCGGGTTGCATAAATATGCATTTCATTTATATATCGTAATTGATGAACTTTTTAAGGATTACATCAATATTCTACAATTAAGTGGCTTTCTAAAAGTCTTTCAGGCATAATATTTGCCCAACGACTTGTAAGATGGGATAGTCTCTATATGTGCCTTCACATTTGAATCCTAATCAATTTTTAATCCGAATCCGAGTCCATTGAGCGTACATAATCTATTGTTATGCTGACTCGCGAGCCGCTGAGGGTTCTCCTTACAAATTGGTTATCCTCTACAATGGGGAGAATTCCGTGAGAACTAATATCAAATCGACAGAGCCCGGAGATTTACCCCCCCTGCCCCTTTCCATAACACCCACACACAAAATCCTATTCGGTACAAAACGCTACCAGAATTCTAATAGCGAACTCACCCGAACAGATACGTATAGACTGTTCGAAGATATTTAATAATATCGTATACTATGTTTCTGTTTTAACGGTAGCGTGTTGCTGGTTGCATATATCATAGAATGAAGTATATCCATTTTATTATATTTAGTAGCAGCGATTAGAGTTTATATTTATATTAATACGTAAAATGATGTTAAATTATATGGGAATTTTAAAAATAGCTGTCACTGCACTAACTATTAGGAACACAGTATACCTAATTTATTTTAAATATGTTCTATTATATTTAATAATGGCTATAATAGTATATATTTATTTTAATACGTAAAATGGTGTTAAATAAGATGGGCATTTTAAAATTACACGTCGAAGAAATTTAATAATACCGTATACTATGCTTCTATTTTAAGGTAGCGTGTTGCTGGTTGCATATGTCATAGGATTAAGTACATCGCGCTTATATTTATTTTAATACGAAAAATGGTGGATATTTAAAAGTTTGATGTCACTCAAGTGAGTATAAGGTACAGAGTATAGGTTTCTTCAATTTACATGTAAAATATATGGAACAATGATGCGAATGCAAATAGAATCTTTCAGCAATAGATATTGTCTGATTTTCAGGCTGCGTCTCTTTCGGCTTTCAGGAAAGTAAAAGGACCGTGAAAAGGCACGATTTTAATAGGCATTTGCATAATTTTCAGCGGACATGAAAGACGAAATTCGTTTTTCTTTGAGACCGGCAAAGTTATTAATAAGAATAATTGTATTAACATTGGAGCTGGTACAGTACCGGACTTACTATACTTATACGAATGTATATAAGAAAGTATTATAATAAAAATTTAGCTCATAATTTTAATATATTTGTACATATTTATGCAACCCGCATAACCAAAGTGTTATGCAAGTAGCGAACATATTTAAAATTATGTTTAATAATTTTTTATGGCCTTTAGGTTACCAATATGAAAAAATCTTAAAGGGAAAAATATCTTAGAACTTTTTGTAGAATTTTTAGGTGTTTTAATTATTTTTCTAAGGGCAGTATTAAGGGGGCTAGAATGTTTAGAAGCTTTAATATATTTGTAAATACAATTTGCTCTTATTTTTTTAATATCTCGAAAACGGTAAGAGTTACAAAAAAAGTGTTTTTATGAAAGTGAAAGATATTAAAATTACAAACAACTTTTGTTTGAAACATTTTTCGATATATATGTAAATTAATTTAAAAATCGACTAATTGTTTATACGTTTATTTTTAGATCTATTGCTCAAGAATTAGCGCTCTAAAATATTAGTATAGATATGTTTGCGCAATTTAATGAGCAATTAGTAACTGCATCATCATTGGGGGGTAATTATTTAAATAGATAAGGCCGTATACACTCCAAGTCCCTGCCTACTATCTCACCAAACTCTCTAAAGCATATTAGCTGTCGTGTTCAAATTGATTTATGCCCGTAATACGCGATCATTACTAATATCATGTAAAACATGATAAATTGCTTGACAATCATAATTATTCTAATTAAATAGTTTGCAAAATATTAACCAGTTCACCAGTAATTATTAATTCGTTAATTATTTTCAAATTAATTCGATTTTAAACGCTAATATTTGTTTTCAATTCAAAAACATTATATCAATATTTATTCTATTTAAACGTGCTCCAAGAACGTAACAGTCGAGTGAAGGCCAATCCAGATTTCGTTGTTTATCAAAATACGCGATAAAAATAAAATATTTTATTCCGCTTTACAAAATATCACGTTTTTACTTCGTAAATTGTATGGACGTGTTTAAAAACATTTTTTTATTTATTTACTTGGCTCACAGTTTCCTGTGTGAACACTTTGATTTATTACCCCAATAGTATATTCTAGAAATCAACATATTTTATGTTAATAGCTGCTTGACATACGTAACTACATAATAAATTACGCAAACTGTCCACTACCTAAAATATATTTATCACCAAAACATATTTACAACTATTTCCTTAGTGTCACCACTAAATCTAACTATATTTATCGTTTACCTAACTTTTAACTCAATAAGTAACCACTACATTCAATATTTAGCAACAATATCGCAAAATTATAATATAAATTGAATATATTTCGGCTAAAACGGTCATTATTTCATTAAAACAATTTAAATATGAAAGACCGAAAGGTCCCGAGTTCGAATCCCGGCGTTGACGTTACATAAAACTGTATAATAACCCAAATTATAACGATTAAAATATTAATATTATATTTTAAATTGAAAATATTCCGGCTAAAGCGGTCATTATCAACGACCGAAGGGTCCCGAGTTCGAATCCCGGCGTTGACGATATATAAAACTGTATAATAACCCAAATTATAACGATTAAAATATTAATATTAATTGAAAATATTTCGACTAAAGCGGTCGTTATTTATTTAAAACAATTTAAATATCAAAGACTGAAAGGTCCCGGGTTCGAATCCCGGCGTTGCAGATATATAAAACTGTATAATTATAACGATTAAAATAATTTTAATCTCTAAATTATAATAAATGATCCCTTAAATACACTTTCCATAAGAAATATAAATGCATTAATTAATTTTACACTTGTTGACTGCTGCATACTAATTCAAGGGGTTCATTTATAAACCACCCCTTGTCCCAAACCCCCTAAAAGATGCTCCAAGACGCCTACTAAGCTTATCCGTAAATAAACAAGCAAAATGTACAAAATAAAAATCTATATATGTAAATAAAATTACCTATAAACAATTTTCTACGCATAAATTAAAATATTTACTTACACAAAATCGTCGCTTAACACAATTACCACTAATAAATATGTTTAAACACACAAAAAAACACTTATATCAGGGGCAAAACCACAACAAAATCAGCTGTTACACATTGATTATTTACGCTAACAAACGCGTAGAGGCATCTCTAGTTGCTTCTACGAAGTTTACAACCTACAGAGCTGGACTTAACATATTTATACGTATAGAAACAACCAGAATTGTAACAAAATTAATTGTAGCCCCCCAATTTCCCCTTAAACTAGCTTAGCGCCTGCAAAATAGGCTTCTTTGCACAATTTGGCGCCTATAAGTATACTGTACCGCAATACATTATTGTAACGCTGGTTGCTTACAACGTTTAATCGAATAATTAATATATTACTTATTCAATAACGTACATTTCTATATAAGTACCTAAATTTTGGGTACTTAAAACAAAAAGGCAGAGAAATATTCACAGTATTTCTAGGTTTAAGTTAAAAATGATCTAATTCCTGTAAGTGAGCCATTTTATCTCGTTAGATATGCGCGAGTGACGCCGCCATGACGGTCAAAGTTATATAAGTTTCTTGGGCAATTTATTGTTTGCCATTTAATTAATTTACTGCTTTGTATTTTAATGAATTGGGCTTAAAATTTGTGGATTTATAGTAAAAACTATGGGGAACTGTATAGTGCAAGGGGCGAAGCCCTATCTTTCCTAGTTTTTAAGTTACAAAACTTGTAAAATTGATTTAATATAATAAGTGCGGCATATTATCGTTTTAGATGAAAGTTATATAAGTATCTTGGGCAATTTTTGTTTGTCATTTAATTAATTTACTGCTCCGAATTTTAATGTAAAGAGCTTAAAATTTGTTGTCTTATAGTAAAAATTATAGGGAATTTAATGGTGCAAGGGGCGAAGCCCTATCTGTCCTTGTTTTTAAGTTACACGGCTTTAAACTTGTAAAATTGATTTATTATAATAAGTGCGGCATTTTATCTCTTTAGATATGCGCAAGTGACGCCGCATTGACGGTCAAATTTTTAAGTTTTCTTGGGCAATTTTTTGTTTGTCAAATTTTAATGAGGTGAGCTTAAAACACGTCAATATATCGCTTTATACAAATAAATACGGAACTACACTGCAAAAAATATACTTTTGCGACGTGTAAATTAAAGATAAGCCAGTACAACAAAGGCAGTCATGCTTTTGTTCTAAAAATATAGGGCCGAAGATAAATTATAACATTTCCCGTATCCCTAGAGAGGCATAAATAACTAAAATCGCGATTAGGACATTCTAAATGTACGATTTATTATATTAGGGTCGAGTTTTTGTGTAATTAAACAGATAATGCGTAAAATTAGGGCAAAAAATCATCGCAATGTTTTACATAAATAAATCAATTCTTACCTTGCAACCTGTTGCTCGGAAAATGTTCACGAATCACTTTCAGCACACTGTACACTTATATAAATCACTTAAAATCAATTTATAGATCATTTTCAATAGTTCTTTACACATTAACACTATAAAATCGCGAAAATCCCAACAGAATGGCTTGCATATACCGGCAAATTCCCAAAAAAAAACTACTTAAAAGCCAATGCAACTTAAATATATACACATTTATAAACCAATATACATATATTCATCGATTATACCGTAATCGATCAATATATTGCATATTTCTCTATAAATTGGTCGATATTTATCAGACACATAGCGGCTCCTCGAACTATTCTAATCATAAAATGGCCGACTAGTGCTAACCATAAAGGTTGATTTACACTAGAACTGAAAGATAAAAAAAAAAAATTAAAATAGATATTTATGGCCTAATAATATACGCAATAATTTAAATTGGATCCAATTTGGTCCTAAATCAATGTTTTTATAGTGAAAATGCATATAAATACGGTCAAAACAGTAAAATTATATTACCTTAAAGGTGCAGTCACACTTAACAGTTATATATCGAAAGAAAATTACATTTATTCTTCGATATTTAGCTGAAATAAATATAATTAGAATAATTAAGTTTAGTTTAATGTATTTTAAGCTTCATATTGTAATGAAATTGCTAAAAACTAGACAAAAACTATTAAAACATATAATTTGAAAGTTGTAAAGGTGCATTCACACTATACGGTAGCAGTTAAATATGTTAAAAGAAAATTATATTTATTCTCCGATATTTGGCTGAAATTAATAGAATTAAGCATAATTAAGCTTAGTTTAATGTATTTTAAGCGTCATATTGTAGGGAAATTTCTAAAAACTAGGCGAAATCCATTAAAATTGTAATCTGAAAGTTTAAAGGTGCATTCACACTATACGATTCCAGTTAAATATACAAAAGAAAATTACATTTATTCTTCGATATTTGTACATGTATTTACAAAATAAATACAATTATATTTAATGAAAATATATTAATTATCCTAAAAATAATACACAAATGATTGGACAAGCATTAAAATTCACCAACACGGGGGGGCAGGGGGCAAAAAATATCGTTTTGAGCACATTCCTATTTAGTTTTTATATAATATCACAGAATAATGCATTATTTTACAACAATAAAAACATTTTCAATAAAATTAAACGTAACCACATACAATTAACTTACTTTCAAAATGGCGGTTCCGATTTTATTCAAAAATCAGAACCGACTCTTTGCTAACCAAGGCGTGGGGGGTTTGGGGGGGGGGGCTATTTACATAAAAATTCAATTAAAATATATGGATTGTCTAAGACCTATTATTGTTTCTTTTGTATTCGGGGGTGGCCCACCTGTTCATTGCCACTGTTTGACTGCTGTCCAATATTCGATTGGACAGTGACTGCAACCAGTGGCTGGCCCGATGCCGTTTGAATACGCACCGGGCTCCCTGATTGACGAACCGTCACTGGCTGGCCTTGTAAAGCCGCCGATACCTGTGACAAGATCGCCTGTTGTTGCGCTTGGGCGCTACTGGACGGGGCTACCTTAATTGCCCCTGCCAGGGCCCCGGCCAGCGTATTACTAACACTGACTTGGGGCCTTATGCCCCCGGCTCCAGAAGCAGTCACAACCTAAATACAAATGTTCACATTCAACATTTAACCTGCTCTATCCCTAAAGTTAACTAAAATGAACAACCCACAAAAAGTAAAGTTGTCCTAACTCAAAACCTAGATGAGATAGGGCTTTGCCCTTTACGGCATTCGAATCCCTATAGTTTTCACTATGTAATCCTAAAATTTGGGATTTAAAACTGAAAAAGCAGGGCCGTAATAAAATAAACACTGAGTTACTATTTAAATACAAATGTTCACATTCAACATTTAACCTGTCCCTAAAGTTAGCTAAAATGAACAACCCACAAAAAGTAAATCAACTTTAAGTTGTCCTAACTCAAAACCTAGATGAGATAGGGCTTCGCCCTTTTCGCCATTCGAATCCCTATAGTTTTCACTATATAATCCTAAAGTTTTAATTCAAAAACTGAAAAATCAGGGCCGTAATAAAATAAATGCCACCAACCTGTATAGTTTGTTTCAAACCCTGCGCATTAGCTGCATTGACTGGGATGACGCGAGTGCCAGGACCGGACTTAGCCAGCACGACTTGCCCCTGCGAAACCGCCAATTGCGGCTGCCGCATTACATGCTGTAATTGTTGCATTGTCATCGCTGGAATCGTTTTCGGGGCTTGCACTAGTAACTGTGTCGCTACACCTCCTTTACCCGCGACCTTAACAAGAATTAGAAAAAAAAATTAGATTTTGGGTTGAAATTAGGGGGTAGGGGGTAGCATACTTGTGCTAATTGGGTGATTTTTTGGCCGCCCAATTTTTTTTGCGATAACAAATGTTGATGGATTTGTAATTGGCGAATTTGATTTGGCATCGTTGTGGTAGTTTTCAGGGTGCCAGTTGATGTGACAGTTCCAGCTACCGACTGTTGATGTTGAGCGGCTGCAATGGCCGCCTTCACTTGGGGCCCTAACGTTACCCCGGAGACGGGGATGGAAACTGAAGAGGTGCCGCCCCCAGGGGCGACCGTTTTGACAAGAGTTGCCACTTGGGTTGCACCGGAGTTATTTGCTTGTTGCACCTAAGAATTTAGAATAATAATAATAATAATAAAAAAAAAATAATAATAATGATAATATTGATGATAATGATAATAACCTGTATCCCAGCCAGGATCTGTTGCTGCTGCGCCTGCGTGAGAATGGTGGTGGCCCCGCCCCCTTGCTGCGATTGGCCAGACATGCCGCCCTGAGCAGCGGCTTGCGCCTGCGCAACAGCCAACGCCTTCTGCTGCTGTAACTGATGCTGCCGCTTGATTAAAGCCGCCATCTCAGTTTCGGAAACGGGTCGAGCGACATTTTGTTTATTTGTTTGACCGGAAGACACCGTTATTGCTTGTTGTTTTACAAACTACAACCGCAAATATAATTAATTTTTGCCCCCCATTATGTCACAAATTTAAAAAATACACACCTGTGCCCGTTGCTGTCCCTGTGAAACCGTCACTTGTACAGTACCGGGCTGGCCCGCGATTTGGACCCCTTTCATCGCTTGCGCCTGCAGTCCTTGAACCCGCAATTGTTGTTGTTGTTTCAACACTTGTTGACGATAGATTTGCATATGCGCCGGCGTTATAGCTTTATTCGTTGCCACCGTTGTGGTACCACTGCCTGGGCCAGCTTTTGATAGCACTGGTTGACCAGTTACAATTAAACGTTGGGCCAAATGGGCCTGGGTTAACCCTATATCCCGAAAACATAAAAATTCCGGTATAAGCAAGTTTAGAGCCTCATAACTCTTAAACGCATAATGATAAGAGTTTCTACTTGGCGCCATTAAATTCCCTATAGTTTTGAGTATAAGCCCCTAAATTTTGAAACTAATCTAACTTTAAACAGTGGCGTTAAAAAATAAAACGTAAATTAAAACAATCCGGGGAACACTAGAAAAGTTTAGCCGTCAGTGCACTGTCACTAGCGCATATCTAAAATGGTAATAGCCGTACTTATACACTTTCTTGTGAATAAGTAGGTTAATTTATATTATGCCTCAATTAGATAAATGGCCCTATATCCCAAAAAAAAAAAAAAAAAAATGAAGCAAGTTTAGAGCCTCATAACTCTAAAACGCATAAAGATAAGAGTTTTTACTTGGCGCCATTAAACTCCCTATAGTTTTGAGTATAAGCCCCTAAATTTTGAAACTAATCTAACTTTAAACAGAGGCGTTAAAAAATAAAACGTAAATTAAAACAATCCGGGGAACACTAGAAAAGTTTAACGGTCAGTGCACTGTCAGTAGCGCATATCTAAAATGGTAATAGGCGGACTTTTATACACTTAGTTGAAAAAGTAGTTTTATTTAAGTTTTGGGGTATTTCGTGTTAAGATAATTATTAATAATGTAGAGATGGGGGGTATTAGGGGGGCGTAGCCCTGAAATGGGGCAACTTACCAACATTAGTAGCTTGTAGGGGACTTGAGACAATTCTTTGGGTTCTAAGAGTTGTCGTGCCTACTGGGGGTGTTCCTGCGGTTAGGACCCCACTTGTGGTTGTCCCACTAGCGGATTGTTGCGAAACTATAATAGTTTGTTGAATTGGGCCAGTGTTAGGAATAGTTAGACTAGACGTTGAACTAGAGGGCGAAGCCGGGACTATTGACGCTGGTTGAGAGACCGCTGATTGACTGATTGTTTGCTTTGATTGGCGCTGTTGTTGTTCAGATGTTAACGAACCTAAACAGAAATGAAGTTGTAGTTTCTTTTTCTACGATTTTTGGGGACAGTAATTACCGATTTTCTGTTTTTCTTTCGCGATTCTTTCCGCCCGCTTTGTGGCGACTTCGACGGGCGTAAGCGGGTTCTCGTAGTCGATGCCGTATTCGGTTAATACGGCTGTATGTTTCGGGTTTTTCATGTGCGCGTTGGTCGATGCCGATTTCGTTGTGACGGCTCGTTTACTTGAGATTTGTTTCAATGAGTCGTAGCGTTGTATCATTAATTGCGAGAAGGTTGTATTGTTGTCTTGCGTGTATAATTGCGCTGTTCGCATTGGTCGATTCGATTTGAATTGTTGTGGATATTTTGTGTAGATGTTTTTCGTCTTCTTTTTTCGACTAGAGTTGTCGTAAATTAACTTACCTTCTTCACGCGAAATTAAAACAGATTCGTACCTAAAATACGAATTGGGATTTTAGGATAATAAATATATATATATGTATAAATGTGTGTGTATAACGCTATGTTTATATGTTTTGGTTACTATCAGTGGTAGAGGCCTTTGTTACTGCAAAATTCAAAGTCAAGCCCTGCCATTGGTGGTTTATCGAAACGATAACGTACTGAAATGTTATTTATAGGAAATGCGATCTATGCTAGATTATTATTATACACTCAGATGTATGTGCTTGTGTGAATGTGTGTGTAGAACTCTTTGGTTTATATGGTAACTACCAGTGGCAAGGGCATGTTGTTGATACAGTCTGGCCTCGCCACTGGTTATTTATGGCAACGTTAAATTTTTGAAATGTTATTTATGTTTATTATTTATTATATATATATATAAATGTGTGTGTAGAACACTTTGTTTGTTTCTTTGGTTACTACCAGTGGTAGAGAGCCAAAAAAAAGTCCGGCTCCGCCAATGGTTGTTTATGGCAACGTTAAATTTTTGAAATGTTATTTATAGGAAATGCGAGCGTATTTCTTAAATGCAAGTTTATTATTGTACACCTAGATATATGTGTAGAACACTTAAGGTGAATTGGAATTTTTGGATAATGAAAATATATGTATATATATATATATAAATGTGTGTGTAGAACACTTTGTTTATGTTTCTTTGGATACTACCAGTGGTAGAGCTTTTGTTACAGTGGCTTTGCTCACTGCAAAAGTCTTGCTCCGCCACTGGTTATTTATTGTATTTCTATAAATGCAAAATTATTATTATACACCCAGAAGTATGTGTTTGTATGAATGGGTATGTAGAACACAATTGGAATATTTGGATAATGAATATATATATATATATATATATATATATATAAATGTGTGTGTAGAACACTTTGTTTATGTTTCTTTGGTTACTACCAGTGGTAGAGCCATAAAAAAAAGTCCGGCTCCGCCAATGGTTGTTTATGGAAACGTTAAATTTTTGAAATGTTATTTATAGGAAATCCAAAATTATTATTACACACTCAGATGTATGTGTTTGTATGAATGTATGTGTAGAACGTTGTGTGTATGTGTATTGCTATGGTTATTACCAGTGACGAGGTTATTACAGTGCCTTTTCTCACTGCAAAATAAAGTCTGGCTGCGCCACTGGTTGTTTATGGAAACGTTAAATTTTAGAATGGTTATTTATAGGAAATGCGAGCTATTTTATAAATGCATGTAATGATAGATGTATGTGTTTGTATGAATGTGTGTATAGAACGCTTTGGTCTATATGTTGCTACGGTTATTTTACCAGTGGCGGAGTAATTACAGTGCCTTTTCTCACTGCAAAATTAAGTCTGGCTGCGCCACTGGTTGTTTATGGAAACGTTAAATTTTTGAAATGTTATTTATAGGAAACGCGAGCTATTTTATAAATGCATGTAATGATAGATGTATGTGTTTGTAAGAATGTGTGTATAGAACGCTTTGGTCTATATGTTGCTATGGTTATTTTACCAGTGGCGGGGTTATTCTAGTGCCTTTTCTCACTGCAAAATTAAGTCTGGCTGCGCCACTGGTTGTTTATGGAAACGTTAAATTTTTGAAATGTTATTTATAGGAAACGCGAGCTATTTTATAAATGCATGTAATGATAGATGTATGTGTTTGTATGAATGTGTGTATAGAACGCTTTGGTATATATGTTGCTATGGTTATTTTACCAGTGGCGGGGTTATTCTAGTGCCTTTTCTCACTGCAAAATTAAGTCTGGCTGCGCCACTGGTTGTTTATGCGTTAAATGAACGTTATGGAAAAACCTTACCTATGTCTACAAAGTTTTGGCGATCGATACGTTATGCTTGTACTATTAACATAATCAGCTGCAAAGTCCCAATTAGGTGTATGTCCTGGAGAAACGATCATTAGATTCAATGGAAGCCCCTGGAACGTTTGGATAACTTTTAGCAAAGCCATATCCTCGTGGATTGTCCAATTGTGCCAAGACGGCGGATCGGGTTGCGGCTTTGAAACCGTCGGTAGTTTTATACCAGATTTCGGTAGTTGTGGTCGCATTATTCCTCTATTATTAAACATAAATACGGTTTATTACATTTTGAACGGAAAAAACCAAAATTAATAATTTCCCGGCGTTGCACTAACTTGGCGGCAAGTGCCCGGCCATTCGCAGCCAAACAATAAGGGATACAGTGCAAAACTTACCGTTGTTTTCAAAAACAAATATACCTTACTATATTAAACCGTAAACAACCATAATTAAATTTACACCTAAATGCATTAACAATTTCCCTTGGCGGCAAGTGCCCGGGCACTCGCCGCCAAACAATATGGGGTTTAGGGTAAAACTTACCGATAGCGTTGCTGCTTTAGTTCTCGTCGCATTTTGACCATTTCAGGACTGGGTCGGTCAAATAACGACCTAGGCTCGTACAGGACGTCTTCTTTGCGAGAGATCTTTAACGATCTGCGACTGTCTACGCTAAGGCCGGCATCATGGCGGTTTCGCTTCGCTTCTTTACGCACATAAACTGGCGGTAGTTGGCTTTCGGACATTGTTGATAGTTCGTACAAGAAACCCATCGAGTAATCGATGTACACATCCGATTCTTGCGACGGCGGGGTAGGGGGACACCACATCTAAATTTAAATAATAAATATAAAAGTCTTGCGGCATTTTTGCTTTAAATTTTAAATAATTTATTAAACTTACCGGCATTTGTTCTTTGGTTGTGTCCGACAGCCAAATCTGTAATAGAATTTCAGGCGTGTAAAAAATAAAAATTCTGCAGGGTTTCGACTGAAATGATTTAAAGGGAAATGGAAGGGATTGTTTAAAAAAATTACGAATTATTGTTGATTTTAACTTTTAGCGGCTACTGTGGGGTCGATAAGACCCCACGTTCTTAGATCTTGATTTTACGTATATAAAAGCTCATTTTATCAATAAATTAAAAAGTTATACATTTTTTTCACGAACTTAAATTAATTATTTATTTATTTAAGCTACTGGAAACTTAAAATTAACCTTCAAAGAGTATTTTTTCTAGTCAATTTTTTTTTTAAATAACGTATTTTCACGATGGGGTCCGGGCGGACCCCAGTGTGCCGCTAAAGGTTAAAGTAACTAGTGTTTTATACACTTTAAAAATTAAAGAAGGATTTAGGGTTCGGTTTAAATAGAGCTTTTTTAGAAATGGGGCAGCTGGGGGGTTTTGGTGCATTTTTGAACAGTAAATAAAATATAAGGCCCCCTTGCTTGTGTGCTGTTGGGCATCGTAAGGGGGCCATCAAGTTTTGGTACCCCAAATTAACAAAATAGGGATTTATTTAATCTTTTATTATGTTTCTATTTAAAGACACGCGTAGGCACCAAAACCTCGTACCCCCTTTCAAAAAACCCCTAAAATCGTCAAAAAATACAGAATTTAAAATTATTTTAAACTAAATTGCGACATTTTAAATTCGTATTTCCGGCGATTTTCCCAAAATAATAGAAATAACAACACATATATTAGCAAGGGTTTCTTACAATTTATTCACTTTCATTTTAAGGAATATATATACAATAAAGACTATTTGGCATAGTCTTTTTGAAATAGTACAATTTTTTAAATTAAAAAAAAATCTAGAACTAAAAAAAATGTTTGTTTAAAAAAAAAAAAGAATAATACTAAAACGTATTATTAAAATTTGCTAATAACAAACTTTTTTTCTAATAAATAAAAGAAATATTTCTACTTTAATTTGAAAAAATTAAAATCATTTTTAAGATAAATGACTAGAAATTAAATTCATCTTAAATATTAATGAGGTTTAAACGTTAAACTGGGCTTTATAGTGTCATTTAAGCGTTTCGCTTAAGTAGTTTATAAAATATTTGGCAAGTTATTAAAAGTAAAAACAAATAGAAATATTTCTTTATATATTCATAAGCTGCGATTTAAAATTAATTTCTACTACTAAACCACACTTAACTTAAGTGCAATTTATCTTAATAAACGTATTTTATTATCTTAAGCGTGGTTTAAAGTAAAATAAATCAATTTTAAACCTATCGAAAATAATTTAAATAAACACAGAAACACAAAATTAACTTAATCGTAATTTACGTACAGATCTGTTGATATTTCATGATTTTTCGCAGTAAAAACAGAAAACTAATTCGTAAAAAAAAAGTCTAACTATAATTAAATATAAATACATAATTTGCGCATAAGTTTAAAAAATACGATCGAGTAAAAAAAATTATAATAACGATTCATTTTCTTTGTAGATATTTACAATTCAAATTGTTTGGCAGTCGAAAACTGTTCGCTTAACTTTTAAACTTAGTTTATATTTTTACAAATCACACTTTAAATATTAAACAAAGTTTTTTATTTTTTTATTATTATTATTGTTTTAAATATTTTTAATACCATTGTAAGATTAGGTTTTTTTAGTAACGGCAGTTAATATTTGTCATATCCGGGTAAAATGATGCCATTTTAGTCGAAATCGGTTGCGAATCGAATTTTTAATTCGATTTTGGTCAAAACGAGTTGTTAATTTAATAGTTTAAATAGTTGAATCATCTTGTAAATGTGTTTAAACCGGGCAATTTTACAATTATTGTTAATAATAAAGTCTTACCTTTATTGATACAAAATGTCTTGGCTTCATAACTCAAGATTTGGTCCTTTAAACTCAAAATACCTCAACCGTTATAAATAAATATTACTCTTCGAAGAATAATAACTCAAAGTTTACTCATAAATAACTCAAAAACTCATTTTCCATCTAAATTGAATCCACTTCCGCTAATCAGAACTCAAAATTTAGCTTCACGTCAGTTATAACTCATTTCTAGCTCATCCATAACTCCAAAAAATCCATCGATTTTATTATATTTCTTCAAAACTCATAATTTAGCTTTTACATCCTTCCTAAACGTGAACCTAGACACACACATCGGTGAGTTATAACTCATTTAACCCGGGAACCTGGTTCATATAACTCAAAACTAAACTCTCAAATTCCGTTAAATCAAGTAACGGGTCCGTTTGCAGTTTCATTTTTGATTTTTATTAACTTTCTGACCGGCTCTGCGTCGTCCGATGATTTCGCGATATTCGACCTACGCGTTCGGATAATCGGGTCGGGTTTGGTGAAGGGATCCGGACTAGCCGGCCGTTTTGGGTTTGGCAGCTTTTGCAACCAGGAGTCTAACGACTTTTGATCGTTTGCTGGTAGTTTACGGTTTTTTATAGCAACTTTTTGGGGTTTTTTGAATGTTTCGGGGGGCTTTGGAGATTCGACGGGGGGGTCTATAGTGTCGGAGCCATTTGGAGATTCAGAAGTGGAGCTCACTGAGTTGTTTTGGAGCAAATTTTGGGTGACAACATCAGTCATTACTACAGATACTTTATTTTGGAGGCAATCTTCGATTATGTCGAAGTCTTCCGATTTTTTATTGTTGCATTTATCAACCGCTTTGTATTTTAGGATTTTTTGTTTGAGTTTAGGGAGGGGTGTCCCGGAACGGACTGGTTTTAGTCCGGGAAGTATTGGACTTACGTCTAAGGTCCACAAATTAATTTTTACTGTCCCACGGGATCGAGTTCGAGGGGAGTTATGGTCTAATTTGTTGATAATTTTGCGCCGTCTTCGATCTATATCCGAACTGTTCGATTCGGAAAAGTTTGATTCGCTATTCGAATCGCTAAATGAGGAATCGGAGGCGATCGCTGCATCGACGGGCTTGTGATTGTTCACTAATGAAGCTTTTAGTGCTAGCGCTAATTCTTCAGCTTCGCTAGAATCGGATTCAGAAACTGGCGTACTAAACTTTGTCTTAGTGCGTTTGCGTGACGTAGTCACTTCCTCCGCTTCCTCCTCCTCAGAGGAAGACGAGGAATCACGGTTAAGTGGTGGGGTTTTGGCTTCAGGCGAAGATAATGAGGACAATTGAGAGGTTTCAGGGCCGAGGGAAGAAACAGAACTCTTATCCGATTCAGCATCACTTTCATCCGAATCAGACATTTCCAATTTAGTTGATTTTTCAACGTTTTTGGGCGATTTAAGAGTTTCAGATGATTTAACAGATTTACCCGAGGGGGTTTTTGGGGACTTATCAACGCTTTTAGGGCTTTTTAGGGTAATTAATTTACTTGATTTATTAGAATTTACTATAATTTTGCTAATTGTTTTCGAATTATGAACCGAATCATCGGACGAGTCTTCGGTGTCCGCGCGCGTTTCACCATTATTTCGACGTTTATTATTCGCGAAAATCCGCACGCTGTCCCGTTTATTAAACTGTCGCCTAACCAGACGCGCCCGATTACGAATGCTCGCGCGTTTTTTCCGCCGCCTAAATTGTGTTCGTGTATTTTTTAGCTTTGTGTGTTTATGTGTGGGCGGTGTCTCGACGGCCCCGCCTCCTAAGCTACCCCCCCGTTTTTTGCCAACCTGATTGGTCGCGTCCTCGCGCGAGTACGTCACAAGCTCCGCCTCTTCGTCCAGTTGACGCGTGCGCCGCTCCTCCTCCACCCGCAACGCGGCCAAACGGTTCTCCTCCCACTCCCGCTTTTGCTTCTCGATCTCCCGCTCAGCGGCCGCTAACTGTTCGGCGGACCACGCGGCCTCTGTCTCTTCCACGAATCGCATTGCGTACCGCTCGATAGGGGACAACTGCAAAATTAATTACACATTTATAAGTAAAACTCCCCAAAACCACTTAATTTAAACGCTTCTTACTTGTTTGATTAAATTCTGCACTTCCAATTCGGCTTTGGACATTTCCTCCACTTTCTCGTGCTGCTCCTCCAAGGGGATACTCTCATCGAATTCCGCTAAGTCAGCGACGGCTTCCGCTTTCGCGGTTCGAGCCGCCTGCACGTCCTGATCATCCTCACAAGCAGCCAACGCATTTTCGAGAGCTCCTAGAGCCTGGCGATCATCGCCGCCAGGTGCTGGGGGAGCCCCGCTACTAGAAGGTACTGCTGGAGTTGCTTCAGGGGCAATGGGGGGCGCAGCCGATATTTGGGGACGTGTCGTCTTCGATTTTAACACTGAAGCCATGCGAGCGTTTGCGTCGTCTTCGGTTTGGTCCACGTTGAAGAGATCTTGGATGGTGGACTATTGGAAATTTAAATAAGGATTTAATTATTAAAAAAAGAAACTAGATTTGATCGGTAAGTGCCCAGGCACTTGCCGCCAAGTTAGTGAAACGTTGGGAAAAAAATTATAAGTATATATTATTAATAAATTGTAAATGACAATTCATCCAATTCTGGCCACAAAATTCAAAACCAAATTGGTTGGTAAATAAGTCATTTTCTCTTTAATTTCCTTTCTAATGAAAAGTGGAAACATATAGCAAGTATACACTCAAGCAATTAGAAAGGCTCCCCAAAAATAGGGTGGCAAAAACCACAATATTTGCATTAAAAAATTTAAAAAACTTACACTTTTAAAGTACGCAGTGGTGAAATTACCGCCCTCAATAGCCAGATCGCCCAACATCCGTTTCTGGTTCGCCTTCTTCAAAATATTCTCCTCGATCGTTTTCTCGCTCACTAAGCGATAAATATGGACATCCCGGGTCTGTCCGATCCGATGGCATCGGTCCTGCGCTTGTGCATCCATCGTCGGATTCCAATCCGAATCGTAAAATATAACAGTATCTGCCCCCGTTAAATTCACCCCAACGCCCCCCGATCTTGTCGATAAGATGAAACAAAAGATCTTTTTGTTGCCGTTAAATCGTTCCATCAAGAATTGTCGCTGGTCAACTTTCGTCGTTCCGTCCAGTCGCAAGTAAATGTGACCATGAAAGTTTAGGAACTGCTCCAAAACATCTAACATTCGGGTCATTTGCGTGAAAATTAACACTCGATGCTGGCCCGACTTCAATCGACGTAATAACAGGTCTAAAGTTTGGAGTTTTCCTATTTTTATACACGAAAAAAATAGTCGTCAATACTTAATTAGCCGTAGAAAGTTAGTCAACAGAATATTAAAAATATTAAGGGGCCAAATTATTTTGTTTTTGATGATTTTTACACAAAAATTGTATGGTTGACCCCGTAGCTCACATATCTTGGCGGTAAGTGCCCGGTCACTTGCCGCCAAGAATTGTTTAAGCGTAGACAGTTATTCCATAGCTTATCAAATACATTTAGGGCCCCTTTTTGATTATTAAAAACTCCTAATTTTAGTGATTTATACAAATAATGTATAGTTGACCCCGTAGCTCAGATATGTTGGCGGTAAGTGCCCGGTCACTTGCCGCCAAGTACTATTTAAACGTGGACGATTATTCAATGGACTATTAAAAACATTTAGGGCCCCTTTTTCATTATTAAAACCTATTAGTTTTGGTGATTTACATAAAAAATGTATAGGTGACCCCGCAGCTCAGATATGTTGGCGGTAAGTGCCTAGGCACTTGCCGCCAAGTAAGTGAAACGCTGAGGGAAAAATTTATAAGTGTCTATTTGGTGTTTTAAGGATATTATAAATAAATTGTAGATGACAATTCATCCAATTCTGGCCACAAGTATTCAAAACCAAATTGGTTGGTAAATAAGTCATCTTCTCTTTAATTTCCTTTCTAATGAAAAGTGGACACATATAAGCAAGTATACACTCAAGCAATTAGAAAGGCACATATTAATTACACTATTTTATGAGTAAAATATGCAACTTACCACAGTCGTATTGAATGAGTCTTGGGTCCGGGAATTGTGTGCACATAGCGCTTGCGATCGGGTGCAAAATACTGGCTTTCGGCGATAGAATACGCATTAATAAATATTCGTCCCGTTTTTCACCCCAGTACTTCGACTGTGGCGGGTTTAGAACCCGGTACGAAAGAGGCTTCGCTGAGACCGGTGGTACACAGAAAGCGAACCTAAAAAGAGGGGGCATATTTAATAAACGATGGCAGGAAGTGCCCAGGCAGTTGCCGGGGAATCATTTAATTTTTCAGACAAATGCCTCGTTGTCAATCACTGATAGATCAAATTTAATGAATGGATTATTTGATCTTCAGACACTTGTATAATGTCATCATAAAAATTAAATCGATTTTAAAGCCCTGTAAGTTAAAAACAAGGACAGATAGGGCTTCGCCCCTTACACCATTAAATTCCCTATAGTTTTTACTATAAGACAACATATTTTAAGCCCAATTAAATAAAATTTAAAGCTGTAATTAAATTAAATACGAAACTAAAAATTGCCCAAGAAACCTATATAACTTTGACCGTCAATGCGGCGTCACTTGCGCATATCTAAAGAGATAAAATGCCGCACTTTTATATTGATATTTTTAAAGCTACATAAATAAATAAAAACTTACCTTGCAAATGTTTCTTGCATATTTTGCACTAATTCTTCCGGAGTCCGGACGAGTTCTTTTAGGGCGGCTCCGTGCTTCCAGATTTTCTCACCGCGTGTTAATTGGTTTAAATTTACGTAGGCCCCTGTCCAAGGGGCACAATCTCGCGGGGGGCGACTCGTCATTGATACACAATCACGTAAATCATCTCCGTACATCGGACTAGCGTGGCAGCGCCACTCGTTTAACCGATGTAATAACGCTAGTTTTGATTGGCGGGTAATTTTCGATTTTTCATTCCATTCCGCCTGTTTATAAACATTTATTTGGGTTAAGGGGCAGCTTAAAGGCAAATCCCTAACAAGATAAATTGTTTTCGATAGTTATATTACATAAGTTCAATATTTCTCAGACAAATGCCTCGTTGTAATCACTGATTAAATCAAATAATGAATGGATATTTGATTTTCAGACGTTTGTATAATGTCATCACTGAAAATATTTCTAAGGATTCTGTTTGTATGTTTAAATCATGAAAAAAAAAAGACCCCGCGGTGCAGATATGTTGGCGGGAAGTGCCCGGGCACTTTCCGCCAAGTTGTAGCTAAGCCGGGGAAAAAAATAAATGGTTTCAAATAATAAAACTTACTCTAAAAGCGTCAAATTCTTCTTCTTTTTTCTCGTTTAATGTTGTAGAGTGTCGCGTTTGCATGTGTACCGAGGTAGAGGCAGGACCGCTGGTTATGGGTGAATGGGTGGCACCGGTTCGGAACTGCTGTACTAGCGAGGCTGTCAAAGGACGAGATAGGGCTACGCCTTGCTCCAATTCTGCATCGGAAGGTTTAATCACATTTGCGGTCGCAGTATTTACTAAACTGGGCACGTTTCTGGTTACGCTGGTTACTGATGTGGTCACACCGGTCACCGGTTTGGATAAAACGGTTAACCGTTGACCACTGCTAGTCATTACCGTGGTGGTACCACTGATATTGACTGACGCCTGGGGCAGTGTCCCGCTTTGGGTGAGTAAGATATGTTTTCCTAATTGGGTTTGGACCAGCTGCGCAAATCCGCCGCCGGCGCCAACAGTCGTGAGGTTTAGAGTTTGAGCAGTTTGAGCGTTTGCTATCGTTGCGACTGGGATTGCTAATTATAAAAAAAAAAAAAAACTAAATTGTAGGGGAATTTAGAGTTTTAAAATGTTTAGGGGGTAGAAAAATTACTCAGACAAATGCCTCGTTGTCAATCATTAATAGATCAAATTTAATGAATGGTTTATTTGATCCTCAGACGTTTGTATTATATCATCATGAATTTAAACGAATTTAGGGCTCTGCCCCTCGAAATTATTTGTCTTACCTTTAACTGATCCTTGATGTGATACGAGTTGAACAGAGTAACTTTGTAGTGGAGTCCCAGCACCAGCCACTCGAAATTTTAGACCTATAATTATACATATTCCAGTTTCGATAATTTAATATTATATATATATATATATATATATATATATATATATATATATATATATATATATAATTTAAGAAACGCTCGCGGAAAGTGCCCGGTCAGTTGCCGGGTACATTTTGCTCATGTAGCGGTGAAAATAATTTAATTTTTCAGACAAATGCCTCATTGTCAATCATTGATAGATCAAATATAATGAATGGATTATTTGATCCTCAGACACTTGTATAATATCATCATAAAAATTAAATCAATTTTAAAGCCCTATACACATTTTAAGCTCAATTAATTAAAATTTAGACCCGTAATTAAATTAAAAACAAACAAAAAATGACCCAAGAAACCTATATAACTTTGACCGTTAATGCGGCGGCACTTGCGCATATCTAAAGAGATAAAATGCCGCACTTAAACATATTAAATCAATTTTACACGTTTAAAGCCCTGTAACTTAAAAACAAGGACAGATAGAGTTTCGCCCTTTACACCATACAATTCCCCATAGTTTTTACTATAAGACAACATATTTTGAGCTCAATTAATTAAAATTTAGACCCGTAATTAAATTAAATACAAAACTATATAACTTATTTTACATTTAATTTTACAAGTTTAAAACCCTATAACTTAAAAACAAGGAAAGATAGGGCTTCGCCCCTTACACTATACAATTCCCTATAGTTTTTACTATAAGACAATAAATTTTTAGCTCAATTAATTAAAAATTAGACCCGTAATTAAAACTAGAGAGAAATCACAAAAAAAATATGTATTTTTACCTTGTTGAACCGGACTATGGGTGACTTTCACTGCATGACCTTGAGCGGGCACGCCCTTGGTGGGCGTGGCTTGTCGTACTGGAAGCGCCGCCTTGGTGGGCGGAGACACAAGCATTTGCTGTTGATTAGGGGCGATTTTAGGTTCGCCCAGCTTGACACGCATATGTACAAGGCCGTGCGGTACGGGGGGCGCAGGCTCTGGTAGGTCGTCGATACATTCGATGAGTTTACGTGGGGCGCGGCATTTACACGTGCGAAACGCACCGTACGCACTCAAATCGAATTCCATATTGATGATTCGCAAATATAACGTTGCCAAATTTACGTGCTGGAAAATATAAAAACAAGATTTTTGGCGGTCAGTGCGACGTCGCTAACGCATACCATAAATGATTTACCGAATATTATTGATATATTAATGTGTTTTACCTTAAAAAATTCGTAATCCAACGCAGAATATACAATGGACGGAATTAGGAATTGAATCCCTTCCATTTGAAATGGTGAAATCGTTGGACGCACTTCGAATAAATTTGGATGGTTGCACACTTTTCGAAGTTGCATTAAAACGTTGATTACGCTTAATAAGTTGCCGGTAGCTAAAGTTTCTCTCGTTCTGTAAAGAAAACACTAAAATAATGTTGCAATTTAGTCGAAACGGCTAATAAATGTATCAAACTATTCAGGAAAAATTGTAGCAAGGTTCTAGAAAGTGTAAAATATGGAAAAATCGTACACAAGCTGGGCCAAGCCTAAATTTCATCTAGCACTGATGCAAAAGTTCATTCAACTATTAAAACAGTTGACAACTGATCGTCACTGCATTTCATAAATTCTATTTAAAAATACATAAAATCAATTGTATATTGTATAAACATTAAAAAAAAAATTTGGTATTATTTCCCGCAAATCAGATATGTTGGCGGCAAGTGCCCGGGCATTTGCCGCCAACATACCTGATTTGCGGGATATAATACTTTTTTTTTTTTTTAATGTTTATTCAATATACATATATAATACAAAAGAAATTTTTCAGTCAAACACAATTATGTACATGAAATTTTACTTACTTTGCGCGTGACATGTAATCGTCATAGAGAAATCGTTGTCGTTTCGATAATCGACACATTACGACGTGCTCGAATTTTTGGGGCATTTGTTTTTCGACTTCTGATTTTAATCGGCGGAGCAAAAAGGGCCTTAAAACCTATTAAAAAAAAAAGTACTATTACATAACATTAACGTATAAATACGCAATAATTTAATGAAATATTTTTCAGGTGCCAAAAGGGCCTTAAAACCTATTAAAAAATAACATTAACGTATAAATATGTGATAATTTAATGTAATAAATATTTCTCAGACAAATGCCTCGTTGTAATCACCGATTAAATCAAATAATGAATGGATTATTGATTTTCAGACAGTTGTATAATGTCATCATAGAAAATATATTTTATGGAGTTTCCTTTTTTTAATATTAAACAATTTATTTCATAAATAGAAAGAAAATTTACTAAACCAAATATTTGTCGTATTTTTAACAAAAATAGTTACCCCGTAAGCACAGATATGTTGGCGGGAAGTGCCCGGGCACTTTCCGCCAAGCTAAACAAACGCCGGGGAAAATAAAGTAAATAAGATGATTTTAAACAATAACAAATATTGTTTAAAACTATTTGTTACAAAAATAGTGACCCCGGAAGCACAGATATGTTGGCGGAAAGTGCCCGGGCTGAACAAACGCCGGAATTAATAAAGTAAAAAAAATTGTTTAAAACCATATGTTGTACAAAAATAGTGATCCCGCAAGCACAAAAATGTTGGCGGTAAGTGCCCGGGCACTTCCCGCCAAGTTGAACAATAGCCGGCAAAGTTGAATTTAAAAAATATGTTTTTAAACAATAATTAAAGGAGTTTTACCTTATGTAATCTTTTAATAATGCTCTCATTATACTCGGAATTCCCTTCGATCATTCCTGTGACTGGATTACTGAACCATTCCTTGAATTCCCGATGGGATTGGAATACATTCGGCATTAAAAAGTGCATTAAGGACCATAACTCCATGAGATTATTTTGTAGTGGTGTTCCAGTTAAAAGTAACCGCCTTAAATTTAAAAAATCCAGAATATATTTAAAGCCCAAAACTTCGTCAAAACGGACTTACTGCTGCGTTTGGAAGTTTAAAAGTAATTGCCAACGTTGACTTTTAAAATTTTTGATATTTTGCGCCTCGTCTAAAATCAAATATTTCCACTTTTTCCTGCGGAAGGATTGGTGATCCTGGATCACCAGTTTGTAGGAAGTGATGCAAATGTGGAACGCGTTCGTTTTCGTCCAACCCGTCCGTTTCAATTTCCGTTCTTTCTGCGTCCCGTAATACGTTAAAATCTTAAAACCGGGACACCATTTTTTGCATTCCATTTCCCAATTTAGCATTACGGACGTTGGGACTATAATCAGGTGTGGCCCCCAATCCCCTTTTTCGCACGCCAAATGAGCTAACAACGCAATAGTTTGTATTGTTTTGCCTAAACCCATTTCATCGGCGAGGATTCCATTGAGTTTGCGCTCGTACATGGTGACCAACCAATCGAGACCGATATGTTGGTACTCACGCAACGAGTGTTTGAGTAAAAATGGTATCGGTGTCACCACCGACGTGGACGAAAGCGTATTGCCTTTCGGTTGAATCGATTCGGCCAACGCAGCGACATCATTGATCAAATCGTCATCTTCACCTTCAGTCTACCCGAAATTAAACATTTACACGAATTTAAAACACATTACTAATATGTACCACTCATAAAAATGACTAAAATGTAATCATTTCTCAGACAAATGCCTCATTGTCAATCACTGATAGATCAAATTTAATGAATGGATTATTTGATCCTCAGACACTTGTATAATATCATCATAAAAGCCCTATAAGTTCAAAACAAGGAAAGATAGGGCTTCGCCCCTTGCACCATATAATTCCCTATAGCATTACAAATTATAAGCGTAATTAATTAAAAATTACAACAAACATAAAATTACCCGAGAAACTACCCTATAACTTTAAAAGAAGACGAGATAGGGCTTCGCCCCTTGCACTATTCGCTTCCCCATAGTTTTTACTATAAGTACATAAATTTTGAGCCTGACCACTTAAAAAACAAGACCGGAATTAAATGCATTGTAAAAATACAAGACTCGGGGGAAGTAGAAAATATTGGCGGTAAGTGCGGCGTCGCTTGCGCATATCTAAACTGTGAATAGCCGCACTAGACGAAAATAATGCTGTAAAAAGTTGGAAATCTACTAACCTTAGGTTTATCACTAGTAATACTGGATTTTTCATCTTCAACTAACATCTTTAATCCTAATTTATCTTCTTCCTCCTCTTCAACTTCATCTTCTTCCTCTGTGTCTTCTTCTGTTTCTTTCTTCGATTCTGCTTCTGATTCATTTTCGCTACTTTCTTCCTCGCTGGATTCCTCGAGTTCTTCGAGTGATGAACCGGAACCGGTTGTTTCTTCTTCCGTTTCTACTGGTAATGGTGGTAAATTGAGGTATTTTTGCCGGAGTTCTTCTATGCTCATTTCATTCTCCTCCTAGATAAGAGCGGGGATGTTTTTTTTTTAGTATTTGAGTAAAATTACGATTTTTATTATTTATTTCGTAGTTATAAATGTTTGAAATAGTTAAAAGAAATTTATTTATAGTTTAAAATAAATATCAATTATAGATTATTTCATTTTAATCTCCTTTCGTGAAATTGTAGAATAATACATATACATTAAACTACATTGGATAAGAAAGGTTTTTAATGGTAAAATCCTTAAATTGGGTAATATTTTGCTCAATTCGATGGCAAAATCGTATTTTAAACTCATTTCCAAGAGTGATAAATATCGGAAATATGAACCGTTTGAGAGTTATAGCAAAATTAAAATTTAGGGGAACATATGTTTTTTTACTTATAATGCCTAGGCACTTCCCGCCAAGTTAAACAAATGCCGGGGTACAAAAAAAAAACTGTTACCTGCAAATCATTCAATTCCATTGTGTGGTCAAGTCCGTCCTCCTCCTGCTCCTGCTCCATGATCGTATCCTCATCATCGTCCGTCTCCACATTCGAATCAATCTTGAAATCCTCATCCTTTTTCCGTTTCGTGTCCTCCTTCGCTTTAACCAGTCCACTAACGCCGGCCGTTTTGCCGTTATCAATACATTTAGCGTCCGATGCACTATTCGTCGTATTACTATCACTATTTAGCAGCGTCACTTTCGCATCACTATTGTCACTGTTATTATCACTGAGCACAATTTTATCCCGATTCGCTAAATAATCTTTAGGCAATTCGTTCAGGAAGTCTTCAAGCGCCATTTCACTTTCCCGTTTTAAAGCCAACACTTCCTCGGATTGTCGATCCGCCGAGTCGGCAGCTTCGGCCTGGGCGATCGTTTCTTCGTCGTCCGACGATGATTGCGTCGCCGGATGGAATTCATCGTCGGAATGGTGCGCATTCGGTGATTGGGTACGCGGCGTATTTTGTTGGGGGGTTTCTGCTGGTGCTGCTCCTAAATTTCACGCAGTTTTGGAGTTTTTCCTCAATTCTTACAGTTTTTGAGCATATTTAATATAAATATTGAGAAGGTTTTGCAATTATGTTGAGGGGTTTACAAGTTTTTGAGTAAATTCTAGCAGATTTGGGTTTAGTTTTTGAGGTTTTTTGAGCATATTTTTTATAAATATTGAGAAGGTTTTGCAGTTTTATTGAGGGGTTTTATATGTATTTGAGTGAAGTCTAGCAGATTTGGGTTTAGTTTTTGAGGTGTTTTGAGCATATTTAATATAACTGTTGAGGCTCTCTGTTGATTCTGAGATTTGTTAAGATGTTTTATATTTTTGAGGATTTGGTTTGTTTTTGAGTGAATTCTAGCAAATTTCGATTTAGTTTTTGAGGTCTCTGTTGATTTTCTGAGGTTTTAAGAAGGTTTTGGAGTTTTCCTGAGGAGTTTTGTATGTTTAGTAGATTTGGGTTTAGTTTTTGAGGTGTTTGAGCATATTTCATGTAAATATTGGAGCTCTTTGTTGATTCTCTGGGATTTTGAGAACATTTTGGGGTTTTCTTGAGGGGTTTTATTTGTTTGAGGATTCTAGCAGATTTGGGTTTAGTTTTTGAGGTGTTTAGAGTATATTAATTGAGGATGTTGATGCTCTATGTTGATTCTGTGGGAATTTGAGTAAGTTTTGGAGTTTTCTTGAGGAAATTTGTTTGTTTAAGAGTAGATGTTGAGTATTTTGAGTTTTTGCGAGTTTAATATATATATTTTTTTAATGTATTGAGCGTAGATTTTGGTGTTCTAATAAATGTATATTGTTAAAAATTGTGGTTTATCTCAGACAAATGCCTCGTTGTCAGTCACTGAGTAAATCAAAAGCTGAATGGACCTTTGATTTTCAGGAATTTGTAACATTTCATCACTGATCAATTTTTATTACTTTTTCTAAATTTACACAAGGACAAAAGAGCACAAGAATGGAAAAATGAATACGACTTACCTGATTTATTCATTCCTTCAGCTAGAAGTTGTGAATATTTCTCCGTTTGGTCAACGATGAAACTTAAATGTTGGTCCAATGCTTGTTTACGCTTTTCTTCCAGCCGCGTTTGTTGTTTGAATTCCACCAACTTTGATACACAAAAAATATAAGTTAGCTCAGTGTTTCCCTAAATATTTACTTGGGCAAATCAACGCAAATAATTGTAGCAAGGTTCTAGAAAGTGTAAAATATGGAAAAATCGTACACAAGCTGGGCCAAGCCTAAATTTCATCTAGCACTGATGCAAAAGTTCATTCAACTATTAAAAGAGTTGACAACTGATCGTCAGTGCATCTAATTTCTTAAATATATCCTTCAAAATACATAAAATCAATTTAATATCCCATTAAAATGAAATTAAATTTTTGGTATTAAAATACCCCGCAAATCACATATCTTGGCGGCTAATGCCCAGGCACTTGCCGCCAAAACAAAACGAAAATACGCCTATTATAATTATACATCATTCTACGCACTAGTGGCTAGTTGGAGCAGTTTAAGCGAGGTTTAAGTGTCACAGGGTCCTAAACTAAGTTATTTCAAAGATTTATTTGGGACGCAAAGGTGATATATCCACTTTTTTGCATTGTTATGTTGTTTATAAGCAATAAAACTTGTTTTTAAGCATTTATACACTAAGTTGTCTAGATTTAGAGCACATAGGTGACCAATTTACAGGCATTTAGCACAAAAATAGCGATATTCTATAGTTTTGGATATTATAAATCTTTGATCAATTCATATTTAAAGTATTGGAAGCATTTACTCACTTTTTCAACATTCCCCCAAAACGTTTTGATCTCCTTCGCAATAAACGAAGCGACCCGCCGCAATTGCAGCTCCTGCGCCTTTTCCGCTTTTTGGGCCGCCAACGCCTTATCCTGAAAGTACTTCTGCACCATTCGCGCACACTTTTTCGCCGCCGCCTTTTTCCATTTGCGCTCCTGCGCGAAATCGGCGGCCAACCAAACCATCTCCTCCAGCAAATAATCCCAATGCGATTTACACCGTTGCGATTCCTGCACTTTTGGCAGTCGCCGCTCGGTCCACAAACCCTCCCGTTGCAATTCGGTGATGCGCTGCATAACGTACGCCTCTTGTTTCGCTTTTTCAACAATTTGTTCAGCGTTGCCGGACGGGAACGCCGATTTTATACTTTTGTTTGACGGTGTCGTTGCGACCGGTTTATTTGGTGTAGTTGACATTGTGGTGACTAGGGATGTTACGACGGTACTAGCGTTTGATGTGGTTACTACCGGTGTAGGTAGCGGTACTGGCGTACTAGTACTAGTTGAAGGTATCGCCGGAATTGGCGTAGACATTACAGGTGGTTTTAAGTCAGGTACTGGCGTAGACGGCGTCGTGGAAATTGCTAGAATTTTTTTTAAATTAATTCTTGAACGAAAATTACTGAATCTGTATGTCTAATTGTACCGATTATACTAGACACTAAGCTCCGTACTGAATCTGTTCATTAAACAGACTGTAATATCTAATTGCACTATACTTGACACTAAGTGTGGCTTAAATCATTTTATGACCAATCTAACAGTTAAACTACACGCAGTTTCCACTCCTTCCAGAAAAATAATTACTGAATCTGTTCGTTAAACAGACTATAATATCTATACTTGACACTAAGCGTGGCTTAAATCATGTTATGACAAATCTAACAGTTAAATTACACGCAGTTTCAACTCCTCCCAGAAAAATTATTATTGAATCTGTTCATTAAACAGACTATATCTAATTGCACTTATACTTAACACTAAGCGTGGCTTAAATTATTCTATGGCAAATCCTAACATTTAAATTACACTGCGCAGTTTCAACTTTTTCCAGAGAAATAATTACTGAATCTGTTCATTAAACCGACTATAATATCTAAGTGCACTTATACTTAACACTAAGCGTGGCTTAAATCATTCTATGGTAAATCTAACATATAAATTACACTGAGCAGTTTCAACTCTTTCCAGAGAAATAATTACTGAATCTGTTCATTAAACAGGCTGTCTAATTAGCACTAAGCGTGGTTTAAACGATTTTATGGCAAATCCAATAATTAAATTATGTGATTTATTCAATTTTAATTACAATTCAACATAAATTATAATAATACCTCGTTTAACGTTACTTAAAATCGAATTAACTTTAACTGAGGTAAACGTTACAGTAGAACTGGTAAATTCGGGGATTCCCTAGAACTGCGCGCGCAATTGTAGTACAATTATGTAAAATTAGGGGATATAATTGTGGATAACACAAAAATAAAATTGATTTTGTTAGTTATGTTATTGGGAGGCGACGTAAATCGAGGTATTATTGTATTTTGGTGCCAAAACACAATAAAATTTAAGCTTTACTTAAAGTTAAACGTTAATAGTGCAATTAGAACTCAGTAACCAAAATACAACATATATAAAAGTAAAACAAATATAATTAAAAACAACATAAACAATTACACAAAGTGCAAATCTAAACAAATGTGACGAAAATAAACAAAAACGGATTTAACAAATAACGAAAAACGCATTTAACAAATAAATAAACAAAACGAAAACACCAAAAAGTACAAAATAAATTTGCAAACCCAAAAAGCAAACATATATATAGTTTATAGAAATGGCTTTTCCGCGAACCTGTTAAAATAGGTGGGGCACTCTGGGGTGCCTTTGGTGTTGGAGCAATTGGGGGGGCCGGCGGCGCAATACGTAATGGTGCCAACACAACACTGTGGTGCCGAACCACCCCACTTTGCTGCGGTTGAGAACGATTTGGGCCCGTATACAAATAAGATGCAAGCCCTAAGATATATAATACACTCAAATTTCATTTATTTTTAACAGTGTATTTGTTTCAATGGGCAAAAAATGTAGCAAGGTTCTAGAAAGTGTAAAATATGGAAAAATCGTACACAAGCTGGGCCAAGCCTAAATTTCATCTAGCACTGATGCAAAAGTTCATTCAACTATTAATTAGCTGACAACTGATCGTCAGTGCATCTAATATATCCATTAAAATACATAAAATCCCATTAAAATTGAAATAAATTTTTGGTATAAAAATACCCCGGCAAATCAGATATCTTGGCGGCAAGTGCCCGGGCACTTGCCGCAAGTCAAACACTATCATAATTATACATATAGTAAAAATGAAGAAACTTACCAAGCCGATTCTCTACAGATTGTCCAGCAGTGGGCGTGGTTTCTTTTGCAGTGGGCGTAGCTACCCGATGAGCTGGCTCCGCCTCCGTCTCCAGCTCAGCAGGGGGCGGGTCTAGCTGGTGTTGCCGTAGATACGCAGCGAAATGGGGCGTGCGCGGTCGTTTACGCCACGCGTAATAATCAAGCATATTTCCGCCCGATTCCAGAAAGTATAATTCGGCACAATGTTCCGAATATCTAACGAAATTAACCAAATTGAATAAATAATCGGGGTTTTAATTAAATGTAAATATTATTTTGCATTAAGCATTTAGTTTCGTTATTTAAGAGTGAATTATAATTATTTAAGCTACACGACTACCGCTTAACTTTAAGTAGAGCTTAAATATTGATGTTTCAGCAACAAATTGAAATTTGGAAATTAATTAAATATTATTTTGTAATTTAAATTCGTTAATTAACAGTGAATTATAATTATTTTAGTTACACTATTAACGCTTAACTTTAAGTAAAGCTTTAATTTTTATGCATTTTAGCAATAAATTGAAATTTGAAAATAAATTATGTTAAATTTTGATAATATTAATTAAATATTATTTTGTAATTTAAATTCGTTAATTAACAGTGAATTATAATTATTTAAGTTACACTATTAACGCTTAACTTTAAGTAAAGCTTTAATTTTTATGTATTTTAACCAGAATTTGAAATTGGGAAATTAATTATGTTAAATTTTGATAATTAACAGTAAATTAAAATTATTTAAGTAACACAAGTGTGGCTTAACATTAAGTAAAGCTTTAATTTTTCTGCATTTTAGCAACAAATTGAAATTTGGAAATTATTTAGTTGAATTTTGATAATATTAATTAAATATTATTTTGCAATTTAAATTCGTTAGTTATAATTATTTAAGTTACACTATTAACGCTTAACTTTAAGTAAAGCTTTAATTTTTCTGCATTTTAGCAACAAATTGAAATTTGGAAATTGATTTAGTTGAATTTTGATAATATTAATTAAATATTATTTGCAATTTAAATTCGTTAATTATAATTATTTAAGTTCAACTATTAACGCTTTACTTTAAGTAAAGCTTTAATTTTTCTGCATTTTAACAACAAATTGAAATTTGGAAATTAATTTAGTTGAATTTTGATAATATTAATTAAATATTATTTTGCAATTTAAATTCGTTAATTATAATTATTTAAGTTACACCATTTACGCTTAACTTTAAGTAAAGCTTTAATTATTCTGTGTTATAGCAACAAATTAAAATTTGATAATTAATTATGTTGAATATTAATTAATCTAATTTTGCATTAAGAGGAACAGTGGATTAAAATTATTTAAGCTACACTTAACAGCTATTCAAATTATAATGGAAAAAATAAAATATGTGCAAACGTTAAAATGTTTAATAAAATCTACAAAATTTGTTTATATTTTAAAACAAATTTTAATAATTTCAATTTTATTAAAATTAATCTCCTTTCGTGAAATTGTAGAATAATAATTACATAAACTACATTGGATAAGAAAGGTTTATAAATATCAAGGCAGCTTACTTAATTGTCCTAAACAAGATTTAAAAAAAAACGCTTTAAATATATAAAAAAAAACCTTACGATTCCTTGATACATTTGCTTCGCGCCCACTTGTGTTCCATGGCCCTAGCCCTTTGCCCCCCCAGGTTCTCGCATCCGGGGGGCATGTCGTCGGCGCGGGCCCGTTTCCGGTGGGGCGAAGCGCCCGGACTAGCTCTAGGCGTCCCCGGCGACTGCGCAATATTCGGCGTGGATATCGTCAACAACGGCGGCGCTGGCGGCGACGTCACCACCAAACTGGCCGGGTCACCACTGGCGGGGAACAGCTGTTGTCGCACGTTCGGTGTACGCGGTTTCGTTAACGCGTTCACAATACTTTGGTTCGTCAAATTTGAGGTGCGAATATTGGAAATATTTATGATGCGAGCGATTGTATTTGTTGACGGGGAATTTACGGTGGAAAACTGGAAGCAAATCGGGTGTTATTTGGGGGGCGGAGCGCCCGCAGCAGGATGCTTACTTGAGTCAACGGCGGCACGTTTTGCGATTGGCTCGTTAGCACATATTGATTCGTTCCGATCACTTGGGCCAACTGGAGGCCCCCCTGGCGGTCTTGATTTGGAGCCCTAACCGACACGGACACCACCGGTTGACCAACTGCAGGGGGCAGAGCGCCTTGCTCTGCCCCCGAATTGTTGTCACTCATCGTCAAACAATCTAATAAATTATTTCATCAAATATTTTGCTAGATTTTAGATAGTTAAAGCTATTAAAAACAAATAAGTGGTGTTTCTAGAGGAGATAGATGTCTTAAAAAGCAGGGAATCGAACCAAAATCCGGCAAATTGTAGAAAAATGCCAATTTAATGTGACTAAAATCAATTTTTAATATATTTTGCAATATTTTAGATAGTTTAAGCTAATAAAAACAAGTCAATAGTGTTTCTAGAGGAAATAGATGTCTTAAACAACAGGGATTCGAACCGGAACTGAACCGAAAACCGGAAAATTGTAGAAAAATGCCAGTTTAATATGACTAAAATCAATTATTAATATATTTTGCAATATTTTAGATAGATTAACCTAAGTGGCGTTTCTAGACGAAATAGATGACATAAAAAGCAGGGATTCGAACCGGAAAATTGAAGAAAAATGCTCTACTTTTAAATCAATTTTTAATATATTTGGCAATATTATAGATAGTTTAAGCTATTAAAAACAAGTAAGTGGCGTTTCTAGAGGAAATAGATGTTTTAAAGAGCAGGGATTCGAACCGGAACTGAACCGAAAACCGGAAAATGATAGAAAAATGCAAATTCAATATGTTAAACGCTTTACTAAAATCAATTTTTAATATATTTACGATAGTTTAAGCTAAATAAACAAGTAAGTGGTGTTTCTAGAGGAAATAGATAACTTTAAACGCAGAGATTCGAACCGGAACTGAACCAAATACCGGTAAAATGGTAGAAAAATGCTGTATTAAAAAAATTCTTTTATATATTTTGCAAGATTTGCGATAGTTTAAGTTATTAAAAGCACGCAAATAACGTTTCTAGAGGAAATAGATGTTTTGAACAGCAGGGCTTCGAACCGGAACTGAACCGAATACCGGGAAAAGTTAATTTTGATGATGAAATATTATTCAAACTTATGAAATTATATTTAAATAGATAATTTGAAACAATAAGTAAAGTATTTGGCAATATTTACAGCGATTAAAAACAAATAAGTGGCGTTTCTAAAGGAAATAGATGTTTTAAAATGCCGCGCTTCGAACTTAAAACCGGAAAACCGTTATTTTTGCCGAAACGAACCCAAAAAAAAAACGGTTTATTTCGGTTAAGTTAAATATTCAAAATAAAAGTATAATACATTTTTAATACAAATAAAAACAAAATTAATCTCTCAGAATTGAACCGAAAACCAAATAAAAATATAATTTTTTTTAAATAAACCGGATATTAAAAAAAAAACGAAATAATTAAAATTATGAGAAATAATAAAAATAAAACCCTACAAATAAATTAATAATTAAAAAATAAACTGAAAAACAGTTAACAAGATTAATTTATCCGACAAATTGATTACAAATTATCTTAATTACATGAAAATTATATACATTAAACTGCAAACCGGTTAAAATGATTAATTATAAACTTAGATAAATAAATATAATTAAATTAAAATAATTTACGGTCCCGCCTAAAAATCAAGTTAAAACAATTAAGTTGTAAAATCTCTAAAAATAAAAAAACTAGCGTAAATATAATGAATATATTTTAATTTTAGCTTTATTCTATCCTATTTCTGTTAAAAAATAGTAAAATCAATACTTTGGTGTCTAAAATTTGGTCGGACAAATGCAGATAGTAGCCATTTTACAAGGGGCTTGGGACAGTGTGAAAATTTGCCGCATTTAAGCGTAATTATCACGTTAAGTAATAATAGTTCGGGGCTCAAGTGAAACTTAATCGCGGTTTAAACCAAAAGCGCGTACCGTGTACAGTTTAAAACCGTTAATCATTGATTGAATGTGTTCGAATTCGATTTAAAAACGAAAGTTGGACAAAGGACGACGCCATATTGTGCTTAGATTGGGTGGTCAAAACTTACCATCGTGTTATCACAAATTACCTCGGTCGAATTAGGCCATCGGTCGTATTAACTATCACCAATGTGATTAACAAAGTCTATTTGACAATTAGGTACCCCACGTTATGCCCAAAAACACTAAATTTACCTAATATTTTCAACGGCATTTTACGGTGAACACATCAAGGACGTGACGCGGTATTGCTTAACATGGCGACCATTGCGTTTTCCCGAGCACTTCTTTCCCAATCAGTCCACCCAACCGTTTCAGTGTTGCCATTCGACAAAAAAAACAAACTTTTACACATCGGTTCAACCACGTTTATTCCCGGTTTAAACCATTACACCTCATTAAATTACACTAATTTCACCGTTTCAACACATATTAACTAATTTAAACAAAATATTGCTCATTATATATCTCAAAATCAACAATTTAAACTGAAAATTTGCCATTTTGCAAATTTCCTTCATTAAAGCTACAAGTTTAATAGAAATTCACGTACTTTCAAATATATATTTTTTATTCCTAATTTTTGCTTTAGTTGGTAACATTTTCTTAAATTATTACGCAAGCGCTAACTCAACTACGCATGCGTCGACTATTAGGCCAAATTTCAAAACAATTTTATCTAAATTACGTTTTTTTCACCCAGATATGGCCCGCCTATCCCCAAATTTGCATGAATCCCTTACAGACGACATTTTGCAAGCATTATTCACGAAAAAATGCTTTAATATCACCGATTTTTTAAGCTTAGACGTTAAAATAGTGACCAAGGTCACTAATTTAACATATAAAGTAATATTTTTATAAATATTTAAACTTATGATTAAAATAAATTAACTTTTTATTATCTTTAGGAGGTTCTTAATATTAGAAATGCTATTTTAAATACGCATTCAGCTAAAGTTTTAAATGGTTTAACGTATTATAATTATTTATTGCAAAATACAACATTAACGCCAACGAATATTAAAAAGTATTATTTTTTTTTTAACGCGCGTTTTTGAATTAAAATTTATTGGAATATCTTTTTAGTTTTGATGATTTAATCGATGGGGGGCTTTTAAGCGGAAATATATACGAATTATGCGGATATTCTGCAACAGGGAAAACGCAAATTTGTTTTTCCATTGCGCTGAATATCTCGCAAAAATTTTCAAAATCTATTTATTATATTGATACAAAACGTGATTTTTGCGCGAAAAAATTACAAAATATCTTAGAAGCGCGTAAATGCAACGAGGTATTTTGTATATTTCGGTTTAATTTACGGGCAAAACATATTTTTTGGTATCATTTCTAGGAATTATCGGGCCAAATTTTGGATCGGATAAAAGTAAAGGAAATATCGGACCAATATCAACTTTTAGCCGCATTATACGACATAAAAACTGAATTAATTAATGGATTAAACTGCCCCTTAATTATTATCGACTCATTACCAGCAGTTTTCTATAATTTAAGCGATTTTAATTATACTTTATCAATAATAAATAATTTTGTAAATATTATACGGTTTTTATCCGTAGAATATCAAATTGCGATGATTGTAACTAATATTATGATTAGAGAGTCAAGTGACAGTGAAAATGAGATAAGTAAACCCGGATTAGGGACTTATTGGTTGAATATACCGAATACTCGGATAATTTGTACGAAAAATGATTGCAACTTTCGTATGAAAATTGCTAAAAGTACTTGTATTAAATCTGGCAAAAATACTGAGTTTTCTATCTCAGATTTGGGTGTAAATTAATTATAAATGAATAAAATTGTGTTTTTTCTACTATAAACTGGGTTTTATTAGTTATTTTAAAGAATTTTAGCTCTAATAAATAATTAAAAAATTTAAGCGGCCGCCATTTTAATTCCTTAAGTGTGCGTCCACTTTATCAGAAATCAAAATTGTTCATTTTATTTGGATTAAAACAACATATATTGTTAATTAATTTGAGTGTATATTAATTATAAATGAATAAAAATTGTTTTTTCTACTTTAAACTATGTTTTATTAGTTATTTAAACGAATTTTACGTCTAATAAATTCCCTATAATTTTTAAGTGTGCGTTCACTAGATCAAAATTATTCAAGTTATTAAATTAGATTTTTCTGATGCGTACAATTAAGTATTAATTAGCATTTAAAACAATATATTTAGTTAATTATTATTTAATTAACCGTATTATTTGTTAAACAAGTAATTTTTTCATATGTATTGTTGTTGAATGCACCCTAACAAATGTCTAAATAATTAAAATTATTTTTTTGAGTATTTCGGGCGAAAATGTCTTTAGTAGCAGATTACGGCACTTCATCTGAGTCAAATAGTGCCTCTGATTCAGATTCTGATGATCAAGAAGCGTAAGATGAATCAATTTCCAAAGAAAATTATTTTTATGTTTATAACCTCACAAAATTTGTTTTTCTCTTTATTTTTACAATAAACTATTGTTTTAGCTCAAAATAATTGTTTTCTCATATTATTTTTGCAATAAAGTATTTGTTTTAGCTCAAAATATTTGTTTGTTTATTTTTACAATAAAGTATTGCGTTTTGTAGGTTATGTTTGTTTAATGTATTGTATAATCATTTTTAATAAATAATACACGATTACGACTGTATACAAATGAATTTAGAGTTGCAATAAAATAAATTTGATTTTCCGAGAAAACCAATAGTATTTTACGTGAAATCGGTCAGCTGTCACATATTTCAGGCAAAATGAAGAGCCCCCCACCGAAAAGTCGTCCGAAAAGCTGCCAGGCCCCGCTTTTGGGGCAGCATCGACATCGGTATTCTCAAACCCGTTCATTGAGGCAGAAAACGCGAAAAAGGCAATTTTGGAAAAACACGTAAAAATGGTCCCGTCCAAGGAAGACACGCGGATAATTAACGGGAAGAAAATTTGCTGGAATTATCGAAAGGGCCGCTGCAGATTTGGGCATAAATGCGTTTTTGCGCATGATTCCGATTTGCAGAAAACGGCAGAGGAGTTAGAAGAAGCGAACCGTGTTCAATCTACGCTCATTTGCCAAAATAACGGGCCGAAAACGCAACAGTTTGAGGGCCACACTCAAATTGAGCCTCAAACTGATGGCGTTATTAATAAATTGAAGCGAAAACGGCCAGGGTTAACTCAGGGGTTAGTGCCCGGGAAAAAGGTTATGAAAATGTTCCATAACCAAAAAAAGGGCCATAAATAAATTTACTTAATAATTTTTGTACAAATATATTTTTAATTGTATTATTATCTAATAAATTTTGTAGAAAATGCGATTAATAAACTTTTATATATATTGAAGATTCATGCTATTTCCGGTTCTGCGGCCATTTTGTTGTATTATCTAATAAATTTTGTAGAAAATACGGTTAATTAACTTTTATCTATTGAAGATTTATGCTATTTCCGGTTCTGCGGCCATTTTGCTGTATTGTCTAATAAATTTTGTAGAAAATGCGGTTAATAAACTTTTATATATTGAAGATTTATGATATTTCCGGTTCTGCGGCCATTTTGTTGTATTATCTAATAAATTTTGTAGTAAATGCGATTAATAAACTTTTATATATTGAAGATTCATGCTATTTCCGGTTCTGCGGCCATTTTGCTGTATTATCTAATCAATTTTGTAGTAAATGCGGTTAATAAACTTTTATCTATTGAAGATTCATGCTATTTCCGGTTCTGCGGCCATTTTGTTGTATTATCTAATAAATTTTGTAGTAAATGCGGTTAATAAACTTTTATCTATTGAAGATTCATGCTATTTCCGGTTCTGTGGCCATTTTGTAGTATTATCTAATAAATTTTGTAGTAAATGTGGTTAATAAACTTTTATCTATTGAAGATTCATGCTATTTCCGGTTCTGCGGCCATTTTGCTGTATTATCTAATCAATTTTGTAGTAAATGCGGTTAATAAACTTTTATCTATTGAAGATTCATGCTATTTCCGGTTCTGCGGCCATTTTGCTGTATTATCTAATAAATTTTGTAGAAAATGCGGTTAATAAACGTTTATATATTGAAGATTTATGATATTGACGGTTCTGCGGCCATTTTGCTGTATTATCTAATAAATTTTGTAGTAAATGCGGTTAATAAACTTTTATATATTGAAGATTCATGCTATTTCCGGTTCTGCGGCCATTTTGTTGTATTATCTAATAAATTTTGTAGTAAATGCGGTTAATAAACTTTTATATATTGAAGACTCATGCTATTTCCGGTTCTGCGGCCATTTTGCTGTATTATCTAATCAATTTTGTAGTAAATGCGGTTAATAAACTTTTATACATTGAAGATTTATGATATTTCCGGTTTGGCGGCCATTTTGTTGTATTATTTGATAAACTTTGTAGAAATTGCGATTAATAAAGTTTTATATATTGAAGATTTGTGTTATTTCCGGTTCAGAGGCCATTTTATGCCATAACAGGAAATAATTTTAATTTATTAATAAATTCAAACTTTTAATACAATTAGGTATTGGGATTAAAACTGGATTTCGTAAATAATAGAGAAAATAATTAAAATGGACTTATATATATATATTTATTTATAATAAACGGAGAAAAACGAACGTAACAATTTGCAAAATACAGTTTTTTTTTGTTTGTTTGTTTGTTTTCGCTAATTATTAATCATACAATAATTACAATTCCCAACCTATTGTCTTAATAAATACAGAATAATAAATAGAAAAACTTACATTTTTCAATACGTAATTCACAAAATTTCTTCTTTAATTACACAATATAAACAAACAATTCATGAATTTGTAACTGTCAATTAATTACAACCTCAAAATTTCCACCGCCAACGCATATACATTTTTTTTTTATTAATATATTTTTAATTATTGCATGAAAAATTAATTTTAAGTATTGTTTAATTTACAAGACAATATAGGCACAACAGCTGAAGCGAATTTACAGGTACTATAATATATATATATATATATTTATTTATATAAATTAATTTTGGTTCCACATTTTTCCCGCCCAAAAACCTCGTAGAGATATTACATTAAAAATGTTACGTCCCCGCGAGGTAACTGGGAGATAATATTTAAGTAATATCGCTAAATTTTAAGTAAAAACCGCTTTTAAAAGATATATAAATAACAATGTTTTGTTAAAAAATGATTTAAGTTGTCGAAATGTGGAATTTTTGAAGTACAAAAAGTTTAATATTACTTCATAAGTACAAGTTTTGCAAAAATATAACTTTAAATTTTGCTTTTTTTTTTAATTTAATATTTTCCTTATAATACTGAACAACATATAATACAATCGTTTTTAATTTTAATTCCAAAAATATGTTTTTATTACAAAAGCATTTAAATGAATTGAAGTGACATCAAAAATATCTTTATATTAAGTGATTTGACTATTCTACAAAAATGGTAACATTTTTTGGGACAGGAAACGACTTCCGTTTACATAACGGAAGCTAAATTCATTACAATTTTAAGCGTAATCATAATTTAGCTTCCGTTAAATATAAATAAGTTGCATATTCCTAATTGAATTGTCGTTTATGAATCGAAAATAAATTATAGTGATGAAATTTCGAGTTATAGTCGAAAATTGATACATTTATACAACAAATATGTTTTTTTTTGGTATCTGTTTTATCTACAAGCTACAGAAAATCTGTTCGCTTCGCGTAATATTCAATTTTTGGTAAATTACAGCCGCTTTTACGAACAAAATTATAAAATCTATCACAAAAATTAAGTTTTTCTTGCGCCAACACAAATAAATAAACAATATTAACATTAATTCTATCTGCGTAACCTTGCATGACCTTGACGTTTGAATATCGCGCGCAAATGCATGAAATATTCGAATCTGAAGGTTATATTAGTTTTAAATATGTATTTAACGGATTTTAACGTAGAATTAATTGTTTAAACGTGAATTTCTAATGATTATGGATATGTTTTTTATCATTTGACACATTTAAGTGAGAGCGTAAGTCGAATTAAACAAAATGGCGCAAGTGCTAAGTGTGTGTTAAGTGTTATATTTAAGTATTTCACTAATAAATCGCGTGTTTTGAATGCATTTACTTAACTTTCTGATAGTTTTGTATGCTGTTTTTAATTAAACCATTTGGTTTCAAATGTTTCTCGTCCTCCTTTGCTGTCCCATTTGTTTTACACAAATCGTGCCCGTTTATATGAAATCCGTTCAGTTTTCCGTCTTCATTTGCCTTAATCGCTGGTCCTGTACGAAAACAAACAAGAAAACATCGCAATTGTAAGTAATTTTCAACATTACTAGCATAAAAATGGTTTTAAATTAGCCGGGGCCAACTAAGAAAAGTATGGCCGTCAGTGCGCCATCAGTTGCGCAGACACAATAAGAAAACACCGCACTTATAAACAGCTTTATTAAAATAAGTTTTTTTTATTTTAAATACAATTTTCGTGGTTTATTCCTCAATTTCATTAAATATAACAGTTAGATGATTGGTTTACGGTAAACTAGCTTTACTTTTATGAATTACAAAACCGAAATTTATGTATAAAATGTGTATACCTTGAAATGAGTTACAAAACTTTTTACTGTTCTTCCAATCTTCCCTCAATGATAAATTAAACATAGAATAGTCTGGGTTTCCGGTAACTTCTTTGATAATTGTCAAGAAAATCGGTAAACGTTCCAAAAGGGCTTCAATTTCCATCCCTGAATACGTTTCTAATAGCATCATTCCCTTACACCTGCGATAATCAAAAAATATTTCAAAATAAATAAATTATTGCCCTATTTTCATTTAATATACCTGGGATGCCCCGGTTCTTTGTAGACATCTAGTTGAAAATATTGATTATTGATCAAAAAACATCGGCGTTGCTTGTATATTGTAAAATGAGCCTCGTCCCGTTGGGACAACAAATTAATGTAATCCCGATGGGTGATCTGGGTTTTCACCTCAACAACTTGCCCAAACTGCTTGGGACGTCGAATCGTATGACAATAGCTGAAATGACCTAAAAAAACAGGCAATCATTCGTGGTACCCCGTAGATTAGATTAGTTGGCGGGCAATGCCCTGCCACTCTCCGTCAAGACATAAAAACATGCTACTAGAAAATAACTATTAATTAGGCCAATTTTATAATTAAATAACTAATAATTGAAGGTGCTTTTATTAAAATTACCGACCCCGTAGCTCAAGTATATTGGCGGCTAATGCCCTGCCACTTGCAGTCAAGTTACAACAAAGTCGCGACATAAAAAGAAATGCTACTAAAATATAACTATTAATTAAGCTAATTTTATAATTAAATAACTAATAATTGAAGGTGCTTTTATTAAAATTACCGACCCCGAAGCTCAGGTATCTTGGCGGCTAATGCCCTGCCACTTGCAGTCAAGTTACAACAAAGTCGCGACATAAAAAGAAATGCTACTAAAATATAACTATTAATTAAGCTAATTTTATAATTAAATAACTAATAATTGAAGGTGTTTTTATTAAAATTGCCGACCCCGTAGCTCAGGTATCTTGGCGGCTAATGCCCAGGCACTTTCCGTCAAGTTACAACAAAGTCGGGACATAAAAAGAAATGCTACTAAATAATAACTATTAATTAAGCTAATTTTATCATTATATAACTAATAATTGAAGGTGTTTTTATTAAAATTGCCGACCCAGTAGCTCAAGTATCTTGGCGGCTAATGCCCTGCCACTTTCCGTCAAGTTATAACAAAACCGAGATATAAAAAAATGCTACTATAAATATTAATTAAGCCAATCTTATAATTAAATAACTAATCATTGAAGGTGTTTTTATTAAAATTGTCGACTCCGTAGCTCAGGTATCTTGGCGGTTAATGCCCTGCCACTTTCCGGCAAGTTACAACAAAGCGGAAACAAACAAAAAATGCTACTACAAAATAACTATTAATTAGGCCAATTATATAATTAAGTAAATACTCATTGAAGGTTCTTTTTTGTTTGTGGCGACCCCGTAACTCTTGACGGCTAATGCCCAGGCACTTACCGCCATGTTTGCATCCTGGGGACTTTTATATAAACGTACCTTTTTGCCCCCGTTTCCGTAGTCGAACTTGATTCGGCGAATTCGACTGTAAATAATTATGAACCACATCGAAATCTTGAAATGTAGGGAATTCAGTTTTTCGCGGCATTGGGCCCTTAACCAGGAACTTCCGTTTGCGCGAACTTTTAAGCAAACGGTCACCGGTGTCCAGGCCAAGTTTCATGCACACACATTCGATCATTCGACGTATTTTGTCCTCGAATTCAGTCGAATTGTCGATTACATCGAAGTAGGGGTGTCCAACCCAAGCGGCGGCAGCGTTATAATCTAATTCGCGGGCCAATTCAACGCCTTCGGATCGGCAGGCGTGTTCCTAGTTTTTTAAGGGATAATTTATTAAGGGTTATTTAGGGTAAAAGGGGATTGTTTTTTTTTTTACTTCGGTTGAGTAAAATTGTTCAGCGCCATTTGCAGCAGAGACCATATGGATTATTTGATTGTAACGGTTGTCCCTTAGTTCGACATTGTTCCAATCATTGTTTCGCATCATTTTATCCCATTTGTCTTTCGAAATAACTGGAAAACAAACACAATAATTGAAATTTGCCCTCAATTTACTTAATAATTTTAGCGCTCTACCGGTAGAGCCTGCAATTTTAATTTAATCTACTTGAAAAATTTGGACAATATAGTCGAAATATACATAATTAATTCCTGTAAATTTCAATTTTTTCTCTTGGCCCGTTTAGGCCTGAAAAATTCTCAAATGTTTCCCCAATAAAAAAAAATCACTTTTAGCACTAGTGCCCACAATTTGCATTCAATCTATTTGAAAATTTAGGACTATGTTATCGAAATTATAAGTAATTATGTAATGAAATTTTCATTATTTTCTTTTAGCCCGTTTGGGCTCTAAAAATACTTACATGCTGAAGCATCCATTGCGCCCCTGTCACAAATAATCAAACAATTTCTCGAACAAGATTCGCCGAGCTCAAAAAATGTATTTTCAATTTGTATCATTGTACGTAGAAGATTTTCTTGGAACTTGTAAGCTGGAAAATGAGTACAAAAACATGAGAACTAAGTCATGGTCAAATAAAATGGCGACCACTAATTATTTAACCATATAGTATTAATTCTACAAATATTTGCCATAATATTGATCAAATAACGCCGGTTACGATTGATTTATTATAATTAAATAACCAAGGCGGAATTTACACACGTAATTTATTGAAATTGTATGACTCAAAATATTGTTAATAAATAATTAACACATTTAAAGAAATTATTAGTACGATTTAAACCTTGGAAATACATGCGCGTAATTTATATATGTTGCAACAAATGGAATTGTTTTATAAGAACTTTTTCTTTTGTTGTTATATAAAGAACAATTATTATTCAAGCCAAAGTAAACAATTTCCAGTGTTTTTAGGATTTTTTGTCAATGTTTGAAATTGTCGTTGGAAATTTATTTATAATTTAAAATAAATATCAATTTTAGACGATTTCAATTAATTTCCTTTCGTGAAATTGTAGAATAACAAATATATATTAAACTACATTGGATAAGAAAGGTTTTTAATCCTAGAGTAATCAGTAATTAATTAAGTAAAAAATGAATATAATTAATTTCAAAAAGTCGAAATGCAGCAAAATGTTTCAAATAAAAGTTTTAGATACTCAATCAATAAACAATTGTAACTTATGAAAAAAGTTTGTAACTCTTACAGTTTATGAGTAATTAATTAAAAAAAATATTTAATTAATTAATTTTAAAAAAAAGTTGGATTTCAGAAAAATGTTTCAAATAAAAGTTTTAGATACTACACCAATAAATAATAATTACTTATGAAAAAAGTTAGTAAACCCTACAGTTTATGAGTAATTAATTAAATTAATAATTTAAAAAAATATATATTAAAAATAATCGAAATTCGGCAAAATGTTTCAAATAAAAGTTTTAGACACTAAAGCAATAAATAATTATTACTTATGAAGAAAATGTGTAAACTCTACAGTTAATGAGTAATTAATTAAAAAATGAATTAAAAAAATAATAATTAAAAAGTCGGAAATCGTCCAAATGTTTCAAATAAAAGTTATAGATACTCAATCACTAAACAATTATAACGTATGAAAAAAGTTTGTAAATCCTACAGTTTATGAGTAATTAATTAAAATAATAATTAAAAAAATTAATTTAAAAAAGTCGAAATTCGGCAAAATGTTTTAAATAAAAGTTATAGATATTAAACCAATGAATAAGTATTACTAATAAAAAAAGTTTGTAAATCCTACAGTTTATGAGTAATAAATTAAAATAATAATTAAAAAAATTAATTTTTAAAAGTCAAAATTCAGAATTTGGTAAAATGTTTCAAATAAAAGTTTTAGATACAAAATCTATGTACAATTATGACTTATGAAAAAAGTTTGTAAGTCCTACAGTTTATGAGTAATTAATTAAAAAAACAATTAAAAAAATTAATTTAAAAAAAAAGTCAAAATTTGGTAAAATGTTTCAAATAAAAGTTTTAGGTAATAAATCAACAAACAATAATTACTAATGAAAAAAGTTTGTAAGTCCTACAGTTTAAGAGCTATAAATTAAATTACGAAATATTTCTACAAAATCTACTTTTCCCAAAAACAGGGTAACAGACAACCCGTTTCAAGCATCAGCTCTTACACCTAAACTACCCCTAAGATTAGTATTAGCTGTGGAAACGAGGGATAGTTAGCACCACTCTAAATACCACAAAATAAACATTTGTTTGGGGAGTAAACTCACCCTCGTTTCCAATTTGGCACGCCACTGCTTCCCACCGGCCTAGTTTACGTAGCCTTGTTTGCCGTACGCCCATGGTAAAATTGTCTAAATTGCCGAAATAAATTCAAAAACAAAAAATATAATTGGGAAAATCAAATTAAACAGAATAAAATAATTGCAAAAAAAAAATCCAGCTGCGAAATCTGAAATAAAAAGTTAGCTAGCCGTAAAAATATGTGTGGCCTATTAAAAATAATTTATTCTAGCAGTTTACACCTGTTACTACCACGTGTACTACTAACTTCAATGACTTAACTAATCACCGTAAACTTGCCAAAAAAACAACATAAAAAACGATTATAGTTTGAATGAATTTATTTATCAATCGATTATGGCCCCTAAATACTAATTTGAGGTTAAAATTGATCGGGGAATCACAAATAGATATTCTACAATAAGTCGCGTGACTGTGTCTCATGTTTTGTATAATGAAACATCTTTAAATTTACTAAAAATAATTTATTTCCGACATTTGCATGTTCTAAACTATATAAAAGATATTACGAATATAATTTCTTTAGTTAACAACGAAAAATTACATTATAAATATAATAATAACTGTATATTTAATCGAATTTGACCCGGGAAATATCCCGGGGAAACCAAACAAATTTGACCGTGAGCGCGACGGCAACTACACACAACCAAACCTACAAATTGCCGCACGAACACATTAACTTTATTACTTATATTTACATTTTTGGGCTTTTCCTCAAAAAGTTTGTTCGAAAAACGTTTTAAATACTTATTTACTAATTAATTTTGATTAAAATCGCAATATTAATAAAGAAAAAATGGAAAACAAGGGAGTGCATAAAGTTAAAAGTTAGGGAGAACATAAAATGAGAAGAGATATTGTTGAATTAAATATAGATATTTTAAATCTTGTGTAAATCCGTGGTGTGTCTTTTTGTTTTAATTTTTTTTGTGTCTGAAAATAAACCCAGGTCACGATTTTGGCATAGTTGTCTAGTCATGTTAGAGCATGTGAGTGTGACGTCACGAAAACGTTAAAATTGTAGGTGCAAGGCATTCTGGGTAAAGTCCAATGCGGGGCCTACATTTTACTGTTATTGTTTACTTTGAAATTATTTTAAACCTAATCAGAATGGAATATTTCACTACACTTCAAATGATTTATTTTGAATAGCTTTAAAATGTTTTATTTTCGTACATCCGGTCATTACGCATCACCTGCCACCATTTTTACCGCCAGAAACACGCAAAATGTACCCACTAATTTAATATATTAACAATTTTGGACAACCCTTAACACAAAATATGTATAAAACATTAAATTAATACAGGGAAAACAATAATTTCGATTAAATAACAAAATTTAGCTATTTATTCAAATATATTTTACTAGTGGCATCCCTCGGGATTTCCTAGAACTTTATCCTACTAAGGGATCATAGTTACCCTAGATAAAACCGCGTAAAAAATATGGCGGTTAGCCGGTGAAAGTTAGACACGTTTTCGTCGTAAAACTGTATAAAAAGTGGTGTATAAAAGTGCTTTTTGGTGGAAATCATATGTTTAGACGTCGATAAAACAATAATTTCGATAAAACATCAAAATTTAGCTATTTATTTAAATGTATTTTACTAGTGGCATCACTCGGGATTTCCTAGAACTGTATTCTACTAAGGGATCATAGTTACCCTAGACAAAACCGCGTAAAAAATATGGCGGTTAGCCGGTGAAAGTTAGACACGTTTTCGTCGTAAAACTGTATAAAAAGTGGTGTATAAAAGTGCTTTTTGGTGGAAATCACATATTTAGACGTCGATTGAAGTATGTGCTACTAGATTATGGCAAGTTTTACCCTATTTTATAGTTTTTGAGCGGTTTATTACGTTGAGGTTAATCTACAGGTAGTTTGGCCATTGGCGTAGACTTAGAAATTTTAATTCTCATTTATTTGGTGTATTTTGTATAAATATATTTCAGAAATAGCAAATACTAGGATGTTTTTCCGTAAATTATTATTTTTGAACGTCTTCCAACAAATTTTACGGACTTGTAAATTGTCAAAATAAACACTTCCTTGTTAGATAAACAGTTCTATTCTATTTTTGGGCTAAATAGCCCTTAAAACTATGACTAAACCCACCCTAAACTATTAAAAATAAAAATTAATAAGTGACGACACTGTAAAATTATAAATAATATTGTATAATCGTGGTTGCATTAGGTCCGGTAATTTAACGGTTTAGATGTGCGCTACCGCGGTTGCGTTCGCCGTCAACTGTTTTTAGTTTTCTCGGGGTTTTTACTAATGTGTTCATAAACAATTATTTTGGCAATAGAATGCTATTTAAGTGGTTTTTACTGTTTATATATATAATTATTTTAGTTTTCAATGTCATTTCAAGGTTATTTTGATCAATATTGTGCAATATTTCGCTGTTTTTGCGTATTCTACGCAACAGTTGGTTGTGTTCATGTAATTTGAACGCACGGAAACGGTTTATAATTGAATTATTGGTGAAGCCTTTTCAGGAAAGCTATTTTTAGTTAATGTAATAAAAATTACGAATTATTCGTCTCGTTTATTATTAACTAAAACTAAAGGTTGTAATATTAAGTGCCAAATACTATACGATTTTTTTTTAGATAATTTCGTAACACAGTTCAATAAATTTGTAATCAATAGTTCAATTAGTTTAATTTACACTTACCCTGTGTAGTGTTTAGGTCTGAAAATTTTATTCCTCCGCTGAAAATAAACCAAAACAAAGATATTCAAAACTTTATTAAGACTTTTGTAAATTTTTTTTGTTGTATATTTTCGGTTACAGAACAAATCATTTTGTTAAATATTGTTTGAATCAATATTATTAATTAATTATTGATTTTTTCTGCCGCCGTTTTGACGAATTAGTTTTATTTTAATGCCTACCTGAGTAGTACTGTTGCTGTTTCTGGTACGCGGAACACCTGAAAAAATTTATTGGTTTTTCGAACATGTCTGAGACATAACCTCATTCTTACCAATAAACACAAACAAAATGGCCGATGCTAGGCCACATTTAACTTTTAAACAGTCATAACTATACTAAATATAATTAGTTTTTAAGTTTTTTTCATTTTAACATTAATTTCAAGATGGTACCTTATTAGTACATAATAAATAATTATTTAATTACAACAAGGGAAGGGGCCAGGGGGTTTTAACGAAGTTATACTCCTAATTAGTACGTTTTACTATAATTAAATAGTTTTAAAACTTGAGTGGGGCATTTTGGGGGGTGTAAAATTGAATAAACAGTGGTTCCCAATAGGTTAAACGAACATATTACCAAAAATTGGTTGCCTTCGATGCAATTGACAATAGTAAATAAATTCAAACATTTTACCTTCCATCCTAAACTTTCGAAAAATGTGCAGAGCCGGGCCTGGCCAGTTGTTTTGCCTCCACACGGTCCTGGAAACCATTAAAAAAATTCATTACAACCCTGTATTACTTTTAAATAAATATAGCCCTAATTTAAAATTCGGGGTGGCTGTAGCTTGATTTATTTTTACAAACAGTATAAAATAAGTAGTTAATTGATTTTTTTTTAAAACCTTCAGTTTAAAGTTATTTAAACAAATTTAATACGTTGACTGCTGCGAGACTAATTGCCCATTAGAATTACATGGCCGTTACGGCAATTGGCATTGAATGTATTATTCATTATTTTTTTGCATTTTAATTCAAATATAAACAAATTTATATTTTATTAATTATTTATAAATTGATAAGTTTATAAAGATAATATTATTAAAATAATTAATTATAACCAATTTGTCTAAATAATTACCAAATTTATTTATAAAATGTTTCATAATATTAAACAATTTTTCTTTACATAAACAATTTGAAATAAATGATGACTCAAAATAATGCAATCAGCAGAGTTTATAATATTTATGTTATGAAATTCTTACAATAAAAAAAAATGATTAGATTAGTTTTTTTTTAAATAATATACAGTTTATATACAGGAAGTTAAAGGTGATAGACCTTGTATAAAAACAAATCATTTTATACAGATTTTATACTTTCTTATGCGTTAAGTATAAAAAAGTAATTAAATCACAAATAAAAATTATTATTTAGATTTTTTAATGGAAATATTTAGTTTAATGGCCTTTGAATTTATTTTAATTTTGTTTTAAATGATATCTGTGTGTCTGTACGTGTGAACGCTCTACAGCTAAACCGTTAAAAATAAATAAATAATGGTTTTTATTTAAAATTTGTATATTTCGGGAATGATATTCTATTTCATCCGGAAACTTTTTGCTCATTTCAAAAAACGAAATTTTAACTAATTTTGTTTAAAAAGTTCTTAAAATCACAATTGAAAATGTCCATGTTACATTTTTTTTGATATTATTTCATGGCAATCATTGCATGAATTTAAAACACAATTTTATATATATATATATATATATAAAGAAAATTATATATAAGTCAAGTGTAGGCCACTCCAGATTTTTTAAAATAAATTTACGTGTGATTTTTTAGCATAAAACTATATTAAATATATATATATATATATATATATATATATATATAAATAAATAATGAAAATTAAGTAAAAGTCAAGTGTAGGCCACCCCAGTTTTTTAATGTGTTAATTTAATGCATAAATAATATTATATATAGTGAAAATTATGTATAAGTTAAGTGAAAGCCATTTCAGTTTTTTTAATGTGTAAATGAAGTAAAAGTTAAGTGTAGGCCACTCCAGTTTTTTTAATGTGTTAATTTAATGCCCAAATAATATTATATATAGTGAAAATTAAGTGTAAGTTGAGTAAAGGCCACTCCATTTTTTCTTTTAATTTATGTACAAAAGATTTGCCTAAAATTTTATTTCTACTTTTAAGTTTTCAACAAATATTTAGAAGGTTAGATAAAACGACACGTATCTAAATGACCCTTAAGTGCACTTAAGCGAGAGATTATAAGTCTACTTAAAACCAAGGTAGATTATCTAAATGTACGGAATGTGTTGTTTTTTTTTTTTTTTGTTGGGCGGAAAATAATTTTCCATTTATTTAATGTGCATAAATTTGGTACATAAGACGTATTTCATGTTACTATTTATCTAAGCAATTATATGTAATTAGAACAAAATCTGACGATAAGGTTAATAACAAAAACCCAAAATCTTATCTAATAAACAATTATTCACATAATCCATAATAATAAACTACGTTTTAATTGAAATACTCGCTAAGTGTAACTTAGGGCGTCTATGGTAACCTAGGCCGTAGGGTTAACATAAATATCACCCTTAATTGGAGTAAAAACCATATTAATTCTACGAATAATTTAAAAAAAATAATAATATTGTCTTATTCCGTGAATTATTCAATTCAAATAACAAATAATTCTATTAAATTCATCGAAAAAAAAAAATTAAATTCATGTGAAAAAATAAACTAATGAATAATAGGGAAAAACGTGGTTGACTAACCCTACTTATAAGTGCGGTCGAACGAGTAAACTCACCTCCAGTTAGCACTAGCTTATAAACACGTTTCTCGGTTTCAGAATTTTCCATGTTTAATTTAGATTTTTCACAAACAAAAAGATGTTAAAATTGCTGTTATATTTAATGCCAATGATGATTTTACTATCACTGAATGTTAACCATTATCAAAGGATTGTTTTATAATACGTAGAGTCCATTTTTCGTTGCTATTTTTGAGTTTTTGACCACTCAGAATGTGTAACACGCGCAAAGCGCATCGTCAAATTGACAACTTGACTCAATGGTGGGGTTGCCAGCCGATTTTAGCTAGTTCCGCGGCCGCCACTGACGTCACAATACAGTGGGGGCATGTTTACAAACATTGCTGCCAACCAAAGCAGAAATATAATACTAAAAACCCCCACATAACACGGTAGCCCTATAAAATTTCCCCTAAATCCCATCTACATTCATTCTATAAATCTCCGACAATTGTACTCAAAAGCAATAAAGAAAAAAGGGGGAAAATATAGCTAACAGCCCCTAAAACCAAATTCCTAAACGGCGTCCAAAAATATTGAACCATTTTCAAACAATAAGCCTTTGAAATTAGCGATAATAGTCGTCCTAGTGGACGCCATTAATACATGGATAACCTTGACAAGCAATATAGCCAACTATATCAAACATATAATACCCTAGCTAGTGCTAACTGTGCCCTAAATTTCACCTAATTTACTAGTATAAATCCCCGACAATTAAAATTGGGCGAAAATGTAGCTAGCAGCACCTAAATTAAAATCCCTAAACGGCGTTCAAAAATATTGAACCATTTTCAAATAATAAGCCTTTGAAATTAGCGATAAAAGTCGTCTTAGTGACGCCATTACAACATGGATAACCTTGGCAGACAATACAGCCAACTATATCAAAAATAATACCCTAACTAGTGCTAACTGTGCCTAAAATCCCTTAAACCACACACCAATTTCTATAATTTTGCTCAAATTTGCCTCAACATTTGGGAAAATATTCGCAAAATATATATTTATTTATTATTATTCACAATTAACTAATTAATCAAATTAATTGTAAAATATTTGATGAATTTACGGTAATTAATTAGCCTAAAGGTAGGCGACTCTTTACACATAATTGTAGTGCACATTGCCTAAATATAAGCTAATACTAGTATTGGCAACACTGATAAGCCCAAATCAAACTATAGGGATTTCTACATAAAGAACAACGTAAATAATGCTAATTATTGTCCAAAAGCTCAATTTAGTATAGCAACTAAGTACATTACTATAAAATCAGTACTTATAGCTATTTAAAGTACCTAAGTACTGTTTAAAAGCCTCAACAGTAACTGAACTCTAGTGTGATATTGTCTGAGTGTTCAACCAATCACAAGCCAAATATTCTGAACTGGTTCAGCATATAAGAGCTATGATTGGCTGATTAAACTGATCCAAGGTTCTTTGTTGTTTTTAAATTTAACTGACTATTTAGTGAAGTGTTTTTTGAGTTTAAATAGTGTATTCAATCAAAATAGGTATGTATATGCATATTTTATGTTTAAAATCGTATATTTAATATGATTTTGACGTGGGGGAAATTGTGACTCGTCTGGGGGAATTTCGGTTTAGTAAAATGGCAACATTGTTTATAAATGTCCGAATGAAGCCAATGATCGCATAGGCGTATGTTATTGTGACTATTGTGTCTGCGATTGCATGTGTCAATTGTTGCGAATATTCGCTAATTTCTTGTGAATTGTGTGTGATTTTTGTGCTCATTTCAGCGTAGAAGTGCTAAATATTGTGCCCTGCATAAATGTAAGTTGAATTACGGTTTAAATACGCTTGTTTGAGTAATGAAAATACTCATTTTTGTGGAGCTTGCTCCCCTGACCGGTGTTGAATTGTATCATATTTTAAATTATTATTAATTGAAACATTTAATTTAGACAATTAAACGGCATTAAAATGATTACGCGAGGTTCGCATTTTGTTAAATACATATTTCATGTTTTAAGGTTAATATAAACTAGAATTTTAAACAATTTATTTTCGTCTATTTCCAATAAATCTATAATTAGAAATGAATATATATATGCAATAAAGTGATAGTTTGATAGTTTTAATCGCGATATTGTCGATTTCGCTTATATAAATTAATTTGTTTATTGCTTTGAGAACAACAATGAATCTAATTGTTATAGTTTGATTATTATTAAATTAAAATTTAGTGATAATTGTATTGTTGGCAATAATCCGGATATTATTTAATTTATAAATTTACGTGATTCAAATATCAATTATTGCTATTTTCTTAATTTACAATTTAAATTTCCTTCCGATATGTCAAAGCACGTTTTCATAGGGCAGGGCCGGTCTCAGCATTGTTTTTGTTTGTTTTTCTAAGGGCATTGATCTAGACATGCCTCGGTATTTCCCCGATATTTTTATAATGAAATATTTCTTACTGCAGTTTCACTAAAGAAATATTTTCGTAAATTGCTAAAAATAAATAAACGAACTAATTCATTTATTTGTTTTTGGATTAGTCATCGAATTTTTAAGCAATATTTTCGAGAAAATTAGTCATACTATAAATGTATCATATTTTATAGTAATTATTGAAAAAAAAAAAAACATAATCTTGCGAAATGAGATTCCTAATACCGGATATGCAAATTTTCTCGCGATTTCCGAAGGAAATGCTCGCGAAATATGATTTCCTATTTCATTAGGAAACGTATTACTAGATATATCCCTTATAATATTACATAAATACCCTTATAGGGCTCTAAACACAAATTGGGGGTTTCGCCCTTATGAAATTCCATATAACATATTTATATAAAACAGTTTGACTTCAATGGGGCCCCTTATTAGTCTGGGGCTCTGCCCCACCCCTAAATCTACAACATATGTAATTTATTTTTTACATATTTTTGCTCCATATTTTAATTTTGAGCCCTTATTGACATTCTTGATGTATAATAAAAAATATGGAGCCTCTAAAATATTGCACAACATATTTATTAGTTTCAGGGCTCTTCCCACCCCTTAATCTACATAATATGTAATTGTTTTTTACATATTAGTGGCTCCATATTGTTATTTTGAGCCTTTATTGACATTCTAGGCATATGGAGCCCCAATAATATTGCACAACATATTTATTACTATTAGGGTTCTGCCCACTCTTAATCTACTTAATATGTAATTGTTTTTTTTACATATTTAAGGCTCCATATTGTTATTTTGAGCCCCTGGAGCACAACATATTTATTAGTATCAGGGCTCTTCGCAGGCCTTAATCTAATTAATATGTAATTATTTTTTACATAATAGTGGCTCCATATTTTAATGTTGAGCTTCTTCACATATTATTGAGCCCTTATTGGCATTCTAGGCCTTGACCTTGATGTATAATAAAAATATGGAGTCCCTAAAATATTGCACAACATATTTTTTTAGTATTAGGGCTCTTTCATCTCTTAATCTATTTAATATGTAATTGTAATTTACATATTAGTAGCTCCATATTGTTATTTTGAGCTTCTTAACATTTTTTGAGCCCTTATTGATATTTTTATATGTTTAGGGGCTCTTCCCACCCCTTTATCTACAAAATATGTAATTTATTTTCTACATATTAGTGCTCCATATCGTTATTTTGTGCATCTAAACATTTTTTTTTTACCCTAATTGACATTCTACGCCTTGACTCCATATATAATGAGAAATATGGAGCCTCAAACATAGTGTACAACATATTTATTAGTACCAGAGCCGTCTTAAGGAATTCTGGGTTATAGATACCCATTTATTATCAGTTTATGGGCTCTTCGCTATAAAGATGTAATTAATTTTTACATATTAGTGCTCCATATCGTTATTTTCCGCCCCTTATAAACATTCTAGGATCAGGAGATCAGAGAAAAATAGCTACACGCCCAAATTAGCACAATTAATTTTGTGTTAATAAATATGGAGCCCCAAAAATATATTCACTATGTATCAGGGCCGTATTAAGCTATTCTAGACTACGCAAATTTCTTGTGCTACGATGTTTAAAATTTGAATTATAAGCCCCTTATGGGTCCTTTTTAATAACTTAATACGGGCCTGGGCCTCGAAAATTTTGTAAGAATCAAAACACAGCTGCTCTTCTTAAGAAACTGGTGGTGACCACCTGTCTTTTGTTGTGATTTTCGATTCTGACCCGTTTGCCAAGGCCAAATAACGGTCAGCGTCTTAACACCAGGTGTTACGGATACGTGGATAGATTTAGGCTTTTAGAGAACTTCACAAAAATGCTAGTTTTGTTCATAGAATTTGTTTAAATGTCGATTAAAAATGCCATAAATGTTAATTTAACAATTTAATTTGTTAAATTAATACAACGAATGCGCAGTTAAATAAATTAATATAGTTTAGGCGGTTAAAAAACTATATTAAAGTCTGGTTTAGAAATAAACTGGGCTAAAAAAAAATTAATATACTGAAAAAGTATCATATTACATAATTATAACTGCTTGTTTGTGATTTGAAACAAAAAATTTAAAACATTGGATAAGAAATAACCGACTTTGCTATAAATAGAAATGAAATAATTTTTACTTCGGTTTATAAACGATTTTAAATCATAATTTAATTTCCCCTAATTGTTATATTAATATCTCTGACTATTTATAATTTTAATTACATATATTAATTGTTTAATTAAATATATTACAAAATTTGGCCCTTTACTTAATCGTAAATTTATTTTAACTGCAGATTAACATCGTATAAGTATTTTGTTTGTTTGTTAAAACTAAATAAACCGTTTAAAACAGTCGTTTATTTAATTCTAGCATTTGCAAATCTTATCCCCGGTCGTTTGTGTCCGGTGTCGGGCGCCTTTGGCGCCAATTAGTGCTGTGTAACACCGTCTTAACAAAATTGTGCTAGTGTAATGAGTGCTTCATTAAATATGAACACTCTCCTGTGGCTATCCGCTATTTATTTAGCCGGTAAGTTTAAAAATATCGTTTAAAATTCGTTTCCCCAAAATTCATCCCTTAGTGGCTCCCTTGTTTCCAGTGGCGTACGCATCTGACATGACGCAGGGGCCCGTGTTCACCCGGGAACCCCCGAACCGCGTCGATTTTTCTAACACTACGGGCGCTGTTGTCGAATGTGCCGCCAGCGGACAACCTGTTGCTGATATCATCTGGATGCGGTCGGATGGGACTGCTGTCGGGGAAGTACCTGGACTTCGGCAAGTACTAGCGAACGGGAATCTTGTGTTTCCGCCGTTCAGGGCCGAGGACTATCGCCAGGACGTCCATGCGCAGGTCTACGTGTGCCTAGCTAGGAATTCGGTGGGGTCAATCCTGTCCAAGGATGTCAACGTACGTGCAGGTAGGATTCGAAATATAGGGATTATGGATTTTTATTGTGTGTGATTTTACCGGTGGTTTAGGTGCTTCGCCGCTAGTGCCCGGGCACTTACCGGGAAGCTTCCGCGGCATACGGGGTCTGCGTGTACAATTATCTTATTTATTTGTTTATGACTATAGTTTAATTCGGATTTTATTGACAATTTATTTACTTATAGAAGAAACTACGCGCTTTCGTTTAGCGCTAACTAGAACTCTCTATCTTTTCTAATTATTTAGTTACGAATTTTTAAAGTTTTGGCATATTTTTTGATTATTTAAATAAAGTAATATTTTACATGCTTTTTACTGGTGTATAACAATTATCTTGTTTCTTTGTTTAATACAATAGTTTAATTCGGGTTTTATTGATATTTTGTTTACTTATAGAAGAAACTACGCTCTTTCGAATAGCGCTAACTAGAACCCTCTATCTTTTCTAATTATTTAGTTACGAATTTTTAAAGTTTAGGGCATATTTTTTAATTATTCAAAATACAATATTTTACATGTTTTTTTTTTGTGTGTGATTTCACCGGTGTTTAACATTCTTCGCCGTTAGTGCCCGGACACTTACCGGTAAGCTTCCCCGGCGAACGGGGTCGCTGCGTGTTCAGAACAATTATCTTGTTTATTACGTTAGTTTAATTCGGATTATGTTGACAATTTGTTTACTTATAGATAAAACTACGCGCTTTCGTATAGCGCTAAGTAGAACGCTCTATCTTTTCTAATTATTTAGTTACGAATTTTTAAAGTTTCGGCATATTTTTATTATTATTCCAAAGACGATGTTTTACATGTTTTGTGTTTTCAGGATATTTAATATATATATATTCATGCTTTATTTACAGGATTCCTATATTTTGGTTAGGAATATGTTTTTTTTTTCCCAATTAGGTACTCGTTTATTAAATTCCGAAAGTTCATAGGTTAATTTCGTTTGAACCAAGGTTACATTTTTATTCCAGTGGTACAACAATACTACGATACAGATGTGAATAAAGAGTATGCAATCAGGGGTAATGCAGCGGTCCTAAAATGTCAGGTTCCTTCATTTGTCGCTGATTTCGTATCAGTGGTTTCGTGGCATACAGATCAGGGCGAAGAATTTTTCCCTGGTGCTCCTGACGGTAATCCCCCCCCCTCTCTTGTTTTTGGGGAACTTTTTAAACCCCTTCGGTCCTTACGAGTCCTGATTTCTTGCCTAGTCACTAGTTGGCCTTCCTTATTTCTTGGCGGAATGTGTCCCGGCACTTACGGCCAACTTATCTCGACTGCGGGGTCAATATTTGCGAGTATCAACTTTTTGGTCAATTTAGAGCCTTTTATTGGATTTTACAGTGGTGCAGCAATTTTACCAGAGTGAAGTCAACAACGAGTACGTGATACGCGGGAATAGCGCTGTTTTAAAATGCAGTATTCCTTCGTTTGTCGCTGATTTCGTGTCAGTTGCTAGTTGGGAAGATAGCCAAGGCAACACTTATACAATTAGCGAATCTGAAACTGGTAATTTTTAATTTCGTCCTTTTTTTTTAGTCCTTTCTATCAATTCCTAATTTTTTCGCCATTTTTGTGTACTTTAGGGCTTAGGAAATGGTTCTGCGTGTTTATTTATACGTTTTGGTTAATCTGCAGTTGTCAACCAGTACTACGAGGCTGAGGTCGTGTCTGAGTATGTTATACGGGGTAATACAGCGGTCCTCAAGTGCAATATACCCTCATTTGTCGCTGATTTCGTCAGAGTCGACGCGTGGGTCGGCAGTAATGGCCAAGAATTTATTTATACTAATGACTACGGTAAAAATTTACACCTAGTCGTATTTTCCTTTCAAAAAAAAAATCCAATTTTTTTCCATTTATTTTTACCCAAGATTTCTACGCTTGGCGGTAAGTGCCCGGGCACTTACCGCCAACCAACATCTCTTAGCCGCTTTTTCAAGGGTTATTTTTTTTATTGTTTTACAGTTGTAAATCAGTTTTACAAAGCTGAAATAATGACTGAATATGTGATTCGTGGTAACACAGCGGTCCTCAAATGTAGTATTCCCTCGTTTGTTGCTGATTTCGTGCAGGTTGAGGCTTGGATCGATGATCAAGGGAATGAATTGAGCGTCAGCGAGGATTATGGTAGTTAAATGTTGCCAACTATACCTAAAAGTCCCTAAAAATCCGGTTCTAACCTCCATAATTTATTTTCATATTAGTTTTCCGTAATTCTTTACACTTTATTACACTTTTTGTGGTGGGAAATATATATATATATATATGTAGGGATTTTTTATTTTTAACAGTTGTTTCGCAATTCTACGTCACTGAAGCGGAGAATGAATACGTTATTCGGGGAAATGCTGCAGTTATGAAATGTAAAATACCGAGTTTTGTCGCTGATTATGTATTTGTGGAGACTTGGATCGCTAATGATGGAACTACGTATAATTATAACGATGATTTTGGGGCTTATGGTAAATTTTAGCTCAATCAGGACCTGTTCTTATCCTTATTAATAGTCCTCCTTCAATTTTATAGTCCTCCTTTATTATGGTGCAAAATATTCCGCGTTTTTTAGCTTTAAAAAAACGGTAAATTTCGTCATTTTTCCCAATTTAGTTGTTGCCCAAACGTACGAAGTCGAAGCAGACAACGAATATGTCATCAGGGGTAATTCTGCGGTCATGAAATGTGAAGTCCCTTCATTTGTGTCTGATTTTGTTGATGTTGAGTTATGGCAAGACTCCCAGGGCAATAGTTTCCTCCCAGGAGCCGATTATGGTAATTTACCCACGTATAAAAACCAAAACCCTTTCCTATTTCACTTAATCATATCTATTCCACCCTAAAACCCTTAAATACCCCATCTAAATCGCCCTAATCGATAAAAAAAAAATAGGTACCCCGGCTCACCCAATTGTTCCCGGCCAGCGACGCGCCACTTGCCGCCAATCGCAAAGCGACGGGGTCTTACACCAATTTTAAAAATACTAAAACTGTATTTATTTTAAAACCAGTGGTACACCAATTCTACCAAACGCGGGTTATCGATGAGTTCGTGCTACGTGGTAACACAGCAGTCGTCAAATGTTTGATTCCAAGTTTCGTCGCAGATTTTGTCCAAGTTGTGTCTTGGACCACTGATGATGACCAAACTTATGCATATAGTCCTAATGTTGATAATGAACACGGTATAATATTTGGTTTTGTCCCAAATGATTCCCTTCTTACTCCTCAATCGATACAGCTCACAATTTCTATCCAATCTTGTTGAAAATTAAGGGTAATATAAGTAAACTATTGGTGATTAAGCCCTAAAAATTTCAATTTTTTACCACTAATGGTTTAGGCTCGAAAAATTGCCAAACTTGCCCCTAAGAATCGATTTGTTTTTGTCCCAAAATATTCCCTTTTTACTCCTTCATCGGTACAGCTCACAATTTGTATCCAATTTAGTTGAAAATTTTGGATAATATAACTAGAGTATTGGTGATTAAGCCCTAATAATTTCAATTTTTTAGCACTAACGGTTTAGGCTCAAAAAATTGCCAAAATTGCCCCTAAAAAATCGATTATTTTTTTACAGTGGTGAACCAATATTACGAGGCCCAAGTGTACGACGTATTTGTTATAAAGGGAAATGCCGCGGTTTTTAAATGCCAAATCCCTTCGTTTGTGTCCGATCATGTTGAGATTATTTCCTGGCAGGATACCGACGGAAATAAATTCCTTCCGGACGGCAATTATGGTAGATTTTCATTTTCTATCTACACCTACCGCAAAACTCCTAATTTCATCCTTAGTTTCTCCAAAAATCATTTTTTTACATTGCTTTAAATTTTTGTTTCGACATTTTAGGACTAAATATAAATATATTTCAAACAATTCTTTACGCTAGAGTTTAATTTGTGTTCCAGTGGTAAGCCAGGCTTATGCAGTCAATGTTTTGGAGGAATATGTACTTAGGGGCAACTCTGTCATCATAAAATGTCATATACCAAGTTTTGTTTCGGATTTTGTGTCTGTCTCTGCTTGGGTTTTAAACGAAAAAGATGACATATTTCCTAGCACTGATTACGGTATACATTTGTTGCTTTCATAGCGCCTTAATCCTGGATTTCTAGTCCCCTTACCCAGAAAAGTAACCGGTTAACTTCTGTTTATTGTTTGGTGTTTATTTTAAGGCCTTTTTAGGGGTTCAGAGCTGGTTTCTTGAGGTTTAGGAATATTTAAAGAGGTTTAGGAGTACTTAGAGGCAATGCATAATAATTTTGGGGGATTTAAGAGGTACCTAGGGGGATATTTGGATGTACAATGGAAAATATTTAGAGGTATTTAAAATATACTTAGGCATATATTTGGAGGTGTTTAGGAATATTTGGGATAGTGTAGACATTTAAAAATATTCAGAGGTATTTAAGAGATGCTTAGGAATATTTGGGAGTGTTTAGGAATATTTTTCGGTGCTTAGGAATATTTTGAACAATGTAGGAATATTAGGAAGCAATTCAAAATATTTATAGGTATTTAGAAATTATTTGGAGGCAATTCAAAATTTATTTACAGGTGCTTAGGAATATTTGGGACTGATTAGAAATTTTTGGAGGCAATTCATAATATTTAGAGTTATTTAGAAGCTGTTTAAAAATATTTGGAGGTATTTAAAATTTATTTGAAGGTATTTTAGAGGTCTTTAAAAATATTTGGAGGTATTTAAAAGGTGCTTAGCAATATTTGGTGCACTTAAGAGTATTTAGGGGGAGTTTTCGAATAGTTTAAAGAGTTACAGGTTTATTTTAAGGTTTTAAAATAGAAATAAACTAAGTTTAATGTAGTTTTTCGTTTATAGTTGTAACCCAGGCTTACGCCGTGAACGTACATGAAGAATATGTACTAAGGGGCAATTCTGCGGTATTAAAATGTGTTCTGCCGAGTTTCGTTGCCGATTTTGTGGACGTAGTCGCCTGGATATTGGATGAGAATCATGAGATTTACCCAAAAACTGATAACTATGGTACATTTGCCAAAATGTTCAACTTTAATATTCCTATTTCATTATTCCTTGAACCAATTGTCATATTTTACCCCCCAGGCGATCTTTGTGTATACAAAAATAGATATATTCGTTTATTTTTTTGTTTCTGGATATAAATATTAGATTTCTAATTTTTTCGTTCATGGTTACTTAATATTCCAGTTGTTGCTCAGGCGTATTCAGTCAATTTCCATGAAGAGTACGTATTAAGGGGTAATACGGCGGTGTTAAAATGTCAAATTCCTAGTTTTGTTGCCGATTTTGTTGAGATTGTCGCTTGGATCTTAGATGAGACCGAAGAGATTTATCCAAATCCGAATAATTATGGTAGATTAATTACATTTTTTCACCTTGACACCTTTTCTGGGCCCCTTCTCCCTTACCGTCCTCTTAAATAGTTAAAATGTACACGATAATGGCACTTCCGGTTGAAAAATCCATTACAAAATTAGGAGGTTTTCATTTCCGAGATATATAAATTTTAAATTCAAAATATCTAATTTTTATATTCAACGGAATGGCTATAAAGCGATCACACAAGTTTAAAAATTGCTTCAGAACCCTCAAAACGGATATGTACGGGATAATGTCATCGATTTTTTGTATGTACTTTACGTATAAAAAAATAATTAAATTATGTTAATTATAAATGTATCTACGAATATTCCTCTGGGCTATACTAGGCCCTTTAGCCCTTCCCGCCACTGGTTTAAGGGCGTATTTTGCGTTACAGTTGTCAGTCAGCCCTATACCATAAACGTTATGGAGGAAAATGTCCTTCGTGGTAATTCGGCAATCATGAAATGTCACATACCCAGTTTTGTCTCTGACTTTGTGTTCGTCGAGGCTTGGATTGAGGGCGAAACAGACGAAATCTACCCCCAAACCAACGATAACTACGGTATCTGTTCATTTACTGGTCAATGTGTAGTGTTTCCGCATATTTTCGTAGAGGAATGCGTTACTAATATAATTTACGAATGGTTTTTTAATTAAAATAGTTTTTGCTGTGTTTATTTCGATAGTTAGGCACTTTTGGACACTTTGGGGCACTTCTTGGACACATTAGGGCACTTCTTGGACACATTAGGGCACTTCTTGGACGCATTAGGGCACTTCTTGAACACTTTAGGAAACTTTTTGACAATTTGGGCATTTTTTGACAATTTGGAAGCACTTTTGGACAATTTGGGGCACTTTTGGACAATTTGGGGACATTTTTGGACAATTTGGGGCATTTTTAGTTACTTTGGGCTACTTTTGGATACATTGGGGCTCTTTTGGGCCCGATTCAGGGATCATTTTAGGTACTTTTGAGTAATTTCGTTTGATTTAGGGCTTTTTGGGTTAGGTTGGCAATATTTCCTCTCCTTACTCCTTAATGCCGTCCTGAATTTAACCTTCCATGTTTTACCATTACCTTTGCATGTTTTTGGGGCTTTTAAATATATTTTTGGACTGTTTTGAATTTTTCAAACTAATTTGATGTATTAAAATATAAATTTAAATTAATTTAACAGTCAAAAATATGTTTATAATTACGCCTGTTAATTAATGTTTTTCAAAATTATTAAAAAGCAAGTTTTGAATTTTTATTAAATTAACGTAGATATTAGTAACTTATTTGTTAACCCTTTTAGGCCTTAATTTTTGCCTTAAATTATTTTCATTACATTTAAATTAATTATACAAAGTATTTTTATTAATCAAAATTTAAATTATCTTAATTTTTTGGCCCTTTAAGTCGTAATAAATTATTTTAATTACCTTAAATAAATAATACAAAATATTTGTATTAATAAAAATTTAAATTATCTTAATTTTTTAACCCTTAAAATCGTAATTTTGTCAATAAATTAATTAAATATAAATAATCCATTAAATCATTTTAATTAATAACATAAAAGGGTTAACAATATTAAAATGGGCCCAAAAAATAAAACCACTAATTTAACTTTGTATTTCGCGCCAATAGACAGTAAATATTTGGTGCTGCCATCTGGAGAACTACACATTCGTGACGTAGGGCCTGAAGATGGCTACAAATCGTACCAGTGCCGTACTAAGCATCGTTTAACCGGCGAAACACGTTTAAGCGCAACTAAGGGCCGTTTGGTGATTACTGGTAAGTGATTTTTGAACATTTTAATTTTTCTTTTTACTTAATAGTAACTTTAAAAAAATATACACTATGACGTCATCACATTGGAATTTTATTCTTACAGGAAATAAACTATATAAAATGATTTAAAAATACATTTTATTAGTTAACTTAAATTTATAGTATTTATGACATAAACGAATATTTTTTTAAGGTTCCAATAGTTTTTTTATACCCGACTATACTTTACATTAAGCGTAGCTTAAATATTAAATATACTGTTTACTATCGTTACCATCGTTAAGCTGAACTTAAAACAATAGCAATTTTTATTTATTATATATGTTACATAATATATAATAACAATTCTGCGCTTATAGTTAAGCGAAGCTTAAACACTATTAATAGTGAAATTAAACATAAACTGAATTATTTAATTTAATAACAGTGTAAATTGATTGATTATTAATATTATGAATACAATAATAATAAAACTACGCTTACAGTTAAGTGTTAGTGTACAATAAGCGTAGCTTAAATATCTAATATAACGCTTAGTAAAATTAAACGTTAAATCTGAACTCTATAACAATTTTAATTAATGGAATAATTTTAAATTGTTGTAAAGTACATTAAATACAAAGTTACGCTTAAAGTTAAGTATTAGTTGGGATTATTATGTTGGTGTTAGGACTTCAAAATATATAAAAATTCTCTTTATAATATTATATAAATTAACATTGATTTTTATTAATTTATTTTACTTAATATTGTGTAGGACGTATGTCCTACTTAACGAATTAAGCAAGACTTATAATATATAAGTCCCCCTTTATAGAAAACAATTTTCATATTAAGACATAAGTATCAATTTCTTAATAAATATCAGCACGATTTTTTTTTTGTTCAAAAACTATCGCTTAAATTAAATTAAAATTATTTTGTTAAAACTATTTTATTATTTATTAAACTACAATTTATAGATTTATTAAAATTAAATCTAGTCCCAAAAAATAATTAAATCAAATTACAATTTATTTATTAATTTAATCTAAAAATAATTTTAGTATTTCAGCCCTTAAAAATACTTAGAGAATTTTTATAAACAATTTTGGGGCCCTAAAAATTATCTATGCCATTTTGAAGGTCTTCAAACTGTCTATTTTCAATTTATTTAAATTTATAATCATCTAACATATGTTTAATATATAGCACAAATGATTCACCATGTGTTTTATATTATAAAGCCTTGGAAAGGTCAATGGCGTAGCCAATTATTTTCGTTTCGGGGTCATTCATTTAAATTTATTATATTTACCCCGTTTTTATTTTTTTGTAGTACATAAATCAATTTTCATTCACTTTAATTTGACCGTATCAAAATTTAACATGTTTAAAGACAGTTTGAGAACCTCTTTTATGAATAAAAATGTCTTATTTATATATATTAAATATATTTATTTATTTATTGAACGTTACAAACGTTTTTACAACACAAGGCATTTATTTTAATTGAATAATTGTGGTAAAATGGACATTTTTATTTATTTAAATCCAGGACTGGACCCATTTTAGTTTAAAATGGCCCCAATTCTGTTGTATAATCATGTGCTTTTAAAACTAATACCATAATTTCAAAATTTATTAAAATAAAAACAGTTGAAATAATTAAAATTATTCTTATAATTACGGTATTAGTTTTAAAATTGGTCAGACTTGCCTGAATGTTGGGATAGGGTACCCCTGCGGACTACTCAAAAAGGGCACTGTCAAAATTCAAAATTTACTCAAAAATAACTAAACATATTCAAAATTAAATTAAATTAAAATTGTTTTTAAATGTTTAAATTCAAAATAGAATCAATTTTTATCTAATTTTCCATCCTTTATAACCTTATCCAGATATTAGAAGTATATTCCCTAAAATGGTAGTAACAGGGTCCTTGCTTACGTAATAATAACGTAATTATTACCATATTTATATAACCGAGAACAAAAAACACATAAAATCGGCAGAAAAAACGCTTTTACCAAATATTAGGGCTGTATTTAGCAATATATTCCCTAAAAACGGTAGTAACAAATATGTAATAATAACGTATGAATAATACCGTAATTATTACCATATATATATAACCAGAGAACAAAAAACACATTATGGCCGTAATTAGCAATATATTCCCTAAAAACGGTAGTAACAGCTCAAATACGTATTTATAACGTATGAATAACGTTATAATAACGTATGAATAACGTTATAATAACGTATGAATAACGTTATAATAACGTATAAAATTGGCAGAAAAAGCGCTTTTACCAAATACTAGGGCCGTATTTAGCAATATATTCCCTAAAAACGGTAGTAACACAAGGTCCTTGCTCAAAGACGTAATTATAACGTTATAATAACGTATGAATAACGTTATAATAACGTATGAATAACGTTATAATAACGTATGAATAACGTTATAATAACGTATGAATAACGTTATAATAACGAAATTATTAATATTATATATATATATATATATATATATATATATATATATATATATATATATATATATATATATATATATTTATAATATTAAATAACCGTGAACATAAAAAAACAAATAAAATCGGCATAAAAGCGCTTTTACCTAAATGGCAGTGTTCCTAAAATGGCACAACTAATCAAATTACGCAGTAATAATATGGGGGAAATTTGTATAGACACACTGCAATATGCGGTTATTGATTCTGTATCAAGGGGTAAGTAAAATGTCACCCAGGATATTGCCCCTTAAAATGAGCGAATCCACAGGTGGTTATCAACAGGTGGGGCGGGGGCGTCAATGACCGACATTTCATGTGCGCATTTTTATAACCCCTATCAAGATTCCCCGTTTATCTGATTGTGTTTAACTAATTTAATAAAAAAATGTTTGTTTTTTTTTTGGGCCAAAAATTGTAAACATTACCCGGAAACCGATGCGTCTATTCCCGCCAAGTTCTTCTGTATCTCCCCGCTCTATAAAATAATTAATCCAAACTTACGTATTTACCCCCTTTTAGTTTAATTTTCATAAGCAACAATTAAATTTCGTTCTGTTTTTACTCGTTGGGTGGTTTTGGGGTACCCTTAGGCCCCTTCAAAATTAAAAAAGGGTTTTTGTTACTTTATAATTTTTTTTTTCTTGGTGTATTAGAACCAGTTGGTGGTGTAAAACCGAAATTCCCTAACCTTGACAAAACTAGGGGATTTGATGGTACTTTTGGCACTAGTTTAACTCTTCTGTGTCCAGCACAAGCGTATCCAGTGCCCCTATTCAGGTAATGGCCCCTTAAACATTTCGTAGGGGTACCTATTCGTAAAAAATCTATATTTGAGTAGTTTATTTTTATTAAACAGAACCAGTTGGTAGTGTAAAACCAAAATTCCCTAACCAAGACAGTTCTAGGGGATTTAAGTCGAGCAGTGGTACCACCTTGACGCTACTATGCCCAGCTCAGGCCTACCCTGTCCCCTTACATAGGTAAAAATATTAAATATTTTTATCGAAAATTAAACCAAAATTTATCATAAATTATATTTAAAACATTTTTAAATTCCCAAAACACCTAAAAAAAATCACTGGGGTACCCAATTCTCTGAACAAATAAATTATAAACCAATTTAATTTATTTTTTAACGATCTAGAACCAGTATCTAGTACAGTACCTAGAATAACTAGTGGAGATTCATCTAGAACTGTATTTTCTAGACAGGATATTAGTATAACACTTCTATGTCCAGCGCAGGGGTACCCTGTACCTTTTTACAGGTAATTTACCTTAATACACCCCTGCCTATTTCAAAATCTATCAAATTTCTTATATTTATATATATATTTTCTTGAATTTAATAAATAGAACCTGTAGCAAGTACACGGCCCAATTTCCCTACATTGGACACGGGAAGGTCATTTAAAGGTCAAACGGGCCTTAGCTTAACCCTCCTGTGTCCAGCACAGGCCTTTCCGGTACCTTTACATAGGTAGGTTATTTTGAACATAATAAAATAATGCCACTTATTAATTTATTTACAAAACTGAACAGAAAATATGCTTAATTATTTCTTAATCTTGTTAATTTGTTCTTAAATAATGAGTTTCAAACGTTCAAAGTTCCTTTTAAAGTCGCAGGGTTCCCCTATTTAATATATAATTAATAATTTACTTTTTATCACGGGTAACAGAACCGGTAGGCAGTGTATTACCCAAATTCCCCAACAGTGACAAAAGCAGAACGTTTGAAGGTGTCGAATCTACAAGTTTAACCCTTTTATGCCCCGCTCAAGCCTACCCGGTACCTTTATTTAGGTAAATAATGCCCCTTTCTTACTCTAAATATCCTATAATTAGCCCCTGTTAAGATATGAGGTACCCAAAATGCTCATTAGGCAATTTGAACATAATTTTGATTAGGGATTTTGGTTTTTGGAACCTGTATCAGGGGCCCTATCTAATTTATTCCCCCTTTCTCTACTCTAAATATCCCTGGGGTACCCCCATCTCTCATTAGGCAGTTTAGATTAGGAGTTTTGCTTTTTAGAACCTGTATCAGGGGCACTACCTAATTTTTTCCCCTTTCTCTACTCTAAATATCCTTTAATCAGGCTCTGCAAGGACCTAGGGGTACTCAAATATCTCATTAGGGCCATTTACATTAGGGTCATTGGTTTTAAGAACCTGTATCAGGGGCCCTACATATTTTTTTCCCCTTTACTGTAATTATTAAGGTGTCCTGAGGTACCCACATATCAAATTAGGCCATTTAGATTAGGGATTTTCGTTTTTAGAACCTGTATCAGGGGTCCTATCTAATTTTTCCCCCCTTTCTCTACTCTACATATCCATTAATTAGGCCCTGTAATTATTAAGGGGTCCTGGGGTACCCACATCTCTCATTAGGGCCATGTAGATTAGGGATTTTGGTTTTTAGAACCTGTATCAAGGGCCCTACCTAATTTTTTCCCCTTGCTCTACTTTAAATATCCCTTAATCAGGCCCGGCAATTATTAAGGGGCCCCAGGGGTACCCACATCTCTCATTAGGGCCATTTAGATTATTGATTTTCGTTTTTAGAACCTGTATCAGGTGCCCCACCTAAATTAACTACTGGGGATAAAGTTAGAACGGCACTAATGACTATAGATTCGAGCGTAACTATGCTATGTCCAGCACAAGGGTTCCCTGTCCCTTCGTACAGGTAAAATTAATTTTTAGAACACTTTCTTGGCTTATAACAAAATTTTGTACTCCTTAAAATTGTGTTATACAGAGCCTGTATCGAGTACAGTACCTCGAATCACGGGTGGCAATTCGATTAAAACCTTTGAATCGAATTGCGAAGTCAATTCGAGCGTAACTATGCTATGTCCAGCTCAGGGGTACCCTGTCCCTTCATACAGGTACTAATTTAATTTTTAGACCTCTGTCCTTTCAATTATTAAAACTATAAGGTAAACAGTGGCGTAGTGTCTTGTTAATAACGTAGGGGTACAAATCCTAATTAAATTCAGCAAAGAAATATAATTTTTAATATTTGAACAGAACCCGTAAATAGTGCGGCCCCAAAAGTGAACTCAAAAGCGAAATTCGACGTCGTACAATATAACCAAAGTGTTGAAATAGCGCTTTTGTGCCCGGCCCAAGGGTACCCAGTACCTAATTATCGGTTAGTTTACCCAAAAAGTCATTTAATTCATTTCCAGTTTGATTTTAAATAAAATTAATAATAGCCGGGGAAATGTGTAAAAAGTTGGCGGAAAGTGCCGCGGCATTAGCGCATAACATAGTCTGCCAATCTTCGGGCTTTTATTAAATCGCTTTCCTAGAATGATTAAGACGTATTGGTACCTTATCTCAGTTGGCAAATTGGTACTAAATAGTAAATTAAAATCTAGAATTGTGTTTCTAGAACCAGTCGGATCTAGAACCCCGAAATTCTCAACCGATAATTTAATTAACGCATTCCTAAGGGAATCAGGGCACAGTTTTGCCCTTCTGTGCCAAGCACAGGCATACCCTGTCCCATTATTTAGGTAAGAATAAGCCCCTTAAAACAAATTTTTGGCTACAAATTAGAACCTGTTGGAGTAAGAGCTCCAAAAATACAGACAGCTCAAAAAACGGTTGTGTATTTCTTGACTGCCATTGGAGATAGTTTCGCCTTATTTTGCGTGGCCCAAGCTAGTCCTGTCCCTAAATTCAGGTTCGTAAATTAATCTACATTTAAATTATGAATTTAGAACCTGTTGGAGTGAAGTCTCCTAAATTTACAACCACTGATAAAATGGTTGGATATTTTGTACGGAATTTAGGGCAGAATTTTGCCCTTCACTGCCCTGCCCAAGCTTACCCTGTACCTTTATTCAGGTAAAATTCCTATTCCAAAATTCAGGCATTTTTAATTGTTGATGATTTATCTTAGAACCGGTTGGGACAAAAGCGCCTAGTTTTTCGTCGAAATCTAAAATTTCTAGTTTTGATTATTTATCTGGGACTAGTTACGCCCTTTTATGTCCAGCGCAAGCAATGCCCTTACCTTCGTATAGGTAAATATATAATTTAAAACCCTAATCCAAAATTTAGGCATTAATCTGCAGGAAATAATATATTTTAGTCTAAATATTAAATCAATGTTTTTTTTTAAATTAATTTAGAACCAGTTGGGACAAAAGCTCCTAGTTTTCAATCAAAGTCAAAAAGTTTTGAATTCGAATTTTTATCAGGCAGTAGTTATGCCCTATTGTGCCCTTCGCAGGCAATGCCTGTACCATCCTTTAGGTAAATTACATATAAGTTGTAAAACCTCCAATTTTTACTTTTAGAACCTGTTGGTAGCAAGGCTCCATCATTTTCTTCTAAAGCTTTTACTATGGGGTATAAAATTCACGACAAAAGCAGTTTTGTACTACTTTGCCCCGCACAAGCAATGCCTGTACCTTCTTTTAGGTAAATAAGTCTTTAAAAACACATTTTCATAACCATTTATAAGTATAAGACCCGAAAACACCTAACCCATATGTCCAAAACGAATTAAAACTAAATTTTGAAATTTAATTTTTTTCCTCGGGACTTGTGCTAAAAGTTGGCGGAAAGTGCCCGGGCATTATCGCACAACTTAATCAAACGTTGGGCTAGTTATACCTATATTACTTTTACGTATAGCGGCTGTAGTTTTTATCTGATTATTATCAAAATTTCGGTACATATTAAAGAAAGTATGGGGAATCTAGTGGTGTATGGGGCGAAGCCCTATTTGCCTTCGTTTCCGTGTTATACCCTATCTCAAAATCAGCTGTTTGATTATTTTATTTGTTATAGAGCCAATTGGTAGTAAGGCCCCGTCATTTTCATCAAAATCAACAATTCAGGGCTACACAATGGCTTCTAAGAGTAATTTCGCCCTACTTTGTCCTGCCCAAGCTTTACCGTTGCCATCTTTTAGGTAATTAATAATTATGCGCCAACATTCAGGCTAGTTTTGTCGCCAAAACGTGTTTCATGTAGATTAAATGTGTTTTTTAGAACCTGTGGGTACTAAAGCACCGACATTTTCGTCAAAAGCAACTAGTACTAGTTTTCGTATGAGTTCAGGCGGGACTTATGCCCTTTTGTGCCCTGCGCAAGCCCTACCAGTACCGTCGTATAGGTACAAATTTGAAATATATATATTTATTACTAAAATCTAGACATATTTGAAAAGTAGGGCATTTTGGGCAAAATTTTGCCCTTCTATACCCGGCCCAAGCCATGGCCATACCTTCTGCTAGGGGGTACCCTAACATCAGGCACTAATGGCATTTTTTAAATTTATTTTAATTTATATTTAGAACCTGTGGGGACTAGACCACCAACTTTTTCCACTGATGCTAAAATTATGGGCTATGAAAGGCATGCAAAACAAAATTTTGCCTTGCTTTGCCCCGCTCAGGCGATGCCTTTACCGTCGTTTCGGTAAATTACTTATTTTTTTCATTTATTTTGTGTTAAATTATACAAAAAAATTTGATTAAAAAATATAAAATACAATTTTGTAATTTTGAGAAAAAGTCCGGGAAATGTGTGTTTGGTTGGCGGAAAGTGCCGCGGCATTAGCGCATAACATAGCTCGCCAATGTTGGGACAAATAAAAAAATCTCGTATAATTGCATTATGGGTTGTTTTCTGTCTTCTAAAAATATCACAAATAATTTGTTGATTTTTATGTTGATCAGAGCCTGTTGGATCGAAAGCGCCTAGCTTCGCCACTGACGCAAAGAGCATAACTTACGAACGGGCCCAAAATCAGAATTTCGCCCTTCTCTGCCCTGCCCAAGCCCTACCTGTGCCTTCATTCAGGTAAATTAACTAATTATTAAGATATCTGAATGTTGTTCGCACCATCATTGTTCATCACTGTGCTTAGTTTTGCAATCATCAAGCTTTTTCTTCACTTCATATTACGCTCAAAATTCTTTTTGTGTGTGTGTGTGCAGAACCTGTTGGAGCCAAAGCGCCAACATTTTCGAGCGACGCGACTAGTATCTCGTTGAAACGCAGTATTGGCCAGAGTTTTGCCCTTCTATGCCTTGCCCAAGCGTATCCTGTACCTCTGTTCAGGTTAGTTGCTCCATTTTGATGCTCCGCTCAAATATAAAAAATGCCCTTAATTTACTCTAAACATTCAGGCAAAAATTGTTATTATAATACATGAACTTTGTATCTAATAGAGCCTGTGAGTAGTACAGCGCCTAGAATAGCGCCTAATCCCAAAATACTAGTACCTGAAAAATCGGAGATCAGTGTACTTTGCCAGGCGCAAGCTTATCCTACGCCCCTATTTAGGTAATACATTAAATAATACAATAAATTTACAATTTTAATTAATACCCCGGCCATCGTAAAGTTGGCGGAAAGTGCCGCGGCATTAGCGCACAACGTAATCAAACCACGGGCTTATTTACCTATTTTTAATTTTTTCTTATACCTGTTGTACTTTTTAATTGAGTTTATTAAAAATTTGGGAATAAGGGCGAAGCCCTAATTTTTCGAGTCTTCCCCGTAAGGCCCTTTTAAACAATTAAGGCAGGTCTGATATTTAAATCAATGTTAGGTAATACTAAATAAAATATGTTTATGCAACGCAGAGCCTGTGAGTAGTACCGGACCTAGAGTGGCCCCTACTGCAAAATATACAGTATTAGCGCAGCCTATTAAGGCTCATGTTAGTCTGCTTTGCCAGGCTCAAGCCTATCCTAACCCAAATTTTAGGTACGTTTAAAAATAAAACTTATCCCGACATTTAGGCATTTAATAAATACAAAATTTAGAATTATTTGTAATAATTTTATTTGTTCCTTGCAAAATAGAACCAGTGGGCTCTAAAGCCCCTTCATTTTCGTCAAAACAAAAAAGTATGGGCTTTGAAATGATGGGCGGCATTAATTTTGCCCTTTTATGTCCTGCTCAGGCATTACCAGTGCCTTCTTTTAGGTATTTACTCATTTAAAACATATCCCAACATTCAGACAATTTTTTTTGCCCCTATTTTAATTATTTGGGGTATTTAGAACCTATTCCTGACATTCTGGCATTTCTAAACTTTCATAAAATTAATTTACTAATACTTTGGGGGTACTTAGAGCCTATTGGAAGTGTCCCCCCTCGACTACCCCCTAAAGATAAACGTGGTGAAGCACTAGGGGCTTTAAATCTACCCTTAGTCCTGCCCTGCGATGCACAAGCATACCCAGTACCTCTATTTAGGTAAACTAAATAATCAAACTTTCATAGTTTTTATTTATTTTAAACTATTTCAACATTCAGGGAAGTTTCTTAATCGTTTTAAATCATTGTATTAATTATTTCGGGTAAACAGAGCCCATTGGAAGTACGCCACCTCGATTACCACCTAAAGATAAAAGTGGGCAAGCACTAGGGGCTGAAAATAATCCCTTGGTACTGCCCTGTGACGCTCAGGCAAATCCTGTACCCTTTTTTAGGTAATTTTTACAATTTTATAAAAGTACGGGAAGTGTCGAAAATTAGCGGAGAGTGCCCGGGCACTTACGCACAACTTACAGCGTTAAACGCCGGGCTCAATTTTATATTTTAAAATTTCGGGTTTTTACTGTTATTAAGTTGGCTCTGTTTTGTTGCAGAGCCAACGAGTAATGTGCCACCTCGTTCTCCTGGTAAACGTTACGATGGAGGTGAAATAATTTTTGTTAAGGAAGACAAAAATGTTTTCCTTATGTGCGAAGTAACAGGGTACCCCATACCAGTATATAAGTAAGTTAGACCAATCAATTTATTAATAATTTTGGGTACGCAGAACCTATAGGTAGTGTCAGGCCCCGTTTACCACCCAAAGATAAAGTAACGCAAGCCTCTGGGGGCCAGACAAGGCCCCTAGTTTTACCCTGTGACGCCCAAGCGTATCCGGTACCTTACTTTAGGTAATTACGCTAAAATTATTATTCTGAATTAATCATTGTTGTTTTACAACCCCGGGAATCTACTATAATATTGGCGGGAAGTGCCCGGGCACTTACGCACAATTTACATTGTCAATCTTCGGACTTTTTATATTTATGAGTTGGCTCTGTTTTGTTGCAGAGCCAACCAATAATGTCCCACCTCGGGCCCCAGGAAAGCGCTCTTATGGAGGCGAAATTCTCCTCATTAAAGAGGAAAAATCTGTTTTCCTAATGTGTGAAGTAACAGGGTACCCCATCCCTTACTATAAGTAAGTTTTATTGTACCAAAAGTATTCCCCTTAAATAATTGTTTATGTTCATAAAACTTGTAAATCAGTTCTGAAAATATGAAAAATAACAAAACTAAATCCATTTTTCATATTTTCAGAACCTACAAGTAACATTGCGCCTAAATCGTTGGACAAAAAATTCGGATTTGCGATTTTGATGACAAAAAAATCAGATTCAATCTTTTTGATGTGCCAAGTCGTTGGGTACCCCGTCCCACGGTTTCAGTAAGTCCCAAATTGTTTTTTCATTTCTAGAACCTACGAATAATATCGCCCCTAAGGCGTTAGATCAAAAAATTGGGTTTACTTTACTAAAAACTCAAGAAAACAATGCGATATTTTTCTTATGCCCTGTTGTTGGGTACCCGGCACCTTTTTTCCGGTAAGTTTGAGCCCCTAATAGGAGTTTACCCCTAACCCCAATATTCAGGCAAAAGTAATTAATTTAAATAGTTTTTGAGATAGGGTATATTAATTTCAGAACCTACTAATAATATAGCGCCTAAGGCGCCTGGGCAAAAATACGAAGGGGGCAAAATTATTTTTACCCCATTAGATACTCGCATTTTTATTACTTGTGACGTAGTTGGGTACCCTGTACCATATTTTAAGTAAGTTTTGTAATTTACTAAATTTACTTTCCAACTTTCAAATTTGTTTTCCTAAAATTGATTCTGAAATTTCAGAACCTACAAATAATGTCGCACCAAAAAAGGAAAATGAAAAATTCGAAGGTTGGAAAGTACTATTTATCCCCCAAAACGGAACGGCCTGGTTAACCTGTCAAGTTACCGGGTATCCTGTCCCTTTTTTCCGGTAAGTTCCCCTTAAACAATTTTGTATTCGTGAATTTGAATTTAAAAAAAAAAATGAAACCCTTGGCGGGAAGTGCCCGGGCACTTTCCGCCATGATGATCTAACATCGGAATTTTTATTTATGGTCGGATTTTAATAAAAATTGGGAATCATGTAGTAAATTGGGCAAGGAATCGAATGGTGGTAAGGGCGAAGCCCTATCTCCTCTGGGTTTAGTGTTAGAGCCCTATTAAATTATTTTCTGTAGAAAAAGTTGGATTTGTTATGTTCTGATTGCAGAACCAACCACGAATATTTCTCCAAAATTAATTGGTGAGAAATCTGGTTGGAAAATTGCAACTAGTCGCGTAGAGTCCTCCGTACCTATTCTATGTCCTGTAGTTGGTTTTCCTCAACCATATTTCAAGTAAGTTTGCCCAAAGGAACAAAAGTTACCCTTTCTAACATTCAAATTAAAAATTTGGTAATTTTAAAAACAGAACCTACTAATAATGTGGCGCCTAAGGCGGCTGGGCGCCGTATAGATGGCAGTATAGTTCAAGAAGTAGACATGTTGGAACTTGCGTATATAATATGCGAGGTCACTGGGTACCCTGTCCCCTTATTTAGGTAATTTTGCCCCTAATTATTATCTAATTCATTTAGAACCAACTGGATCAGTTAGACCCAAAGTTATAAGTAAAACTATTGATGTGAAAGAAGTTAGTTATGGGCTGAGTGTAGTTGCATTTTGTGCCGCTCAGGGGTACCCTGTCCCACTTGTAAGGTAAACCAAAAGTCCCCCAAAAAAAAAAAATTAAATATCCCTAAATTTATAGTTAAATTATTTTTTTGTGTCCCAAATCGATCGGGTTCGACTCCTGAGCAATCTAGAAGGTCGTGTTATAACACGGTTTCGTTTAACGCGAACAATCCATTCATTAAATTCATTATTTTTAAGCCAATTTTAATCCCCGGAATAAAATTACTATAATTAAATAATTTCTTGTTACAGATGGTTTAAATTTATTGATGGCACCACACGTAAACACGCCGTTGACTTAAATGACCGCGTTAAACAAGTGTCTGGCACCCTCATTATTAAAGAAGCCCGCGTTGAAGATTCCGGCAAATATTTATGCGTCGTAAACAATTCCGTTGGTGGTGAATCCGTTGAGACTGTTTTAACTGTAACTGCCCCGCTTAAAGCCTCGATTGAACCTCAAGTCCAGACTATAGACTTTGGTAGACCAGCCGTTTTTACCTGCAACTTCGAAGGGAACCCAATTAAGGTAAGAAAATACCCAAAAAATAATTATTTTGACATTTTATACCCCCTGTGCGATTTATATAAAGTTTTGTAAAAGTAGGGGAAATGCTAAAAATTTTGGCGGCAAGTGCCTAGGCATTAGCGCACAAGTTACACCGCAAAACGCCGGGGTTTTTAAATTTAATGTATAACAGCTGTAGTTTACATGCGATTTTGTTCAAATTATATTAGTATATACTTTAAAGTGTAGGGGATTTAATGGTGTAAGGGGCGAAGCCCTATCTATGCGCGTTTTTATTTACGACTCTGTACAATTTTATTTTTGTTATTTAGGCAATAACATGGTTAAAAGACGGTAAGAAAATTGGCCACCACGACGGAGTATTACGGATAGAGTCGGTTAAGAAGGAAGACAAGGGCATGTATCAATGTTTCATCCGAAACGACCAAGAATCTGCTGAAGCTACCGCTGAACTTAAACTAGGAGGACGATTTGAACCACCACAAATTAAACATGCATTCGGCGAAGAGACACTACAGCCTGGACCTTCAGTTTTCCTCAAATGCATCGCTAGTGGAAACCCGACACCTGAAATCACCTGGGAATTAGACGGAAAACGGCTCACTAATAGTGATAGGTAAGTAATAACATAATAGTTACCATTAAACATAATAAAAGTGTAAAATTAACATATTTGAACATTTTATTTTTACCCCGGGAAATATGATAATAGTTGGCCGAAAGTGCCTGGGCATTAGCGCACAACTGAACTCGCCAATCTTCGGGCTTTAGTTCATTTTGCTTAATTGTTGCTATAACAGCTGCATTAGTGTTTGGATTTTAATGAAAATTTGGGGTTTTATAGTAAAAAGTATGGGGAATCGAATAGGGCAAGGGGCGAAGCCCTATCTTTTGCCGTTTTAGAGCTATACGTGTCTAAACCCGATTTATTTATTATTTAAGCAATATTAATAATGTTTTCGACTATTTATGTATGTTTTCCTTAAATTTGGGTCACTTAGGATGCAAGTTGGACAATATGTGACCGTAAACGGGGACGTTTTCTCGCAACTAAACGTAACTTCGATTCACACGAACGATGGCGGCGTATACAAATGTTTAGCGAGTAGTAAAGTGGGTATGGCTGAACATGCGGCACGGATAAGTGTTTTTGGGCTTCCTTTCATCCGGCCTATGGACAAACAAGCGATTGTAGCTGGAGAAATGTTGATTGTAACGTGCCCAGTTGCTGGACATCCAATTGAGAGTATTGTGTGGGAACGAGGTATGTTTGATTTGTAGGGAGCGGCATATGGGTAAACCGCTCGATAGTAAATACATTTTTTGTGTTATAGAGGGTCGTGCTTTGCCGATTAACCGAAAACAGAAGGTTTTCCCAAATGGTACATTGATTATTGAAAATATTGAACGTTCTTCCGATCAGGCAACTTATACTTGCGTCGCAAAGTCACCCCAAGGTTATTCAGCTCGTGCCACCTTAGAAGTTCAAGTTATGGGTAAGTTTCTGGTTTTATTTTATATTTTAAATTGAGAAGAAAAACGGTGTCATTTATGAATGTTTTAATATATATATATCGTTATGCTACCCAATTAAATGGGAAAAACTACGTAATTCAAATTTAATTGTTCATATCGTTTCTTTTTTTAGGAATATACAAATATTAAATTCAATAGTTTCACTATCTATATATAATATTAGCAAATATATAGTTTTTAATTACTATTTGGATTTTAAAAGACATCTTTTTTCATATTTTAATGGCTATATTAAAATTAATTATGAAACTGTTTTATATATATATACATTTATGTAATTTTTGTGTACGTATTTTCTCGGTTTTTATAAAAATACAATGAAAGTAAAATTTAATAAAAGCACGGACAATCCAGGAAAGATTGGCGGAAAGTGCACTGGCACTAGCGCACTACTTATATCGTCATTCACCGGGGTATTTTTTAAAATTCATTTTATTTTGAAATTTAATGGCAAATTTAAAATTTATTATAAAGCTATAATAATGTTTTTTTTATATATATATGTATATAATAGCCATTACGATAATACTTGAATTTTTGTGTATGTATTTTCTTGTTTATATAAAAAGAAACATTTGTTTTATACATTATAAATACAAAAGCAAAATTTAATAAAAGCACGGACAATCCAGCAAAGTTTGGCGGAGAGTGCCCGGGCACTAGCGCACAACTTACATCATCATTCACCGGGGTTTAATAAAAAAACGTTTTTTTAATATTTTAATGGCTAATTGAAAAGAAAAAAAATGCTCGTAATATATTTATATATATATTATTAATGTTTCTTTTTATATAAAATAAATTTCAGCTTTTCCATCCATCGAGGCGTTCTATAACCAGAGTATTTATATTATGTATTTATTTCAGTGATTATTTTACCATTTATTTAAGGTAAGATGTTTTTGTGTGTCGTTACCTAATTAATTAGGCCTACTCATGAACTATTAGGCTTTTAAAGTGATTTAATTTTTAACATGTGATTTTCGGAGAGCTTTAATTTAAACCCTGAGGTTAAAGAACATTTAAGACTATTTTAGGATGTAATGTTTAAGTATACAAAATTTGCAAGAATATTTATTTATTTTACGATTAGTTGCTCCGCAAATAAACCCGTTTGATTTCGGCGATGAAGCAATTAATGCTGAAGACATGACTTCTTTAACTTGTACCGTGTCAAAAGGAGATTTACCGATAAATATTATTTGGCTACATAATTCGTACTCGATCGGATCAAACGATGAAATCGTATTATCAAGAACTTCGAAACGAATCAGTTCATTGAGTATAGATTCTGTACAAGCGAAGCATAGCGGCAATTATACGTGTAGTGCCACAAATAAAGCTGGAAGCACTACACATACAGCCGTTCTAAACATTAATGGTGATTCTAGAACGACTATATTTCGTACTAGTCCAATTTTGATTGATTTAGGCGTTTCATTTTGTTTTATTCTTTTTCTTCCTAAATTTCCAGTGCTTTACAGTTTTCGGGTTACATACCCCATTTAGACCCCCCCTAAATTGGCGATACAGCCTCACCCCAATGTACTATAACCATAGGGAATTCTCTATTGAACATACAGTGGGGTACATACTCCATTTAGACCCCCATTATACCCCTTAAATTAGTAAATTTCAAATTTGAGTACCGCCCCAGATTGCCCCTTTCGTTTTCAACGATGAAACTTTAAACCCAGGCGACACAGCCTCACCCCAGGTTACTATAACGAAAGGGGATTCCCCATTGAACATAAAGTGGGGTATATACCCTATTTAGACACTCATTATACCCCTTAAATTAGCAAATTTCAAATTTTAGTACCGCCCCAGATTGCCCCTTTTGTTTTCAGCGAAGAAACTTTAAACCCAGACGACACAGCCTCACTCCAGTTTACTATAACGAAAGGGGATTCCCCATTGAACATAAAGTGGGGTATATACCCCATTTAGACCCTCATTATACCCCTTAAATTAGCAAATTTTAGTACCGCCCCAGATTGCCCCTTTCGTTTTCGGCGATGAAACTTTAAACCCAGGCGACACAGCCTCACCCCAGTTTACTATAACGAAAGGGGATTACCCATTGAACATAAAGTGGGGTATATACCCCATTTAGACCCCCATTATACCCCTTAAATTAGTAAATTTCAAATTTTAGTACTGCCCCAGATTGCTCCTTTTGTTTTCGGCGATGAAACTTTAAACCCAGGCGACACAGCCTCACCCCAGTTTACTATAACGAAAGGGGATTCCCCATTGAACATAAAGTGGGGTATGTACCCCATTATACCCCTTAAATTAGCAAATTTCAGTACCGCCCCAGATTGCCCCTTTCGTTTTCAGCGAAGAAACTTTAAACCCAGGCGACACAGCCTCACCCCAGCTTACTATAACGAAAGGGGATTACCCATTGAACATAAAGTGGGGTATATACCCCATTTAGACCCCCATTATACCTCTTAAAGTAGCAAATTTCAAATTTTAGTACCGCCCCAAATTGCCATTTTCGTTTTCGGCGATGAAACTTTAAACCCAGGCGACACAGCCTCACCCCAGTTTACTATAACGAAAGGGGATTCCCCATTGATCATAAGGTGGGGTATATACCCCATTTAGACCCCCATTATACCCCTTAAATTAACAAATTTCAAATTTTAGTACCGCCCCAGAAGAAACTTTAAACCCCTGCGATACAGCTTTAGCCATTGGACTACTTTAACCAAAGGGGATTCCCCATTGAACATACCCCATTTAGACCCCCATTTTATACCCCCTAAATTAGTAAATTTCAAATTTTAGTACCGCCTCAAATTGCCCCTTTCGTTTTTGGCGAAGAAACTTTAAACCCGGGCGATACGGCTTCAGCTCAATGTACTATAACCAAAGGGGATTCCCCATTGAACATCCAGTGGTTCTTAAACAACCGTACAATAGGGGCAAGTGATGGGATTACAGTTATGCAAATTTCAAAACGTATTGGCGCTGTTAGTATTGATTCAGTTCAGGATATCCATGCAGGGAATTACACTTGCAGGGCTACCAACCGTGCCGGGTCCATTGAATATACGGCCCTGTTGGCTGTAAATGGTACAATCCAGGGATTTTTTGTTTTGGTAGTTTAGTTCGTTTATTATTTATTCCTTTCTACTAGAATTTTACTCTCCTTTATAAATTCGTTCTCGATTTTCCCGGTTGGTTTCGGCGACGAACCGGTAAATTCCGGCGAGGGGAATTTTAATTTAGTCCCCAGAAATATTTAGCCCCCCTTATTATTTCTTCACTTCTAGTTCCTCCTCAAATTCACCCCTTTGATTTCGGCGGAGAGTCTTTAAACGAAGGAGAAGGAGTGGACGCTCAATGCTCAATCTTAAAAGGCGATTACCCAGTTAATATAACCTGGTTACTCAATGGTAACCCGGTTACCGGTGGTGGTATCACTATTGTCCGCGTTTCGCGACGATTATCAACGCTAAGCGTAGACTCAGTTCACGCGTCTCACACCGGGACTTATACGTGCTTGGCTCAAAACCGAGCTGGAGCCGTTAGTCACACAGCCCTTTTGGCAGTTAATGGTATTTTTGAGTTTTCAGCAACACTAATGCATGTGTAGTTATTTTTAACTAGAAAATCCTTAAATCTTCCGAATTAAAATTGAGCAAAAATTGCTCAAACTCTCTTAGTGCCCCCTCAAATTGTCCCATTCACTTTCGGAGATGAGGCAATGAATCCAGGCGATACTGCTTCGGCTCAATGCACTATTACCAAGGGGGATTCCCCGGTGGATATCCAGTGGTTCCTAAATAATCGGATAATAGGAGCAAGTGATGGGGTATCAATTATGCAGTTCTCTAAACGGATAAGCGCAGTTAGCGTTGATTCAGTTCAGGATATTCACGCTGGGAATTATACGTGTAGAGCGACGAATCGTGCTGGCGCTATTGAGTATACGGCCCTATTGGCAGTTAATGGTACTAGAATCTAGGGGTTTTTTCGTTTTGGTGCCTAGGGATATTTGTTTGCTTTCATTATATTTTTATCCTCATCTAACAAATAAACCTAATTTTTTTGTTTGTCCTTTTCGTTGTTTAATTAAGTGGACGATTTTTTTGAATTTTAGGGACTTTTTTTTTATTGTTTTAGAATTTAGGGGAATTTGTATTTATTTATAATATAAACAATAAATATATAATTATTTGTAGGTCCACTGCCCTACAAAATAAACGGAACACTTTTTTTGTATTATAGGGACTTTTTTTTAAATTATAATCTGGGGGCATTTTATTTTAGGTGTCTGGTTGTATGTATTTATTTTTGTTGTAACAAAAATACATAATTTTTTCTTGGTCCTTTTTATTGCCCAACAAAAGTAACGGAATACTTTTTTGAATAATAGGGACATTTTGTTTTGTTTTTGTGTTAGAATCTAGGGGAATTTTATTTTAGGTGTCTGGGTATTAGTATTTATTTGTTATATTATCCTTTTTCTTTTCACAAAAATACATAATTAATTGTTGGTCCTTTTCGTTGCCTGACAAAATTAATAGAACAATTTTTTGAATTATAGGGATTTTTTTATTGTATTAGAATCTAGGCGAATTTTATTTTAGGTGTCTGGTCGTTTGTATTTATTTGTAATATTATCCTTTTTCTTCTAACAAAAAATACATAATTAATTGTTGGTCCTTTTCGTTCCCTGACAAAATTAATGGAACTTTTTTTTTAATAATAGGGACAATTTTTTTGTTTTCGTATTAGAATCTAGGGGAATTTTACTTTAGGTGTCTGATCGTTTCTATTTATTTGTAATATTATCCTTTTTCTTCTAACAAAAAATATATAATTAATTGTTGGTCCATTTCGTTGCCTGACAAAATTAATGGAACTTTTTTTTAATAATAGGGACATTTTTGTAATTAGAATCTGGGGGAATTTTACTTTAGGTGTAACATTACCCTTTTTCTTCTAACAAAAAATACATAATTAATTATTGGCCCTTTTCATTGCCTAACAAAATGAATTATAGGGACTTTTTAAAAAAATAGTATTCGAATCTAGGGGAATTTAACTTTAGCCGTCAGGTTTTTTAAAACCCTCAAACTACTTAATAATCCAGTTAAAAATGGAATACATTTTAGTACCCCCTCAAATTGTCCCATTTACTTTCGGAGAGGAGGCAATGAACGCAGGGGACGCAGCGTCTGCCCAATGCACCATCACCAAAGGGGATTCCCCTATAGAAATCCAATGGTACCAAAATCAGCGTGAATTAAAGACAAGCGATAGTATAACAATCGTACAGTTATCGAAACGTTTGAGCGTTTTGAGCATTGATTATGTTCGGGATGAGTACATGGGCAATTACACATGCAGGGCTACCAACCGAGCGGGGTCCGTTGAGTACAGTGCTCAGTTAGTTGTTAATGGTACATTCTAGGGGATTTTAGGGACTTTTAGTATGCATGGTTTGAGCCTTTTAATTTATGTATATTTATATTCTTTAGTTCCACCTCATATAAACCCTTTCTCGTTTGATGAAGAAGCTAATAAGGGCGATACAGTACAGCTAACTTGCCTTGTAGCCAAGGGAGATTACCCTTTAACGATTTCTTGGAGCTTAAATAATCACACAATTTCACCACATATTGGCATTGTCACGATTCCTATTGGGCAGCGATCGACCATATTAACTATTGGCTCAGTATCGGCTGATCATGCCGGCAAATACACTTGTTCGGCCCAAAATCGGGCCGGATCTGCCGAACATTCGGCCGAATTATTCGTTAATGGTAGTTTGTAGCGATAGTTTAGCGTTGCACAGTTCGTTTAGCGAAGCACTATAATTATTTGCACCAATTCTGTTGTTTTTTTTTTTTTGCTCAAACTCAACTAGCTCCTAATTATTTTACACTTTTTCCTTCACTGTAGTTGCCCCGGTAATCACGCCTTTCTCTTTCCCTGGGGAGCTCAACACGGGTGATAGTGTCCAGTTAACTTGTTATGTGAGCAAAGGTGATGCCCCTTTGCTCATAACCTGGACATTAAATAACCGGACAATTGTTCGGCATTCAGGCATTTCTGTAGTGCCTATTGGTAGCCAAACAAGCTTTTTAACTATTGGCTCATTACAAGCTGAACATGCCGGTGTTTTTGAGTGTAAAGCTCAAAATAAAGCTGGTGTCGCCAGTCATGAAGCGGAGCTTTTAGTTAATGGTGATTTTACGTTTTGATTCTTAGTGTTTTGAGTTTTTAGAGTCTTAGGACATTCATTGTTTATTAGTATTTTATTTCTTCTAGTCCTTCTTTCCTCTTTAATACGTAGTAGTTAAGAAATCAAGGTGTAACGTTTATTTTGTGTGGCCATAGCAGCCATATTGTGTCCATTTAACAGTGTTAAACTATAGGGTGCTCAAACTTGGTACGATTCATTGGCCACTATTTATAAAAATAGTTTAAAAACCACATAAATATACGTTTAGGTAACATATTAGTTTATTTTGTATATTATGAAATAGTATTTTATCTAGTCCTTCTTTCCTCTTTAATTCGTGCTAAGTATACTAAGTAGTTTTCCTAATGAAATCTACCATTTATTTTTGTGTGGCCATAGCCGCCATTTTGTGTCCATTTAACAGTGTTAAACTATAGGGTGCTCAAACTTGCTACGATTCATTGGCCACAATTTATAAAAATGGTTTAAAAACCCCATAAATATACGTTTAGGTAAACTATTAGTTTATTTTGTATATTATTAAATAGTTCGGCCCCACGTAACGCCATTTTCTTTCGACGATGAGGCTAACATGGGCGATAGTGTCCAACTAAATTGTCATGTTGGCAAAGGCGATACACCAATGGATATAACCTGGTTACTTAATAACCGCGCAATACCTAATCATGTCGGGGTGCAAATATTACCCATAGGAACCAGAACCAGTTTACTAACCGTAACTTACGTTACTGCTGAGCTGGCAGGCGAATACACCTGCCTAGCTCAAAACAAAGCTGGAGCCTCAAAACATTCAACTATGCTATTAGTTAATGGTATTTTGAGCTTATGATTTGACAATTTGCTTTTTTGAGTTTTATATTTCATTTCTCCTGATTCTGTTCCTTTAATTGTAATTTTTGTTTCCTGTAGCTCCCCCCAAAATTCTCCCCTTTACTTTTGGGGAAGAACCGCTCAATTCTGGTCAACCCTTTACCATAACATGTAGCGTCATTGGGGGCGATAAACCTTTGGTTACCAAATGGTTACACAATGGTTTTGAATTGGTCCCAACCGTTGGTATAACCATGGTCCCATTAGGCGATTCTGGTTCTCTGTTAGCGATAACTTCCGTTAGGTCAGAACACGCCGGAAACTATACTTGTTCCGTTCAAAATAAAGCGGGAAAAGTTGAACATACTTCTGAATTAAATGTTGCTGGTAAAATATACATTTATAGGACATGTTTTTTAGTTACTTAATTGGTTTATAGTATTTTTCATTTTTATCCTAGTCCTTTATACCCAAAAAGTCTTAATACGTGAATATGTTCACAAAAATTGGTCCAATTTTTTTTTAGTGCTACCCAAACTAATGCCGTTTAGTTTCGGCGAAGAACCGTCCCATTTGGGCGAATCCACAACTGTCCAATGTAGTTTTTCTGTTGGTGATTTACCCGTTAAGTTATTATGGTTCCGAAATGGGCAACCTTTGTTCGATTTTAATGGGATTGAGATTACTCAAATTGGCAAACGTACTAATGTACTAACTATTGATAGAATCAACGAAGACCATTCTGGGAATTATAGTTGTAGTGCCCAGAATATCGCTGGAAGCACTAGCTACTCAGCAGAATTAATAGTTAACGGTTAGATTGTATTTTACGTTCAGTAACTAAACTAATTTTATTTTATCCTAAATTCCTGAATTTTAAACCCATAATTTTACAAAAAAAAAAAAAAAAAAACTCGGGGACTTGTTGAAAAGTTTGGCGGAAAGTGCCCGGGCACTTGCGCATAACAAACATCGCCAATCTGCGAGCTATTCTATTTTAGTCTATATATTTAATGGTTTATTAATTTTTATTTTGTCTAAATTCGATACTAGTGCCCCCAAAAATCCTACCATTTTCTTTCGGGGAAGAACCAGCCCATTTGGGTGATTCAGCGTCGGTTCAGTGTGTAATAGCCACTGGAGATGCTCCAATAAAGATAACCTGGAGCTTAAATGATAAAGCAGCGAATATCTTTCATGGAATTAATACAATGCAATTAGGAAAAAAAATTAGTGCTCTTTCTATTGATTCTGTGAATGAAGACCATGCTGGCAACTATACGTGTGAAGCTAGCAATATTGGCGGCACTGAAAAACACTCAACTGAATTAATTATTTATGGTTTGTCCATTGTCAACACTGATTTAGTGTATTTACTAAATGTTTTCCTTAGTTAAACCACAATTTTACCCTCACCCTAGCGTATTACAATAAAAATTATCCGCGGGACTTGTAAAAACATTTGGCGGAGAGTGCCTGGGCACTTACGCACAACAAACTACTCAAACCTTGGGACTTTTTTTTCATGTATTATATTTTTATTAATAACGGCTGTAATTTTCATGGGATTTAGCTCAAATTTTCGATTCATATAGAGAAAAGTGTGGGGAATCGTTTGGTGATAAGGGCGTAGCCCTATCTTTACGCGTTTTCCAGTTAGCGCGTATATATATTTATTAATTATACGATTTTGATTTTTAAATATTTACGGCTGTAATTTTCATGAGACTTGGCTCAAATTTACGTATCATGTAGAGAAAAGTGTGGGGAATCGTTTGGTGATAAGGGCGTAGCCCTATCTTTACGCGTTTTCTAGTTAGCGCGTATTTATTAATCAATATTACAATTTACATTTTTAAATATTACAGTTTTACCAAAATTGCAACCATTTGTGTTTGGTGATGAACCATCCAACGTTGGTGACTCAGTTACGGTACAATGTACCATAACCACTGGTGACTTACCGGTTAAACTAAGCTGGTTACTGAATAACCAACCATTGGAAATCAGTCATAATATTAATATTGCTCCAGTTAGCAAAAAAGTTAATATTTTGACTCTAGATCCAATTTCTGAGGAAAACTCGGGAAATTATACTTGCTTAGCGGAAAATCGGGCTGGTTTAACCAGTCATACCGCCGAGTTAGTAGTTAATGGTTAGATTTTTTGCAAGTTTTTTCTGTTTAGTCTAATTTTTCCTTGTCCAAAAATTACCTTTTCGTCCCGAACATTAAACTGGGGTGACAAAAACTGTTTAATTTCAAATTTTAGTACTACCAGAAATAGTTCCGTTCTCATTTGGAGAAAACCCGAGCTCCGAGGGTGATTACGCTACAGTTACTTGTGGTATTTCTAAGGGAGACGTACCAGTTAAATTTAACTGGACATTTAACGGGTACCCCATTACAGACACACGCCCCGATATATCTGTAGGCCTTTTCGGAAGGCGTAGCTCTGTTCTTAACATTGAAACAATTTCGCATTTAAACGCAGGGAATTATTCTTGCGTTGCAACTAATTCTGCAGGGATTTCAATACATACAGCCGAATTAAGCGTTAATGGTTTGTTATAGTTGCATTTGGCTGCTTAGTTTTAGATTATTCTATTTTTTTAACCGCTGTACGAAGTACAGAAGAAGCTAAAGCAATCAATTGTGTGTCTGTAGCATTCTCGGTTCAAAAAAATTCCCAAATTCGCTCGTAACACCAAATTTGTGCCTTCTTCTGAAGGTACCTAAGCGATTTGAACCAAATTTGCTACACATATTATTTAGCATCCCATTTGACTCCGTTCGCAATTTAAATCCAATCGCTTGTATACTTCCCGAGTTATAGGGCCCCAAAATTTGGAGCCCCCCTTAATACTGCCCTTATAAAAATAATTTAAACCCCCAAAAATTCTACTATTAGTTCTAAGATATTTTATATCTACAAGATTTTTTCATATTGTTAACTCAAAGCCCGAAAAAAATTACTAAATATTATAATTTTGTGGCAGTATTGAATACGAGCCCCCCTTAATACTGTCCTTATAAAAATAATTTAAACACTGAAAAATTCTACTAATAATTCTAAGATATTTTATATCTACAAGATTTTTCATATTGTTAACTCAAAGCCCGAAAAAAATTACTAAATATTATAATTTTGTGGCAGTATTTAATACGAGCCCCCCTTAATACTGCCCTTATAAAAATAATTTAAACCCCCAAAAATTCTACAATTAGTTCTAAGATATTTTATATCTACAAGATTTTTTCATATTGTTAACTCAAAGCCCGAAAAAAATTATTAAATATTATAATGTTGTGGCAGTATTTAATATGAGTCCCCCTTAATACTGCCCTTATAAAAATAATTAAAATACTCAAAAATTTTACTAATAATTCTAAGATATTTTATATCTACAAGATTTTTTCATATTGTTAACTCAAAGCCCGAAAAAAATTACTAAATATTATAATTTTGTGGCAGTATTTAATACGAGCCCCCCTTAATACTGCCCTTATAAAAATAATTAAAACACTCAAAAATTCTACTATTTATTCTAAGATATTTTATATTTACAAGATTTTTTCATATTGTCAACTCAAAGCCCGAAAAAAATTACTAAATATTATAATGTTGTGGCAGTATTTAATACGAGCCCCCCTTAATACTGCCCTTATAAAAATAATTTAAACACTCAAAAATTCTACGATATTTTATACCTACAAGATTTTTTCATATTGTTAACTCAAAGCCCGAAAAAAATTACTAAATATTATAATGTTGTGGCAGTATTTAATACGAGCCCCCCTTAATACTGCCCTTATAAAAATAATTTAAACACTCAAAAATTCTACTAATAATTCTAAGATATTTTATATCTACAAGATTTTTTCATATTATTAACACAAAAGCTATAAAAAATTATTAAATATTATTAAAAACCGCTGCTCGCATATATTACTTATAAAGCGAACTGGACGCATATGTGCGTTTTATTTAAACTTGTTTCTATACCTCATTATCCATATTTTCTACCCAGTCGCTCCAAGAATAACTGCGTTCGCATTCGAAGATTCCCCAATAAATTCTGGCGAATATGCGTCTATCCAATGCACAGTCCCAAAAGGGGATCTTCCCATAGACATTTCCTGGAAATTTAATAAGGAACCTGTTGATAAATATCGGGAAATATCTATAACAACGTCTGGAAAACGTGGTTCAGTTTTGAATATTGAATCAGCTACGCATCAGTTAGCTGGGAATTATAGTTGTATAGCTGCTAATAAAGCTGGAACTTTCGAGCATACTACCAGCCTGTTAGTCAACGGTTAGGCTTATTTAAAATCTTCTGGAATGTTTATTTATTAATTTATAAGTCCTAAATCCTACTTATGCGTTCCTTAAGTACTATTTTTAAACTTAAAATACAATATTTAGTCGCTCCAAGAATCACGGCGTTTGGGTTCGAAGATTCTCCAATAAATTCGGGAGAATATGCGTCTATAACGTGTACAGTGCCTCAAGGGGATCTTCCATTGAGTATAAACTGGAAATTCAATGGAGAAAACGTGGATAAATATCGAGAAATCTCTATTACTAAGTCTGGACGACGTGGTTCTGTTTTAAATATTGAATCAGCTACGCATTCGTTAGCTGGAAACTATAGTTGCACAGCTACCAATAAAGCTGGAGTGTTTGAGCATACAACTAGTTTATTAGTTAACGGTTAGGCCCTAATTTTACAGTCGGCATTTTTAGTTATATGTTTTGTATCCAATTTCCACAATTACTAATACCCCATATGCCCCAATTCTATTACGGGTAAATGTTTTGGTAGTTTCCCCAAGAATTACGGCATTCGTTTTCGAGGATTCTCCAATAAACGCTGGAGAATATGCGTCTATCCAGTGTATTGTACCTAAAGGGGATCTTCCATTGAATATCACATGGACATTTAATGGAAAAGACGTAGTGAATTATCAAGAAATATCATTGTCAAAAGCTGGAAAACGTGCTTCTACGTTAACCATTGAATCTGCTTCGCATTCTTTAGCTGGAAACTACACCTGTACAGCTACCAATAAAGCTGGAGTATTTGCGCATACCACTGATTTACAAGTTAATGGTTAGGGGCCTAAAAGTTGCTAGAACTATCATTAATTTAATAGTTTTTCTTTGTTATCCTCAATTTTCCAGATCCTAACTAAAACTACCATTAATAGTTTTATTGGTTCAAATTTTTGTTTTCCTAATCCTACATTTAATCCTCAATTCCCTAAATGAAATGCCAAGAAACTGAATCCTTCGATTTAACTATTCGCGATCACAAAAATTGGATATAATCCCCAAAAAATTGGTATTATTTAGTCGCTCCCAGAATTTCGGCGTTCATTTTTGAGGATTCCCCAATTAATTCTGGAGATTACGCGACGATACAATGTGCTGTACCTAAAGGGGATCTCCCTCTGGATATTTCATGGACATTTAATGGAGAAAACGTGGAGAAATATCAAGAAATATCACTGTTAAAAGCTGGAAAACGTGCTTCTACTTTAATCATTGAATCTGCATCACATTCATTAGCTGGAAACTACACCTGTACAGCTACTAATAAAGCTGGAGTATTTGCGCATACTGCTGCTTTACAAGTTTATGGTTAGGCCCTAAAAGTTGCTAGAACTATCATTAATTTAACAGTTTTAATTCCTTTTCGTTTTTATCCTCAATTTTCCAGCCCCTAACATAATATAACAGTTTCATAATCATAAATAAACGGATATACACGTTTTTACCCTCCTTGGATTAAATCTAACCAATTTCGGAATGACGTCCTATTGTGGAATATTGAAAACTACGTAAAAGAGAATCGAGGGCAGGCCACTCAATTTCCAAATTGATTTCGTTGTAAATGCAAAACATGATTTTTTTGTACATTTAGTTGCTCCAAGGATAGCGCCATTTGCTTTCGAGGAAGGGCCAATAAATTCGGGAGAGTATGCTTCCATAACTTGTACTGTACCTCAAGGTGATCCTCCATTAACTATTAACTGGAAATTTAATGGAGAAAACGTTGATAAATACCGAGAAATTTCTACTTCCAAAGCTGGACGACGTGGATCATTACTAACTATTGATTCAGTCTCATACTCCTTAGTAGGAAATTACACTTGTACTGCGTCCAACAAAGCTGGATCATTTGAGCATACTACGAGCTTACAAGTTAATGGTTAGGCCCTAAAAGTCCACATTTTAATTCGTTTTATAGTTTTTACTAGTTTGGTTTTATCTTCCAAATCCTCAATTTCCTTTAAACGAATTTCCTAGTAATTGAGACGTTTTACGAAAGTAACGCACTGGGGGAAAGTTCTAGATAATTTATTTAGCTTTCATTTTACATATTACATATTTCTTGTAACTGTAACCAGTTTAGACTTATTCGTAATCAAATCAAAAATACCAGATTGGTTTTATCTTCGATATCCTCAATTTCCTCTAAACGAATTTCCTAGTAATTGAGACGTTTTACGAAAGAAACGCACTGGGGGAAAGTTCTAGATAATTTATTTAGCTTTCTTTTTACATATAATATATTTCTTGTAACTGTAACCAGCTTAGAAATATTTGTGATCAAACCAAAAACATCAGTTTTAATTCCTTTAATAGTTTGGTTTTATCTTCCAATTCCTCCATTTCTTCTAAACGAATTTCCTAGTAATTGAGGCGTTTTTCGAAAGAAACGCACTGGGGCAAAGTTCTAGATAATTTATTTAGCTTTCTTTTTACATATTACATATTTCTTGTAACTTTAACCAGTTTAGACATATTTGGGTTCAAACAAAAAATGACATAAGTACTTTTGTAAATTTAGTTGCTCCAAGAATTACATCATTTGCGTTCGAAGATTCTCCAATAAATTCTGGACAATATGCTTCCATAACTTGTACCGTACCAGAAGGGGATCTTCCATTAAATATAACTTGGAAATTTAATGGGGAAAACATAGACAAATATCGAGAAATATCCATTTCCAAATCGGGGAAACGTAGAACAGTTCTGGATATTGAATCTGTTTCCTATTCTTTAATTGGAAATTATACTTGTACTGCGACAAATAAAGCTGGAGTATTTGAGCATACGACTAGTTTGGAAGTTAATGGTTAGGCTTTGGTGCGCCTGTATGTCTGTTAGTTTTACTTTTAGTTTAGTCCCAATTCCAAACTCCTCCAAACTTTACAATTTGTTAAATTTAGTTGCTCCTAGAATTGCTCCATTTGCTTTTGAGGAAAACCCATTGCATTCTGGACAATACGCATTTATCCAGTGTATCCTCCCGGAGGGTGATTTACCACTGGATATATCCTGGCACTTCAACGGGCAAAACTTGGATAAATATCCAGAAATCGTTACGTCCAAGTCTGGAAAACGTGGTTCTACACTTACCATTGAAACCATATCGTATTCATTAGCTGGAAATTATAGCTGTTTAGCTTCCAATAAAGCTGGACACTCTGAATATACGACAGAACTTTTAGTCAACGGTGCAATTATTTCAATGTTTATTGCTTCTTTTTTAAACCCTCCCTTAACTTCCAACCCTTCTACTAAGCTTTAGTTAATTATATGATTTTGCATAATTAGTTGCTCCCAGAATAACTCCGTTCGCGTTCGAAGATTCTCCAATAAATTCTGGAGAATATGCTACTATCCAGTGTATCGTGCCAAATGGTGATTTACCATTAGATATTTCATGGCACATAAATGGCATTGGTATGGAGGAATATCCAGAAATTATGATTTCCAAAATTGGACGTCGTGGCTCCGCTCTTACAATTGAATCCATTACTTATTTACTATCCGGGAATTATACTTGTATTGCTAGTAATACCGCTGGCCAATCTACATTTACTGCGTTATTACTAGTTAATGGTTATTACTAAATAACTTAATTTTACTAATTTTAATATCAGTTTTCCATTTTCCTTTTCGTTCCCAACTAAAAATTAAATTCGTTCTCTTTAAGACATTAAATGTAGTAAATATAAATTATTTATTATAGATTTGCCCCTGGATATTTCCTGGAGAACCCATGGATAAATATCAGGAAATCTCGTTATTAAAAACGTGCCTCTACATTAAAATAGATTCAGTTTCATATTCTTTAGTTTTATACTTGTTAGGGCCCTAATTTTGGAATAAGTTTTGTTTCCAATTCCATTTCTTCCATAATTAATGCAATGGTCCATTTGTTTCCCAGTTTTACCCCGAATATTGCCTTTTGAATTCGACGAAGGTTCCTATTTACCTGGACAATACGCAGCCGTACAGTGCCTTATACCGGAAGGGGACACGCCCCTTTATATTAAGTGGTTATTTAACGGCACGCCCCTTACCGATTCTACAACCACTGCCAGTGGTATTCATATCACTAAAGCCGGTAAAAGGGGCAGTACCTTAATCATAGAAAGCGTATCTGCTTATAACGCCGGCGATTATATTTGTAAAGGCGAAAATACGGTCGGTAGTGCCATGTTTAAAGCCCGATTAATCGTCAATGGTTAGTTTAACCGTTGGTTAAACCATTACATATTTATTTTAATGTTCATTTTCGTTTATTTTTGCACAATTTTAATTATTTTACAATCCCTAATTTAGTTTTACCAAGAATATTGCCTTTTTCCTTTGAGGAAGGTTCGTATTTACCGGGGCAATACGCTACCGCACAGTGTACAGTGCCTGAGGGGGACCTGCCCCTTTATATCACGTGGTTGTTCAACGCCACGCCCCTATCTGGGGCGATGGGCGTGACCGTAACGAAAGTAGGCAGGCGCAGCAGTTTATTAAGTATCGAAAGTGTTTCTGCCTATAATGCTGGTGATTACGTTTGCAAAGGTGGCAATTCGGTCGGGTCAGCGTATTATAAAGCCAAGTTAATTGTCAGCGGTTAGTTAAACACCCGGTTTATAACTGCTTTGCATTTGGTTTTGCTTTATTGTGACGCGAAAATCCTTAAAATGTATTCAATTGCCTTGTTATATCGTTAACAATTATTATTTATCTTTTGTTTCCAAGTTCCCCCAAAAATAAACCCTTTTTCGTTCGATTTCGAATCGTTTTCGCCCGGACAGTATGCGCAAATTCAGTGTACAATCATGGAAGGCGATTTGCCTTTGAGTATCACGTGGTTGTTTAAGAACACGCCTATTGAGGACAATGTAGGCGTGGCTATGGGCGTGTCTATCATGAAAGTAGGGCGGAGAAGTAGTATACTAACTATAGACAGTGTTTCTCCATATAACGCTGGCGATTATATTTGCAAGGGTGGCAATTCGGTTGGGTCAGCTTATTATAAAGCGAAATTAATAGTTAGTGGTTAGTTTACAGTTTAATCCTGCTTTGAATTTCATTTTGCCTTTGTTATGTATCTATACTTCTAGTAAATTGGGTTGATTTTTCACTAAATTGTCAATTAAACCCCCTTTTTTATTGCTTTACTCATTATTATTTGTCTTTTCTTTCCAAGCTCCCCCAAAAATTACCCCATTTTCATTTGATTATGAATCATTTTCGCCTGGTCAATACGCAACGATTCAGTGTACTATTATGGAAGGCGATTTGCCTTTACGTATCACGTGGTTGTTTAAAAACACGCCTATTGAGGATAATGTGGGCGTGGCTATGGGCGTGACTATAATGAAGGCGGGTCGAAGAAGTAGCCTCCTTACAATTGATAGTGTATCAGCTTATAACGCTGGCGATTACATATGTAAGGGGGAGAATACGGTTGGCACAGCGTTTTATAAAGCTAGACTTATCGTTAATGGTTAGTTTAACTTTCAAACTATCCTTAAACACTAAATAACTACGTGTTTTTACTCTTTGGTTTATTTTATTTGTCGTTTAACGCACTTTTTCGTTGTTTTAATTTAAATAGGATTTGTTTTCTTAAAAACCTTATGCACCTTACCCAGCACCTTAAGTTTATTTTTGATTTAGGGGCCAAAAGCGCCCTGAAAATGAGAAAACTTCATCTTCTTGTCTCTTGTAGTCAAACCAGAGATTGAACCATTCGCATTTAAAGACGAAGGCGTCAATGAAGGCGCCACAATTCGTCTGTTTTGTGTTGTAACTTCTGGAGATCCTCCAATTAGAATTGTCTGGACAAAAGATGGTCGTCCATTATTTGGAGTTGCACAAAAAATGGATGATTACTCAATGTTACTCCATTTATCGAGAGTCACACTAGAGGAAAGTGGCAATTACAGCTGTACAGCGACAAATTCAGCTGGAACCATTAGCTACACTTCCGGTTTAATGGTTAAAGGTCTTCTTGTTTTGAATTTTGATGTTAGACACACATTAATATTAAGCTGCCAAGATTTATTTCAAATTATTATGGTTTAATTATTTTAATCTATCCAGTACTGTCGTAGGAACAGAGGTAATACCCCCATTTATTAATTCTACACCACTGGTTTCGAGTGTTGTAACCATTGTAGGGTCTAAAAACATTTAGGGCACCTAAATATGTATATAAGTATGAAAAATTAAAACTACGCGCTCATTTTTATAATTTCGTGCGCCTTCGGCTTAATTCGGGTCTCATCGACTGGCGACACATCCTGTACATCCCCAATCATCAACTAACCTAGAAAGTGTCGACCATTTTATGAATTTTCGTCCCGTTACCTTTTACCCATCCTATCTTTTTATTCTGTTAACATTAATTATAGTTTTGCATGTTATTTGATTAAGTTTATTACTAATAATTTAAAATAACCTTTTTAAAGTTTAGTTTATTTTGTTTTTAGTTGCTAAATGTTGCTTGGAAAATTATACAATCTATTTGAGCTAATTAAAATCAATTTAAAATGTATACTTTTGTTACTAAATTGTATAATTTTTCAATTAACTTACAAATACTTAAATATATTGGTCATACTTGACGCGATTTGCCACCTAAATGGGTTATAAAACTCTTATCAAAGTTTTCAGTTTCAAATACGTATAAAATAATAGTTTAAGTATTTGTAATTGCATGATTACTTTAAAGAATTTTAAAGATAAATACTTAATTTTCCACAAAAATTACTGTTTAATTATTGCATAAATAATAATATAAGACCATTTTTAATTGTTAAATATTAATTATTTAGTTTCCCAGCCTTTACTATACAATGGCGGTAAGTGCACCGTCACTTACCGCCAAACAAACTAGACTACTGGGTGCAGATAACTAAAAATTAAATTCGTACTCTTTACGACATTAAACGTAATAAATATAAATTATTTAGTTTCCCAGCTTTTACTGTACAATGGCGGTAAGTGCACCGTCACTTACCGCCAATCAATCTAGACTACTGGGTGCAGATACCTAAAAATGAAATTCGTTCTCTTTAAGACATTAAACGTAATAAATATAAATTATTTAGTTTCCCAGCCTTTACTGTACAATGGCGGTAAGTGCACCGTCACTTACCGCCAAACAAACTAGACTACTGGGTGCAGATAACTAAAAATTAAATTCGTTCTCTTTAAGACATTAAACGAAATAAATTTTAATTATTTTGTTTCCCAGCTTTTACTTTACAATGGCGGTAAGTGCACCGTCACTTACCGCCAATCCATCACTACGGGGTGCAGTTAACAAAAATTAAATTCGTTCACTTTAGACCATTAAACGTAAATAAATGCAATGCCATTGGTTATTTAAGTATTTAATTTTATAATTTTGCATGATTTTACATTATATAATACAAATATGTATTTATACGATTTAATAAATCAATTTATTCTATGTCCTAGTAAATTGTGAGTTCTATTAAATTATATAAGTCGTATAAATACACCCATAGGGTAACAAGTTCAAAGAAAACCATTAACGGTTTTCCAAAATATTTTAGTACCCCCAAGATGGATTTTAGAACCGACTGATAAAGCTTTCGCACAAGGTTCTGACGCTAAAGTCGAATGTAAAGCTGATGGGTTCCCAAAGCCGACCGTAACCTGGAAAAAGGCAACTGGTAACGCCAAAAATAAATTAAAAAAACTCCGTAAACTTAAAATAACTCCCTTAATTATTAAAACAGGCGAAACTCCCGGCGAATACAAAGACTTTAAACCAAATAATCCAGATATTAAAGTCGAAGATGGAACTTTAATAGTAAATAATATTCAAAAAACTAACGAAGGTTACTATTTATGTGAAGCGGTTAATGGCATTGGCTCTGGATTATCAGCAGTTATACTAATCAGTGTGCAAGGTAAGCGGGCAGCGGTGAGACTTGGCGGCAAGTGCACCGTCACTCGCCGCCAACACATCTGACCTAGCGAGACTTAATATTTTACTAATTTTTTTTTTTTATTTTAGCACCTCCTGAGTTTGGGGTAAAATTGCGCAATCAAACATCACGTCGGGGCGATCCTGCAGTTTTACAATGCGAAGCAAAGGGGGAGAAACCAATAGGCATCTTGTGGAATATTAACAATAAACGTCTAGAACCAAAATCAGCGGATAACCGCTACACAATCCGTGAGGAAATTCTACCGAACGGTGTTTTATCCGATTTGAGCATCAAACGAACCGAACGATCCGATTCAGCACTATTCACATGCGTTGCAACCAACGCATTCGGCAGTGATGATACTAGCATCAATATGATTGTTCAAGGTACATAAAAATTGTATTTCTATCGAGCGGAACATATAGAAACCGCTTGATTGAAATCATATTCAAATTATTCTTGTATTTCCCAATAAATAGAAGTACCAGAAGTCCCGTATTCGTTGAAAGTCCTTGATAAATCAGGACGATCTGTCCAACTTTCTTGGGCCGCGCCGTACGATGGAAATTCGCCGATTAAACAGTATCAAATTGAGTATAAACCGAGTAAGGAAGCGTGGGAGAAAAAGGACGATAATCGTGTCCTTGTCCCAGGACAACAAACAGAAGCATCTGTGTTCACTTTACGACCAGCGACAACGTATCATCTGCGTATTGTTGCAGAAAATGAAATTGGCACTTCTGATCCTAGCGAAACTGTTACTATTATCACAGCAGAAGAAGGTAAGAAAGATCAATAACGAAACCTTTAAATTAAGCTCGTGTGTCTGTAGCATTCTCGGATCAAAAAATGTCCAAAAAGTGTAAAGGTCGTAAGACTAAATTTGTGCCCTCTACTCCTGTGAAGGTACCCAAGCGATTTGAACCAAATTTGCTACACTTATTATTTGGTATCCCATTTGAATTCACTCACAGTTTAAATTCAATCGCTCGTATACTACCCGAGTTATAGGGCCCCAAAATTTAGAACCCCCCTTAATACTGCCCTTATACAAATAATTAAAATACCCAAAAATTCAATTAATAATTCTAAAATATTTTATGTCTATAAGATTTTTTCATATTGATAACCCAAAGGCCGTAAAAAATTATTAAAAACTATAATTCGCATATATTACTAATAAAGCAAGCTGGACGCATTGGTGCGTTGTACCTAAGCTAGTTTTTTGTAACAAAATCCTCACAATTATTTAAAAATAAATCGTTTGTATACTTCCCGAGTTATAGGGCCCCAAAATTTGCAGCCCCCCTTAATACTGCCCTTACAAAAGTAATTAAAACACCCAAAAATGCTACTAATAATTCTAAAATATTTTATGTCTATAAGATTTTTTCATATTGTTAACCCAAAGGCCATAAAAAATAAAGACTTTTTGTATCTATAACATTTTTTTAAATTGTCCGAAAGGACATATATTACTTATTAGGCGAGCTGGGTGCATTGTACCTAAGCTTGTTATTGTTATATATTTAGTAATATTTATTCATACTTGCATTTTAAGGTCAGAAAACACATAAATTGCTGTTTAACTTATTATAAGTTAAGCTTAGCTTAAGTGTTTAAGTGGTAGGTGTACAAACCACCATTAAACCTAAATATGTTTGCTTAAAACATAAAATTACTCAATAGAATTAATTTAATTACATATTATAAAACCCCGATGTTTTCGCTAAAAGTTATGTGTAACCGAGGCGGCATTCGCCGCCAAAATATTTTAGAATTGCCGGGGTTTTAAAAATTATTTTTAAACAGCTCCTAGCGGCGCCCCGACTAGTATTCGAGTGGAAGCAATCGAAACGCATACATTGAAGGTATTCTGGAAGCCTCCAGCGAAAGCTGACTGGAATGGGGAAATATTAGGGTATTATGTGGGCCACAAATTGACCTCGTCTGATAATCCGTACTTTTTCGAAACTGTTGAGTTTAGCCGTGAAGAAGGGAATGAACATCACTTAGGAATTACTGGACTCAAGTAAGTCACCCTGACCCCCTTCTTACCGTGAAATAAAAATATATCCCACTTCTTAGAAGTCACACTCAGTGGAAAAAAAATTATCCCACTTCTTAGAAGTCACACTCAGTGGGAAAAAATTATCCCACTTCTTAGAAGTTACAGTTAGTAAAATTAAAAATTATCCCATTTCTTAGAACTTACACTCAATATTCGGTGGTGGTTCAAGCTTTTAATAAAGTTGGACAAGGCCCAATTTCTGAAGCGCTGAAGTCTTACACTGCTGAAGGTACCCCAGAGCAACCGCCCCATGACACCACTTGCACAACGCTTACATCCCAGACAATCCGGGTTAGTTGGGTCAGCCCCCCATTGACGGCCGCTAATGGAGTGATTAAAGGGTACAAAGTTGTATATGGACCCAGCGACTCGTGGTACAGTAAGTTTATATCAAAAGAAAAATACAACAACATGAAACAAACAAATTAAAACACAATAAATATTTGTTTAGATGAAAATACAAAAGACACAAAAATTACAGCGTCAAGTGAAACGATTTTACACGGTTTAAAGAAATATACGAATTATAGTATGCAAGTTTTGGCGTACACCAGCGGCGGAGACGGCGTACGAAGTCTGCCTATCCATTGCCAAACTGAACAAGACGGTAAGTTGCCCAATATATTAAAAAAACAATTAACCCAAATAAAATTTTATAGTTTTATATATATTAAATGTATGTAATTATTATTATTTAAAAAAAAAATTATACCCCGGTAAACGTTGAATTTTTTGACCGTCACTGACGCATCGCTCACGCACAACTTAAATATGAATCTTCGCACTATATATATATATATATTTTTTTTTTTTATAGTTCCTGAAGCTCCATCAAATGTTAAAGCGTTGGTTATGTCTGCAAATTCGATTCTGGTTAGCTGGAAACCGCCAGTGCAACCTAATGGAATGATTGAACAATATACTGTATATGTAAGGGAAGAAGGCACCGATACTACAGCTCGCAGTCAAAAGGTTTGTTTAATTAATTAAATTGTAGGTAATATCTGTTAAAATGTTCATTTTGTAATTAGGGCTTCGCCCTTTTCCACTATTAATTGTATTTGTTGCGAAATACTAGCAAAAGTGTCTAAAAATAACTTTGGAAAAGCACGGTAAATGTGGAATAGTTTGACCGCAACTGCCGTCGCGGTTACGCATATATGTTATAGCAAATTCCCGAACTTTTGTATTATGTCTACAAATATACTATATTTATGTATAATTTAGACTAAAATATTTAAATATAGGTCTCTTTTAAAAGCCATAATCAAATATTTAGGTATCTTCGATTCAAATGAGTTACGAAGCCGCCCACTTGGACAGCAACAAACGTTACGAATTCTGGGTAACTGCCAGCACCACAATTGGCGAAGGGCAACCCTCAAAAACTGCAGTTTTATCGCCAGTAAACCGAGTACCCGCGAAAATTGCCTCATTCGACGACACCTTCACATCCACCTACAAGGAAGACGTGAAACTTCCATGTTTGGCTGTTGGCGTACCACAACCTGAGATCGTTTGGAAAATTAAGGGAAATGTGTTCCAGAATAACGACCGTATGCGACAATTGCCTGAAGGGTCACTATTAATTACGCAAGTTACGAAAAATGACGCCGGCGAATATTCGTGCCATGTCGAGAATCAATTTGGCCAAGATAGCGTAACCCATCAACTGATTGTTCACGGTACGTAATTTTTTTTTTTTTAGCTTGTTGGAGTCTTTAATCTATTATTTTAGGAGGTTTTTAAATAAATTGTATAAGTGACCCCCTAGCTCAGATATCTTGGCGGTAAGTGCCCAGGCACTTGCCGCCAAGTTTAGGAAACGCCGGGAAATGTTTGAACAATTTTTTTTTTTTACATATATAAGTCTAATAGTGCCGTTTTAAACCGCTTTAAGCTCCTAAGTACTAATAAAATTCCTATTTTCTGCAGCACCCCCTCACGCCCCTCAAGTCAACTTAACTTCAACAACCATCAACTCTTTAACTCTAAAACTCCGCCCTGATAACACCGATACAGCCCCCCCACATGGATACAACTTAAACTACAAACCCGAGTTTGGCGAATGGGAAAAAATTGTTTTGGATACACCAGTACCAAAATACACGTTGGAGAAATTGTGGTGCGGTAGCAGATATCAATTATATGTTACTGCGTATAATAGGTAATATTTCGCCAATTTTTGGTAACCAGTCATAATTATAATAATTATTTTATTTATATAAATAGCATTGGCATTGGGGAGAAGTCCGACATTTTAAATATTAAAACTAAAGGCTCAAAACCGATCATACCCGAAGCTAGCCGATTCATTGAGGTGTCCTCAAACAGCATTACATTACATTTGAGCGCTTGGAAAGATGGCGGTTGCCCCATGCTCTATTTCGTTGTTGAGCACAAGAAAAAGTAAGTATTTTTGGTTTATTATGCTCAAATATTATTTAATTGGTTGTTGTTACTCGTTATTTTAGTGTAATAAGTCGTTTATTTAGTGTAAACTTAATTTTAACATAACATTTTATACCCCGGTAAACGTTGAATTATTTGACGGTCAGCGACGTGTCGCTCACGCACAACTTATATGTGAATCTTCGCACTTTTTGTATTTTATACTAAAAATAGTAGTTATACATTTATTAAGTATAATTTAAATATTTTATGTTTATTTTTATGTTTCGGTGAACTTAATAAAAAAGGCCGGCGCCCGAGGTCTCACTTACGCATAAAATAAATGGCAAATTACCGGGCTTTTATAAATTTTGAAATAGTTACAAAAACACTATTTGTGCTTTAAGGACCCAATTTTGAAACAATGTGAAACTGAATGGCAATTTTGTTATTATTATTATATATTTTATGTTTAGTTAATTATTTTAAACCATTTTTAAATACTCCGATAATATTAAATTTAATTTTGAGTATAATCCACGATTTTTTTGTGCTTCGGTAAACGTAATAAAAAATGCCGGTGACCGAGGCGTCACTTACACATAAAATAAATGGCAAATCACCGGGCTTTTATACATTTTGAAATAGTTATAAAAACGATTTGTTTATTTTAATTATTTTAATACATTTTTTAAACATTTGATTTTGTTTTAAGTATAATTTACGATTATTTGTGCTTTGGTAAACGTAATAAAAATTGCTGGCCATCGAGGCGTCATTTGCGTATAAAATAAATGGCTTTTATAAATTTTGAAACAGTTATAAAAACGATTTGTTTTATTTAAGTATTTTAAAACGTTTTTTAAACATTTGCTTTTGTTTTGAGTATAATTTTTTATTATTTGTGCTTCGGTAAACGTAATAAAAAATGCCGGCCACCGAGGCGTCACTTACACATAAAATAAATGGCAAATCACCGGGCTTTTATAAATTTTGAAATAGTTATAAAAACGATTTGTTTATTTTAACTATTTTAATACATTTTTTAAACATTTGATTTTGTTTTAAGTATAATTTACGATTATTTGTGCTTTGGTAAACGTAATAAAAAATGCTGGCCACCGAGGCGTCATTTGCGTATAAAATAAATGGCTTTTATAAATTTTGAAACAGTTATAAAAACGATTTGTTTAATTTAAGTATTTTAAAACGTTTTTTAAACATTTGCTTTTGTTTTGAGTATAATTTTTTTATTATTTGTGCTTCGGTAAACGTAATAAAAAATGCCGGCCACCGAGGCATCACTTGCGCATAAAATAAATGGCAAATCCTCGGACTTTTATAAATTTTGAAATAGTTTAATTTTTTTTTTTTTTTTGTGTTTTAAGGACCCAGGTCGAATGGAACCAAGTTTCAAACAATGTGAAACCGAATGGCAATTTTGTCGTGTTAGATTTGGACCCAGCAACGTGGTATCATCTGCGGGTGACCGCTCATAACAACGCCGGCTTTTCGGTTGCAGAATACGAATTCGCAACACTTACTGTAACTGGAGGTAAGTTGTGTTCATTTGATTGCGTTTTATTTTTTTGTACGTTTTTGACAACAATTGCGAACAATTCGAACAATACTGCAAATAGTACCTGAATAACATAATTTGGCTACTTGTTTCAGGTACTATTGCACCGGCCCGAGAAATCCCTGATCTATCCAATGAGGAAACAATTCGCATTTTACTGTCGAATTTGCACTTAGTTGTACCGGTGATCGCCGCTGTGTTGGTCATAATAATTGCAATTGTTGTCATATGTGTGCTACGTGGCAAATCGCCGCACCACAAAGGTTAGTTGCGCACACTTTTTTTTAGTATTTCTTCTTTAATAATTAGGAACAATCGCGCCGCCCCCGGAGAAAGCCCGCATCCCTGATGTCAAACAGTTCTTCCCCTGGATTCCTGACTGGGTCGATTTGAATATCGCTGTACCCGTTGGCGCTACCATCATTGTTGTCATTGTCGGCATTTTAGTCATATGTGTTGCGCTCTCGCGGAGGTCTAGAGGGCCTGAACAGACCAGGTTGAGGAGCGATTGTATGTATTTGAGATAATTTTTATTGTTTGAGCATTAAGGACCCGAATTTACATATGGTGAAGTCGTTGACCACTTACTCGGGTCGCCATTGTATTTAAAGACAGTGAACGAACGTTCGATTAACGAACATTAAAGCTGGGCAGGAATTTAAATCAAATGGAGTTAAATTTATTTAGAAATTAAATCAATTTAATTGAAGCCCTTTTGGTAATAAGGAATTGATTGATTGGTTGATTAAAGCCCCTAAAAAAGGTCTCAAGCAGCCCCAAAATGCTTAGACCCCCCCCCCCCCCAAAAGGTTTAAAGTCTCCCCAAAAGACTTTAAACCTCTCCAAGAGGCTTTAAGCCTCCCCAAAAAGCTTTAAGCCTCCCCAAAACGCTTTAAGCTTCCCCTAAAAGACTTAAGCCTCCACTAAAAGGCTTTAAGCCTCCCTTAAACTACTTCATACCTTCCCTAAAAGGCTTATAGTCCCCAAAAAAAGGTTTTAAGCTTCCCCAAAAGACTTTAAACCTCTCCAAAAAGCTTTAAGACTCCCCTAAAAGGCTTTAAGCCTCCCCTAAAAGGCTTTAAGTCTCCCCTAAAAGGCTTATAGTCCCCAAAAAAGGTTTTAAGCCTCCCCAAAAGACTTTTAACTTCCCCATAAGGCTTTAAACTTCCCCAAAAGGCTTTAAGCCTCCCCAAAAAGCTTTAAGCCTCCCCAAAACGCATTAAGCTTCCCCTAAAAGACTTAAGCCTCCACTAAAAGGCTTTAAGCCTCCCTTAAACCACTTCATACCTTCCCTAAAAGGCTTATAGTTTCCAAAAAAAAGGTTTTAAGCTTCCCCAAAAGACTTTAAACCTCTCCAAAAGGCTTTAAGACTCCCTTAAAAGGACTTAAGTCTCCCCTAAATGGCTTATAGTCCCTAAAAATGGTTTTAAGCCTCCTCAAAAGACTTTAAACTTCCCCAAAAGGCTTTAAACTTCCCCAAAAGGCTTTAAGCCTCCCTTTAAAAGCTTTAAGCCTCCCTTAAAAAGCTTTAAGCCTTTCCCTAAAACGCTTTAAACATCCCCTAAATGACTTTAAACCTCCCCTAGAAGGCTTATAATCCCCAAAAACGGTTTTAGGCCTCCGCAAAAAGCTTTAAACTTCCCGTAAAAGGCTTTAAGCTTCCCCTAAAAGGCTTTAAGCCTCCTTTAAAAGGCTTCAAGTTTCCAAAAAAGGCTTTAGGCTTCCTCAAACGGCTTTAAACTTCCCCAATAGACTAAGTCGGTCCTAAAAGGGCTTCAAGTGCCCTAATAAAGGCTTCAAGCCTCCAAAAAGAGCTTCATGCCTCCCAAAAAGGCTTCAAGTTCTCAAAATCTGAGTAGTTTTAAATCAGGGGTTTCGATTTACAGATGATGTCGTCTATAATCAATCAGTGAATGCAAACTCAACAATGGATAAACGTAGACCGGACCTCAGAGACGAATTAGGTTACATTGCGCCGCCAAATCGAAAATTGCCCCCAGTTCCCGGCTCCAACTATAATACATGCGATAGGATCAAAAGAGGTACAGCTATAAGTAAGGTTACACTTCCTCAAAAATAGTTTCAATTATAATTGTTCGATGTCATTTTGCTATTTTTGTATGTGTGTGTGTGTGTGTGTGTAAATCGCACGCAATTTAAAATTAAGTCGCAATTGTTTATTAGGATTGTTGAAGTTGGTAAGTATTGTTGAGTTATTTTAATGGTTTGTTGAGTTTAAACACAGTTAAATCATAATTGAAGAGTATTAAGTTTACTTAAACGATATACATTAATAATAATAGTATAAAATAATTATATATATATATATTTTCGTCAGCAAAATTAATTAAACCCCTAATTCGATAAATATATAAATTTGAAAAAGCACGGTAAATTTCGAATAGTTTGACCGCAACTGCCGTCGCGCTTACGCATATTTCGTATAGCAAATTGCCCCACTTTTATATTATGTCCACAAATATCGTTAAATACAAATAAATATATGTTAGGACCGAGGCCAAATGGTGTATTCGTTATTTTCAGTTGTTTTTCATGTTTTCCGATTAAATCAGGTCAGTCGTATCGGCCACACGCCACGTGGGACCCCCGACGCCACATGTACGAAGAATTAAACGGCGGCCGGCGCATGGGCTCTAACGAAACCATGCATACCCATCGAGGTAACCCATTCTATCTGTGCATGCACTCGTATTACTCGTGCTCTCAATAATCATTTCCCTTTTCCTAATCATAATTGCATGAATGATTTGATTAACATTAAAAATCTGTAGAACTGTATTAGGTCTGTGGTTCAGTAACGAATGTAAGTAAAACTAATATTTCTCTCATCTTCCGATGTTTACCCAATAATAAATGCTGTTAATTTCGTTAATAATCGTTGTTTTTGCATGCTAAATAATTATTATATATATATTGTGATTTTTTCATTGATGAAGTCAATTTTACGAATTTATACACAATTGTTAGTAAGAAAACACGTTGGTCATCTTCAAAGAGTTTAAATGATAGGTGATGAAGTCAAAAATGTAGTTCATTAGTCAAAAAATCACAATAATTAATAAATAAGTCTTAATTATGTTGTTTATGTTAAGTATTTCTAACGATAATCAACTAATATTGTACTAAAACATACTTATATTACATTTAAATAGATTTAAAACTGTTAAAATTTCCCCGGTACTATATGAAAAATTTGGCGGTAACTCCCGTCGCAGTTACGCATAACAATTATACGAATCATCGGGCTTTTGTTAATCTGGAGGTTTAATTTAATTGTTAGACGAAATAGCAATAGAATTTTAAAAACTATTTAGATACTAAGTCCGGTTGTTTAGATTGGTTGGCGGGAAGTGCCCGGGCACTTCCCGCCAAGTCAAGTAAAAACTGGGAAAGTTAAATTATCAAAGATTTTTTTTTTTATATATATATACTAATAATAAATATACGTAAAACTATCAGTCCACTACACACCTAATTTTTCAAGGTATGGAAGACGAAATCTGCCCCTACGCAACGTTCCACCTATTGGGTTTCCGCGAAGAAATGGACCCTAACAAGGCAATGCAATTCCAAACGTTCCCACACCCGGCGCACAGTGGCACCATGGGCCCCAGCGGTATGGGCCCAGGCCCCGGACAACTACACTCACGCAGCGGATCCCAATCTATGGTATTATCCCCTAAAACCCCCCTAACGCTAAGGCCTAAATTATATTTATATTTTTTTGAAACAGCCCCGACAAAATGGACGCTACGGCCGTATGCCCAGCCAAGGAAATGGCTCAATCTTTTCGGCTGGACCCGAATATGATGACCCTGCAAACTGCGCACCCGAAGATGACCAATACGGCTCCCAATATGGCGGATATGGAGCACCTTACGATCATTACAGCAGCCGTGGATCCATTGGTAAGTTTATAATAATAATAAAAGGTTTATTTTATTTTAAGGGTAGCGTGAAGCTGGAGGCATTGGTGCTTGAACTAGTTGTTTATAATTATGTATTAGGCAATTGTACAACTTGTAGACTATTTATACATTTTTAATTTAAGTTGTTTAGTGATATTTTAGCTATATAACTACTAAGGTACCCTAACGCTTAAATTAGTTGGCGGGAAGTGCCCGGGCACTTTCCGCCAAGTTAAGTGTTACCCGGGGAATAATTTATAATTTTTTTTTTTTAAATAAATAATTACGTAGGTACTAAAACCACGCTATTTCCCACTAAACTGCTTATTTAAGGTATATATTTGTTATTTAAACGTGCTAATATGATGTGTAGGACGTCGCAGTGTTGGCTCAGCTAGAAATCTACCAATGAATGGTTCCCCTGAACCACCACCACCCCCACCCCGCAACCATGACGGTAATAATTCATCGTTTAACGATAGCAAGGATAGCAATGAGATCTCCGAGGCCGAATGCGATCGAGATCAAATGACAAACAGAAATTATGGTGGTAAGTTTATTTTTTAATTACGATTTTGTTATTCTACAAGTTATTATAGTAAATATTACACTATAAATGGATATAATAGAAATGTTAAGGATCAATTAAATATTTTTGAAACTAATTACATATCAAAAATATATTAAAATAATTGTTTTTCGTATGTAAACGACAGATAATGAACCTGGTAAGTCCATATGTTCGAAAATTAGATATAGGATGTTCAAAAATTAATTTTGAAAAAATCTTTCACTGAGTTTCAATCGAGCGAAATTGAATTCATTAACAAGTTGAAGCCACGGCAAACCCCACCGAAGTGGGGAATTCTATTGTTAATGGATTTAACGATTTTTGTAGCATGACTCATTTTTTTATATGTTTGTTAAATAATCAAGTATCTCTTTTGCAAAACGAATTAAATACTACTGGCTCACCCGCCATGCCCATCGTATACTCAAATATTTGATATTTCTGTGTTTTTTTCAGTTATTGCTAAACCTCAAAATAAATATTAGTAAGTTTTTTATTATTATTATTTAATTTTTTATTAAGTTTGAATCTACTAACAACTTTTTTGGCAAATTAACAAATTCTTGCAAAAGAGATACAATAAATGTTTGCATGTTTTGTGACTAATTTTGCGCATTTTTGCAACAAATTAAATAATACGATTTTTTCCACGATTATTTTATGAAAACGCACCTGAATGTTTAACTACAGAGCCTTCTTAAGACCCCTTAGACCCTTCATAAGACCCCTTAAAAAGGGACTCAAGCTCCCTATAAGGGGCCTGAGTACCCCTAAATAAATTGAGGACATACAAGAGTACCCCTAGATATTTAGGGGACCTATAAATTTGGGGCGTTAAACCTTTTAAGTTGGCTCTGTTAGAGAATGGTGATTTTTTTTTGAATTCTGCACCAATTTTTGAGTTTTTTGCACCGATTTAAAATAGTTTTTGCGTTTTTGAATTACTTTAGCAATCTGTAATCCGAACTAGTCCAGTAGTTTGAATACCATAAATTCGGATTATTGAAGTTACACTGTAATATTTTTTATTGAGATTAAAATTTAGATTGTTTTTTTTTTATATATATTGTAACCTCGTTAATTCCACTCCAGTAATCCGAACTATCAAGCCACTTATGTTAACGGTTGTTTAAATAATTTTTTTACTACACTGTTTGCATTATTAAATCTACACTGTTATTTGAATTATTGGATTTAAATTCATTTTGCAACATTTTTAAAATTTGTAACCACGTTAATTCTGATCCAGTCATCCGATCCAGTGATTCGATTGCACTGTTATAATCGCATTATCGAGGTTACTATGTTTTTTGGTTGTTTATGTTAGAAAATATCGAGTTTTTAAAAATTAATGTTGTAACTATTGTGATCGTGTAGTATATTTTTGTTTGTAATTTTTATTTTTCAGTAAATAAAAGAGGTAACGGCAAGGAAGGCAAAAATACCGAAGAAATGCGCAAACTGATTGAGAGGTCAGTTTTGATACAAAAATCCCTAATTTTTAAATATTCAATCATTAAAAAATACTAATCATTTCTTTCGGTCTTGGGTTTTCAAATATAAACAATTAACATAATTTTAAATTGAATTTTTCTAATATTTTGTACATTTTCGAAGTTCTTTATGTTTTAACATTTGTTCGTTTGTCCACAATCTGTCCCTGTTTCATCATTATAAGTGGAATTAGGACAGATCAGTGGACAAACGAACACATCTAATAAAATAATTCATTCATGGTTCTGGTGTTTTCCCCTTATAACCGCAAAAATCTAGGAACTTACTGTTTTTTGTGTTGGTTTCATGAACCGCGCAATCTCTCAAACAGGAAATCGTAAGTGTTGTATTTGTGGGTAGTGCATGTGGTATTTAATCCGCTTGGTGTTTAGTCCGATTTATTTATGAAATTCTAGGTACAATAGACTAAGTTTATCTCGAATCCGCTTGAAATTTCGAGGGACTTCCCCTATTTAAACCCCCCGATACATCATAACTATATAAAGTAGCTTCAAATATTCGTTTAAGACTTATAATTGTATATTTTACATGTTCATATTTTTCCCAAGGTTTACTTAACTTGGCGGCAAGTGCCTGGGCACTTGCCACCAAGATATTTGAGTTACCGGGACATGTTTACAATTTTTAAGAAAAACTTGTGAAATTGTGGATTAAACTACAAAATACTGTTTTTTTTTTACTGTAGGCGTTCCATATATTATTAACTTAGGGTTCATGGCGCAAAATTTAAATTGTGTTAGGTAAAAATAATTTAAAATATAATAATTATAAACTAAAAGCAGTGTAAAACGGCTCTAAGACTGTAGTTAAGAAATGTATCTCTTTTTAATTTAATTTCTCCTTGAAAGTGACTCCGAATTTCGAGTGGCTTAAAGCATCGGGACAAACTTAGTCGTATAATGTAGTAGCACCCAATAATAATTATAATTTTTCAGTGTTTAATATATATTTTGCATTTTACATACTAATAAAATAATATTTAATTTATTTTAATTATAACTTGTTCCTGCACTTTTTCATGTTAATTATTTATTTTTGATAGTTAAAAAATGTTTATTTATTTGTATTTATAGAAACGAAGCCCCCCAATACAACCAAACAAACGGGGGACTCACAACCTACGATACTGTGGCAGTGTAACTTGTAAACCAATCAAATCAATGCACCTCGTAACTCCCACATTCAGGCCACACCCCCTTACGAGACGTCGCTGCCCGTACAAGCCACGCCCCCCTACCAAGGGCGTGTACACGCACAACCTAACCTATTCTATAAATAAAGAAATCTTGTATTTTGGATGCGTTTTAAATTAACTATGTTTTATTTGCAGCATTATTTTTTGTGAATATATAAAATGCATTAGGTTTTTTAGGTTAGAACATCCAAAATATGAGATTGATTCGATTCGAATGTATTGATTTATTTGTTGTGTTTTATTTTGAGATTAGCTTATGACTTTTTGTCGCCTCTAGCCTGAAAAAAGTTGTTTCCGTCGAAGATTATTTTTGAAATTTTTACAAATTTTGAAAAAAAAAACAGGGAGGCTCAAAAGTTTGTGATATTTTTGCGGTTTGTGAATAAGTCTATTCTCTTCATGTATATTGAACTCTGTTTTAATTTAATTTCGTTTTTAAACCCCGTTTAGGGGATTTTAGTCGGTAGATTGATCATGTTGGTACGATTTTGTCCGAACTAAATAATTTAGACTATTATTTAACGATTTAAGCAACGATTTAAAATGGCGGATTTACAACGATTTAATTTAAAAACGTCTAAAATTAATTAATCTAAACTAATTACTGCCTTCTATGCAATTTTTCACTCAATTTAAATGTGCCAAAATTTTGTACACTGTTACGGAGAAACAAAATGGCTACCAACATGAAACAAAAATTGATTTTGTGTATAAATATTTAAATTCCTAATTAGAGCGTTTTGCTGTATGCACTAAAGTCCATAAAATACCAAAACTTTTTTCATTTCGTTTTGCCCCCAAAAACGAAAAACAACAAGCTTTACTAAGGTTGTGCCATTTTTAGCAGCTTTTTAACCGCTATATATTTAACAGAGTTAAACAGCTGTTAAATGGACAAAAATTAAACAATACTAAATAGATATTTAACTGTTTGTTGTCGATTTTTTGTCTCTAATCTAAATGTGTGAAAAACTCGGACATTTTTATCGTATTTTTAAATATATTTAATTAAAAATGCGATTAATTCGTATAGTTAAACCAGTGATTATTGTTTATAAATTCGTGAAATATTTAAAAATACGATTTAAAATCTTGAGAAAGTTTGTCTATGTCAAATTGTAGTCTTGTATTTATTATTAGCGACAAATTAAACGTAATTTTAAGATTATATTAGCTAAAACGTCTGAAATATATATTTAAAAATCGGACCTATTTACTCGTAATTGTAAATTTTATTTTTTTTTTTTTTTTTGACTATTTTGCGAAATTATCTCAAAATTTTAAATTGCTTCTACTTATTAGGAAAATTTTACGATTTAAATTAATTTTAGATCATAAATTATCTTTTAAATAATATATTATGGTGCTAAAGCCTTCCAATTGCAAATTTTACATTTATTTTAAAATTTAACCATTAGATCAACGATTTAAATTAATTTTAGATCATGAATTATGATTTTAATAATATATTATGGTGCTAAAGCCTTCCAATTTTTTTTTTTTATACATTTTTGAGACTATTTCGCAAAATTATACTCAACTGAGCCCAAGTATATTCAAAATGTTTACCATTTTAAATATATTTGAGTCCAGTTTAAATTAAATTTGCTTGTAATTATGGAAATATTCGTAGTTCATTCGAAATTTATTCGATAAATGTCTAAAAAAATCCAGTCGATGTGAAGTTGGCAACGCAACTTCGTTGCCAACTTCATGTGACGCGATTTTTACGTATTCAATTTACAGTGTGCTATTCAAATTTAAACATAGTCGTAGGTTTAAAACTAGGATTAAGATTTGTCCATTGACAGTAAAAATAAGTTACCTTTTTTATTAGTAATATTTGTACATTAATTTTCTCGTTATTCAAGAATACAAAAAAAAAACAATTTTCGACTTATTACAGAAATAATTAAATAATAATCAAAATTAGTCTTGAATAACTCTAAATAATTGCGCGATTTTCAGCTTTTGTTTTTAATAGATTTTAATTAGTAATTTATTTAATACTCAATTTGTTTTTTTTTTTAATATTATGTATTTTTATTTACAAAACAAAATATTTGCCGCATGATAAGAATGATAAGTGATTTTTTATAACGAAAGCAAAGGGTTAATTATTTAACCCTTTTGAAATGGAGATTGATTGTTCTTCAAGGGAAATATTTTGTGTACGCCAAAGTAATCTTGTGTTATCAAATAAAAAAATAAGAAAATTTACATAATTGTTTTATTATAACACATATCCAGTCCTAAAAACCAGAAACACTATTATATATTAACAAAAATCAACATTATATACTCTATTTGTACATAACATTACATATTTATGCCTAAAAATGTATTTAAGAGTACAAAATTTCAAATTATCAATTGAAAATAGCGCTATTTGTTCTGTACCGGAAACAGGAAGCCCAAAACCCGACCACCATATTAGCCGTATTCTTTTTATACCTAATCTCAGCTTGTTTCGGTTAAAATTCATTTTCTCGCTCTGTCTACACATGGGGCAGACAGAGCAAAAACATGACATTTAATTGAGCCTAGTTGGGATTTTAGGTAAAAGAATACAGCTATTTTAACATGGCATTCGCCTATACTAACTTTAGTCATCTTATAGGCAAAAAGGCTAAACGTTGCGCAACGTTGATCATTCTAAACGATATTTACACATGTAATAGTCTACAAGAAAATAATTATACATTTATTTCGCATGTAATAATCCATAAAACAATTAATTAATGTACATTTATGCAATTTATACTCTTGGGAAGCTTATTGTAAATATACGAGATCGATATTTCAATAGTTTGCTCAACAGTTGGTAACAGAATAATCAGCTTCCTGATGTTTCTGATGCGCAACGTTGTATTCTTTTTATACAAAAGCTCTGCTAGTTCAATTAAATGCCATGTTTTTGCTCTGTCTGCCCCATGTGTGTAGACAGAGCGAGAAGATGAGTTGTAACCGAAACAAGCTGAGATTGTGTATAAAATAATACGGCTATTGTAAAAGAATACGACTATTGTTAAATTGATCTTACACAACATCTCAACTAGTTCAATTAAATGCTATGTTTTTGCTCTGTCTGCCCCATGTGTGTAGACAGAGCGAGAAGATGAGTTGTAACCGAAACAAGCTGATATTAGCTGTATTCTTTTTACACAAAATCTCAGCTAAGCTCTTGTTCTTGCTCTGTCTGCCCCATGTGTAGACAGAGCGAGAAGATGAGTTTTAACCGAAACAAGCTGAGATTGTGTATAAAAAGAATACGGCTATTGTAAAAAGAATACGACTAATCTTACACAAAATCTCCGCTAGTTCAATTAAATGCCATGTTTTTGCTCTGTCTGCCCCATGTGTGTAGACAGAGCGAGAAGATGAGTTTAACTGAGATTGTAAAAAGAATATGACTAATATTAAATTGATTAACGGAACATTTTGACTAATTTAATTAATGAAAACGCGGCAATTTGAATTAACAAATAGAAAATTTGTACTTATGAATAGATTTTAGCTTATAAATATGCGATGTTATATACAAATAGATTAAATTATGATTGATTTATGTAAAATTATAACGGTGTACATAAATAAATTGAAATTGATCCATTGTTTTAATAATAAACACGATTTAAAATTGATTTTGTTGTAAAACGTTTTATTTAAATATGAAAATGACTAAACATTTTTGCAACGTTGTAAACAACGTATGAAGTTTCTGTAAATCAATAAATTGTAGTTTTCCTCTAAATTGAATGAAAATTACTTTGATAATTGTATGTTTTGAATAAATTAACTTAAGTGTAGTGAACCTCTGTTTAATTTGTGAGATAATTCGTTAAAGTTAGGGTTATAATTTCGTGTGATTAATAAATAATAATGGGTAGTGCTTTAAAAGATGTGAATATTAAAGAGGACCACGCAAAAGATTTAATGTTGAGTAAAAATAGTGATTTTATTGCAAATTATGGGACATCCGATGATAATTTTCTGTACGGAATGACCGATTATCTTCGGATGTCTGGCATTTATTGGAGCCTAACGGCCCTAGATTTAATCGGGCAAAGACAACGATTGCAACAAAATGAAATAATTGAGTTTATCAAAAGTTGCCAAGACGAATCGGGGGGGATTAGCGCTAGCGTGAATCATGATCCGCATATATTATATACGTTAAGTGCAGTGCAAATTCTTTGTATTTACGACGAAGTTACGGCGATTAATGTTGACGAAGTCGTTAAATACGTCGCTTCGTTGCAACAATCGGATGGAAGTTTTACAGGTTTGGAAAATTAAATTTTATTATTCATTCAACATACAGGAATTATGGACTAAAACGACAGTTTATACAAATACTAGCGGAATAATAACAGTTAATGAACTATCTTTTGTTTTCTTGCTTTCTAGGTTTATCTCCTTTATATTCATTCGTTTTTTTTTTCATGCTTTCCCGGTTTTAATGTCTCTCATTCAATTTATATTCGTCATTCAGGTGCCTAATTTTCTTATTCTCCCTATTCATCTCCCTTTCTTTTTTATCCCTATACTTACTACTTCATAAAACATAATAAAAACGGTTTTGAATCAATTTTTCCTAAACATTTGTCGAAAATTACTTAATTATTGGTCTAATTCTCCTTATTTATCTCTCTTTCTTTTTGATCCCTTTACTTATTACTAGGTATAACGAAGTAAAAACTGTTTTAAACCAATTTTTCGTAAACATTCGTCGAAAATTATTTAATTTTCTTATTCTCCCTATTCATCTCCCTTTTTTTTTTATCCCTATACTTATTACTTCATAAAACATAATAAAAACGGTTTTGAATCAATTTTTCCTAAACATTTGTCGAAAATTACTTAATTAATGGTCTAATTATCTTATTAATCTCTCTTTCTTTTTGATCCCTTTACTTATTACTAGGTATAACGAAGTAAAAACTGTTTTAAATCAATTTTTCGTAAACATTCGTCGAAAATGTTTTAATTTTCTTATTCTCCCTATTCATCTCCCTTTCTTTTTGATCCCTATACATAATACTTCGTAAACATTCGTCCAAAATTACTTAATTAATGGTCTAATATTCTTATTCATCTCTCTTTCTTTTTGATCCCTATACTTATTACTTTGTAAGACAAAGTAAAAACGGTTTTAAATTAATTTTTCGTAAACATTCGTTGAAAATTACGTAATTATTGGTTTAATACTCTTATTCTCGCTATTCATCTCCCTTTCTTTTTGTTCCATACGCTTATTACTGCGTAAAACAAAGTAAATACGGTTTTAATTCAATTTTTCGTAAACATTCGTTGAAAATTACTTAATTATTGGTTTAATATTCTTATTCTCGCTATTCATCTCCCTTTCTTTTGGTTCCATACGCTTATTACTTCGTAAATTAAAGTAAATACGGCTTTAAATCAATTTTTCATAAACATTCGTTGGTAATTACTTAATTATTGGTCTAATTTTCTTATTTTTCATATTCATCTTTTTTTTTATCAATAACATACAGTGTTTTCTCGGTCCATCTCTTTTTTATTCGTCATTCTTACATACATATTTTTTATGCTTTCTCAGTTTTAATTTCTCTCGTTCTATTTATATTCGTCATTCATGCGTCTAATTTTCTTATTCTCCCTGTTCATCTCTCTTTCTTTTTGACCCCTATACTTATTCTCCCTTTCTTCTTGATTAATATACTTATTACTTCGTAAAACAAAGTAAAATCTGTTTTGAATCAATTTTTCGTAAATATTCGTCGAAAATTATTTAATTATTGGTTTAATTTGCTTCCTCTCCCTATTCATCTCTTTTTCTTTTTGATCCCTATTCTTATTACTTCGTAAAATGAAGTAAAACGATTTTAAATCAATTTTTCGTAAACATTCGTCGAAAATTACTTTTTTGTTTAAATTATGATTACAAGATTAATTCTTGCCTAAAAGCAATAATAATAATTGTTTATTAGGAGACAAATGGGGCGAAGTCGATACGCGCTTTTCGTTTTGCGCGGTTGCGTGTCTCTCATTATTAAATCGCATGGACGCGATAAATATTGAGAAAGCCGTTGAATTCGTACAGAATTGTATGAATTTCGATGGCGGATTCGGATCGCGTCCGTTATCCGAAAGCCACGCGGGCCTAATTTATTGTTGCGTCGGTTTTCTATCGATTACCAATCGATTAGATGTAATCGACGGCGATAAATTAGGCTGGTGGCTATGCGAACGGCAATTACCGTCAGGGGGGCTAAATGGTAATTTATATATATATTTATATATATAAAAAATGGGCAAATAATTAATTTTTTAATAGGTCGTCCCGAAAAATTACCGGACGTTTGCTATAGTTGGTGGGTGCTTGCGTCACTTGCGATTTTAGGGCGACTACACTGGATAAACGCAAATTCCCTAGAACAATTTATCTTAGCTTGCCAGGACAACGAGACCGGAGGCTTTAGCGATCGTCCGGGCGATTTACCAGACCCGTATCACACATTATTTGGCCTGGCGGCCCTTTCGTTGTTGGGGCACAACGCTATTAAACCCGTAAACCCTACATATTGTATGCCTCAAGATGTTATCGATAAATTAAAACTTAAACCCCAAAAATTACATATCTAAAAGCTTAAAAATGTATATATATTACACTTATTTTATAAGTTTTTACAACTCTATAAACATGGAATTAAGAAATAAATGTATTTAAAACGATTTGGTTTTTATTTTAATACCCACTGTTACCCATAATTATATTTAAAAATGTTAAACAAATAAAATGTTTACTATATTCGATATATATAAGGCTCTGGAGACACTGGCGCACCATATATGTAACGTCGTTGCTGTATTTATATTTAAAAATGTCGAACAATTAAAATGTTTCCTATATTTGATATATAAGTCCTAACTGAGGCTCTGGAGGCACTGGCGCCCCATATATGTATCGTCGTTAATATATTTATATTTAAAAAATCGAACAAATAAAATATTTACTATAATCGATATATATATATTTAGTCCCAGAGCCGTAAATGAGGCTCTGGAGGCACTTACGCCCTCTAAATTTACCGTCATTACTAAAAAATCGAATTTAAACTAGTAGATACACAGAAATATTAAAAAAAAAAGGGAAATATGATTTTAAATGTTAAGCCCGGTAAAACGAAATTAAGTTGTGCGCAACTGAGGCATCAGTTGCCGCCAAAAAGTAAACAGAATGTACGGTGAGAAAAACTATTTTTATCAAGTGATACATTGTATACTTAATACTGTTTATATTATAAAATAAATTACTATATATATATAATTGGCCGCTGTTTTAAGTGAGGTTCTGGAGGCACTAACGCCTAAATTAATAATAGTTACAAAAAAATCGCAATAAAACTAATAGATTCACAGAAATATTTAAAAAATAGCAAATATTATTTTGTTTGTCAAGTCCGGTAAAGCGAAGTTAAGTTGTGCGTAACTGAGGCATCAGTTGCCGCCAAAAAGTAAACAGAATAGAAAAACTAATTATTATCAAGCGATACATTTCAAATTGTATACTTGATACTATTTATATTATAAAATAAATTAAATGTTTGCTATATATAATTGGCCGCAGTTTTAAATGGCGCTCTGGAGGCACTAACGCCAAAATTATTCATCGTTACTTAAAAAAAAAAATCGACATTAAACTAGTAGATTCACAAAAATTTTGTGAAAATAGCAAATATTAATTTAAATGTAAAGTCCGGTAAAACGAAATTAAGGTGTGCGCAACTGAGGCATCAGTTGCCGCCAGAATTTTTATCAAGCGATACTTGATTTCTACATTATAAAAACAATTTATTTGGATGTTAGTGTAGGGTTTTTTGCATATAATTTATTGTTTAATACATTTTAGCAACAAACTAAGTGCCTTTTGAATATTAAATTGTTTAATAAAACATAATAAATACGTATTTCGCAAATAATTACATTATATTTATGAAAAATATAAATTCTCCATAAGTAATTTCACAATAATATAACAAAAAGTTCGTACTTACTGTAATTAACGTCTCGCCTTTGAAATTGTTGTTCTGTACACAAAAAAAAATTATTTACACTCACAAAACAATTTATAAAATGACAATTACTTACGAATGCGTATGTTTCGAACCGGATAAAACGATATAAGCACTTTGCATTTCTTTCTGTTTGTGTTGTAACATATTCAAAGTACCCAAAGGCGTATCGGTTGAGCTCATTTTCTTCATTAACTATTAAAAAAAAAAACATATAATTAATTTAATTCCCAAAATACTTCATTACCGATCATTTATACCCCTTCTTGTTCCGATTTCTTAATCCGTTTCTCAATCTTATTTTTACCAGGACCTTTTCCGTGAAACTTATGCGACAAATAACGAAACGCCTCTTTCGGGTTCAATACTCTGCCATCATCATCGATATATTCTAATTTTACGTTTGGCCGGAACGTATCTTTTTCCTTAAAGTCCTGAGTGGGGCCCTGATATCGCTCTCGCCGCCCCCCGAATTTATCGTCGTCACTAAATAATCGTAATTTAACAGTAATAGTATTTATTGAAAACTGACGCATCGGTTACCGCCAAAAATAAACAGAAGTTACGGGGTTTTCTCGGAACTAAATGAAACTAAAAGGTCCCCTAATTTATTGAAATTAAAGAGAAATAGGAAAAAAAAAACATTTTTTTATAGTCCGGTAAAGTGTATTAAAGTTATGCGCAACCGAGGCATCAGTTACCGCCAAATATAAACAGAATTTACGGGGTCTTCTCGGTACTAAATAAAACTATAAGTTCTGAGTCGTCCCCTAATTTATTGAAATTAAAGAAAAATAGAAGAAAAAAAGTAAAAATTACGATTTCTTATAGTTTAGTCTGGTAAAGTGTATTAAAGTTGTGCGCAACTGACGCATCAGTTACCGCCAAACATAAACCGAAGTTACGGGGTTTTCTCGGTACTAAATAAATGTATAAATTACGTGAAACTATTGAATATAAATAATATATAACATTATATTTGGTTGGAATGGGGCCCTGGTATTGACCACAACCCCACCCCCCCCCCTCCCTAATTGAAATTAAATTAAAAAAAGAAAAAAAGTAACAATTACAATTTTTTATAGTTAAGTCCGGTAAAGTGTATTAAAGTTGTGCGCAACTGACGCATCACTTGCCGCCATACATATACTAAATTTAGGGACTTTAATTTATATACAAAATATTTTGCAATTAATGTTCGTAGTACTTACCCATACGTCTTATCTTCAATAGAGTAATGTCGCGCTTGCAAATGGGCAAATTTGCTAGTAGATGGCCGATTATTCTCCTCTTTGTCCAAATATCCTTTGCTCATCGCTAATTTCAGGGCAGAGCCAACGCCAGCGCCCACATCCGGTTCTTCGTCCAAGATGGGCGCTTCCGGCGGAGCAATATGCGTTTCAGTTACGTCCATCAAGTCTACATTGTTCCAAGCGGACGTTGATTGATGCTCCGGGGAAGTGGATGGCGATTCTTTAATATCTCCATCGAAATCTATTAAATCAGCGTCTTCGTCGCGATTTCCTGCTTTACCATACGTAGGAATATCGCCTAATGTTCGGCAAAACTCTGCGGTTGAGTTTAGAACAATTGAGCCGCCGTCTTCACTGTGTTGTACTTCCGGTTCTTGTTTAATGAGTGAACTAACCGATGGTAAGGTTGTTAGAGCCTCTTTTTGTTTGATACGGCGAGCTTTATGGAGCGCACGCTCTAAATTAGCGTCTTCTGGTTCAGGTTTATAATTATCTAGGATTGGTTTCATTGCTAGCCGAGAAAAAGATGTTCTTGTCATTATAACTCAAAAAATTACAAATTTGCACGTTCATAATAACATAATAAACACTCGCGGCAAATATAACCAATTAAAATCCGTAATTAGTGCCCTTTACAGCGCCCAATCTAAATAGTAGGTCATTGAACCCCATTTAAATTTGCCGGTATATTTAAAATGTAGAATAAAAGTCCCCAGCTTAATGAATTAGTTGCCCGTAAGTGCCTTGGGGTATTCCGCCAACATTGAGCTATTTTCCCCGAATTATTTAATAAGAATAAGTCTTGCTAGAATCTTATAGATTTTTTGGTGCATTTAATATAGGTAACTAGATGAACACGTTGGCAGTATGTGCCCATATCATATACAGAAGTACACTTGTCACAGATATTATGTAATTTTTTCTCCGGTTTATCAAGAATATGTCTTGGTAGAATCTTATAGATTTTTTGGTGCATTAAATATAGGAAACTAGATGAACCTGTTGGTATAATGTGCCCATATCATATACAGAAGATCGATATAATAATAATGTAATTTTTTCTCCTGTTTATTTATTAAGAATGTCTTGGTAGAATCTTATAGATTTTTTGGTGCATTAAATATAGGAAACTAGATGAACCTGTTGGCATTATGTGCCCATATCATATACAGAAGATCGATATAATAATAATAATGTAATTTTTTTCTCCGGTATATATCTTGCTAGAATTATATAATTTTTTGGTGCATTAAATATAGACAACTAGATGGACCTGTTGGTAGTGTGCCCATATCATATACAGAATATAATACACTTGTCACCGATATTATAATAATAATGTAACTTATTTCCCGAATTATTTATCAAGAATGTCTTATAGATTTTTTGGTGCACTAAATATAGCATTATATGCCCATATCATATACACTTGTCACCTATAATATAATTATTTTCTCCGGATTACTTATCAATGTGTCTTGATAGAATTTCATAAATTTTAATATAGGAAACTAGATGAACCCGTTGGTTTTATGTGCCCATATCATATACAGAGTTCAGTGCACTTGTCACCGATATTATAATAATAATGTAAATTTTTCTCCGATTTATTAATCAAGTTATTCATTTCATTTAAAATGTAAATTAAAAGTCCGCAATTTAATGAATTAGATGTCCGTGAGTGTCTTGGGGTTTGCCGCCAACATGAAGCGATTTTCCCCGGATTATTTATCTTTGTAAAATCCCATATATTTTTTTTTATAAATTAAATATAGGTAACTATATGAACCCGGTGGTATTATGTGCCCATATCATATACTTTTCACCGATATTATAATAATAATGTAATTTTTCTATAAGGAATGTTATTGTAACTTACCGGGTAAATCATCAATGTCCATCCAATCGGTGAATTCGCCTTTGCTAGGCGCGGGATCCCCCCGTTTCTCCGCCAATTCCCGCCTCCTAGACCCATGATCTGAAGCTTTCGCAGCTTCAGCGTCAACTTGCGCCGCCAATTCAGCGGCTGTAAGCACTCGCGACTTTTGGCGTAGCTTTTTCTTTTTCAATTTCGGCTTTTTGAACTTCGTCATTTCCTCTTCCGTATAATATTCAGATGCTAGATTAAGTTCAGGCAAAATTAAACTTTCCAATCGTTTATTCGACAGTTTTTCTTTAACCGTCTGCGCCACAGACTTCCGGAATTCAGCCGTTGTGGAAATATCACCGATGACAAAGTCTTTTTTCTGGACGCCGTCGATCTCTTCATCGTATTTCGATAGCAATGATTTTTTTTTTGCGTTTCCGAATTCATCGAATTCGTCGTCGTCGTACGCTTTGTATCCGGGTTTTGTTTTTTTGTTTTCGTTACTTTTCTCGTAGCGTTCGTCGTCCACCATGTTCACATTGACGAGAACATCACGGTCCTCGGCTAAGACGTCCGAATCTTTTAGGGTAAGTATTACGTTTTTGCCGTCGGTGAAATTGCTAACGGCATGCTCGACCTTTAGGCCCTTTAGGTGCCGGTCGGAGTAAACGCGAGCCTTTTTCGCTTTTGTTGCTGATTCGACAATATCACCGATGCCGAATTCGGCGTCGAGTTCCTCCAGCACTTTTGCCTAAATCAATTTATAATTTCGTATATATATATAAATACTCAAAAGTATGTTTTATGTGTGTAGAACGCTTATTTTGTGTTGTTAATCAAACCCTTCTTACCCTTTTCGCAGCTTGTGCCTTTTCGAACTGAATCCTCCGGTTCTTCTCCACCCACGATTCAGCGTCCTCCTCCTCATCCGACTCGCCCAACGTTTTCACCCTCGACAACTTCGCATCAATATGCCGTTTCTCCTTCTTCTCCGATAACCGCCTCCGCAATTTCTCCTGTTTCCGTGATTCAGAGATATTCGACGCAGGTTTATGATAGAATTCCCCTAAATCATCTTTGTGCTTCGAATGCTCATCTTTCGAACGGCCCGACGAAGAATCGGCCGAATGACCAACTTCTAACGGTTTGAGGCCAAGCTTCGCACGAAGCTTATTGGTTTCGTCGATCGAAAGACTGTCCACCGATTGGTTCGTTGTCGGGGGGGAGGAGTCTCTGATTTGCGGCGGGGGCGGGGTCGAGTCGCGGTGGTGATGTTGCGGCGAAGGCGCAAGAATGTCGGAGCCTTTTTAGGGGTCAAAGTGAGGCCGGTTTAGTTAAGTTTTGATTAGTCTAAACTATGGTTAATATAATTTACAAGATTTGGTTAAAATATTTAGTAAATTAATCTAACGAATGTTGGAGCCATTTGCGGTTCAAATTTATATGGAGTCTAGTAATTAATTGTTTTGATTATTATAACCACAGTTAAAATAATTTTTACGATTTAGTAGTCGTTGCAAGCAAATATAACCACGGTTAAAATATTTAATAAATTAATTTAACGAATGTCGGAGCGATTTGAGATCCAAATTTATATTGTGTCTAGTTTTTGGTTATATTGATTAATATAACCACGGTTAAAATATTTAGTAAATTAAATTAACCAATGTCGGAGCCATTTGGAGTTTAAAGTTATATTGAGCCCAGTTTGGTTAAGTTTTGAGTAGTATAAACCATGGTTAACATACATTTCAAGACCTGGTTAATCGTTGACTACAGTAAATATAACCACAGTTACAATATTTAGTAAATATTTTAACGAATGTCGGAGCGATTTGGGGTTCTAATTTATATGGAGTTCAATTTTCGGTTTAATATATTAATATAACCACTGTTAAATATTTAGTAAATTAAATTAACCAATGTCGGAGCCATTTGGGGTTTAAAGTTATATTGAGCCTAGTTTAGTTAAGTTTAGAGTAGTATAAACCATGGTTAACATACATTTCAAGACCTGGTTAATCGTTGACTACAGTAAATATAACCACAGTTACAATATTTAATAAATTAATTTAACGAATGTCGGAGCGATTTGAGGTTCTAATTTATATGGAGTTTAATTTTCGGTTTAATATATTAATATAACCAGTGTTAAAATATTTAGTAAATTAAATTAACCAATGTCGGAGCCATTTGGGGTTTAAAGTTATATTGAGCCTGGTTTAGTTAAGTTTTGAGTAGTATAAACCATGGTTAACATACATTTCAAGACCTGGTTAATCGTTGACTACAGTAAATATAACCATAGTTACAATATTTAGTAAATTATTTTAACGAATGTCGGAGCGATTTGGGGTTCTAATTTATATGGAGTTCAATTTTCGGTTTAATATATTAATATAACCAGTGTTAAAATATTAGGAAATTAAATTAACCAATGTCGGAGCCATTTGGGGTTTAAAGTTATATTGAGCTCAGTTTGGTTAAGTTTTGAGTTAACCTGGTTAATCGTTGACTAAAGTAATTAAAACCACGGTTACAATATTTAGTAAATTAATCTAACCAATGTCGGAGCCATTTAGGGTTTAAAGTTATATTGAGTCGTTTTTTGCTATTTTGGTTTATATAACCATGGTTAACATAAATGTTAAGACCTGGTTAGTCATTGACTAAAGTAAATATAACCACGGTAGATTAATAACTGGACTCAAAATAAATTAGAACCTAAAATGGCTCCGACACTAGTTATAATGTCGGAGCTATTTGAGGTTCTAATTTATACTGAGTCCAGTTTTGGGTTATTTTAGTTAATAGAACCATGATTAAAATGACTAGTTAGTCGTTAATTTTAGTATAATATTCAATAAATGACCAAAAAACCGCATATTTCGACTTACCATCGCTTTCAAATTCTTTTTGGCGTGTCGGTTTTTCATGTCGTTTTTCCTTGTGGTGTCTGCGATGTCGGTGCTGTTTCTCGCGAGGCGGCGGCGGCTCCTCTGTATTTGAGGGGCTTCGGTGCCGTCGTTTGCGGCTGTCTTTGCTGCTTTTAGCTTTTTTAGTACTAGAACCCATAACTCTTATTTAGTAAAACTGGCCAGTTTTGCAAAATAATGAGTTATGTGGATGATTCACTTGAAATCAACCGACCATTTGAGCAGATTTCGGAGATCCAATCGTAGTTTAACACAAAAGTGTAACAGAAACGTTTTGACAGAACCCCATGACACTCGCCTGAAGTTAGCTACATCAAACATGACATATTAGATCTAAAAATTAGATCATACGCATTATGACCCATAAATAACTATTTTATTACAACAATATATTCAATAACTATAATACCAAATTCTATTAATTGTAAATAAAATTTATTAAAAACAAAGTCAGTTTTACATTGTTAAAAAATGTGTAAAATGAAAGTCAGTTTTACATTGCTAAATAGTTCAAAAAAATAGATAGGCTAAATAAAATTGCAGGATTTATTTAAAAAAGTAAAACATAAATATAAAAACATCACATTTCATTAAAAATTAATTATTAAATGACGACGTATTCTGTAAATCGATATGGGGCCACGGTTCCGAATCGCTCTCCGCATCCTGCTCATGATCCGACAACGGGGCTCCGCCCTCAGGGCCCCCCTCCCCCCCGTCCTGCGACGAACTCCCCGTACTCATATAATAACTATTATCTAATTTATTAGACCCTAAACTACGCCCAAGCGAATGTAAACCTTCCAATGCTCGCCGATTCTTTGGCTCTAAACTATAAACAACCCCCAAATTTTTAGAACACCATAACTTCAATTCTGAGTTTCCTTCTTACTTTAAAGCAATATTATAATGTTCAAACGCCTTCTTATCATTGGTTAACTTCGCATAAATGTCGCCAAGACTCTGGTGTAACCGTGACGTTGGTGTAAGCTCGATATGTTTGAGTAGAAGCGCTACCGCTGACTCTAACGCTATTTCCTGCTCGTAACACTCAGCTAGGAGGTAAACGGCTGGTAGAAATGCACCGGTACTACTTTGGTCTAAACGTACAGCTCGTTCTAGAAGCGATCTGGCTTTTGGTACGGTCATAGGGTCCTTCATTAGGACCGAAGCGTAGAGCTAAAGAATGGAGGGGCGGCCATTTTGTTTTTAACCTCAAACTAGCGTATTTACAATTCAAAAATACGTCAGTTTGTTTTTAATTAGTTTAGCGGGAACATAGAAACGCTTGGCGGGAAGGCACGCATCAGTTAAGACATGATTTTTGATAGTCATGGTGTAAGAATTTTATAGGCGGGGAACATATAAAAGTTTGGCGGGAAACGACGCATCAGTTGCCGAGTAACTTTTAATAAAGTTGGGCCGAAGAATATGTATTTTTTACATAAAAAATCAATTTTTAAAGTTTAGTTCGTTATAGAAACAGGAAAATATATATAAAAACCTCCCCAAATTAAATAATTTTAGGCCGGCAACATATAAAAGTTTGGCGGGAAACGACGAATCAGTTACCGGGTAACTTCTAAAAACGTTGGGTCGATGAATATATATTTAAAAAGTATCAATTACACAATTTTACATTAAAAAAACAATTTGAAACAGGAAAACATCCCCAAATAAAATATATAATAAAAGAAAAATTATTTTTCACGGCCAGAGTATAAAATTTTTATAGACCGGGAACAAATAAAACTTGGCGGTGAGTAACGCATCGATTGCCGGGTAATGCTTAAGTTGAGTCGCAATTATTTTTGACGCCTAAGGTATAAGAATGTTATTGACCGGGGACAAAGAAAAGTCTGGCGGGAAGCGACGCATCAGTTGCCGGGTAACTTTTAAAAAACTAGGGCAATTTTTTTGTATTAAAAAATCTTACTTTTAAAGCTCTAGGTGTTTGGCCAAACTGTTTACAGACGTTACTTGCAACAGATAGGGCTTCCCTAGCCCTATTCATACCAATGTAACTCGTTACTAGATATTCATGGGGCTCATATCTAAAATTATTTATTAATAAAACAACAACAAAAAAAATTAGAACTAAACTTACCTATACGGCGCGATTTGAATCGCCTCCCTTAATTGAACGGCTGCATCTTGATACTTTTTTAGGTCTAAAAGTATGCTACCTTTTAAAAATAGGGCTTCGACATTTCTAGGCGCCATAACACCCGCTTTTTGGGCAAAATAAGCCGCTTTCCCATATTTTTTAATTGCATACATATAATAAGCCATCGCAAGCCAATGCTCTGCGCTATATTGGCTTAATTCTAAGTCGACCGGGACAAGGCGTTCTAAGTCTTCGATTTCGAATGACTTAGAAAGCAAAGCAGCCAAAACATCAAGGCCTTGGTGCATATTAGGGTCTAGTGTATGAGCCTAAAACGACGAAGGCAAAATGACACCGCGGATATTCGGTCAGTTTGACTGAATGATGTTAAAACTTACACGCTGAAGGGTGGCTAGGGCCTTTTTCGAATCTAAATAGTGGTAGCATTGGCCTAATACGACTAAAAGGGTAACATTGTCTTTTAGTAAGCCGGGGGTGTCCATTGCCTGAAATGTAGTTGTAGCAGTTTTGTAATCGCGCGCATGCATTTCTGCTTGTCCCCGTAGCCACTGGTTTACCCATGATGTTGTTATTACATCAGATGTACCTAATTTCGAACGTTTATAACGGTCATAAAGCAATGTATAATAAATAGACAATTACCTTCTAACATTAACGAATTCACTTCAATTCCTTTTACCCCTAAAGCCAATAAAGATTCGGCGGCCTCGATGGCTAAAGGACAGTCCTATTCGACGAATAAAATTCAGACATTTTAATGAGTTACTCAAAATATTAGCAAACTATTAATTATATATATATAAACACTCAAATGTATGTGTGTGTTTATATGTTTGTTTATATGTAAGTTTATATATGAGTTTGATTATATGTAAGGTTTATATATGTAATTTAGTTTGCTTATATGTGCCTTGTTTATATGTAAGTTTGTTTATATGTGTCTTCGTTTATATGTGCCTTGTTTATGTGTAAGTTTGTTTATATGTGCGTTTGTTTATATGTGATTTTATTTATATGTGACTTTATTTATATGTGACTGTTTATATGTGACTGTTTATATGTGACTTTGTTTATATGTGTGTTTGTTTATATGTGTGTTTGTTTATTTGTATGTATGTTTATAAGTCACTTTCTATAAATGTGAATGAGTTAATATGTGACTGTGCTTATATGTAATTTTTTTTATATGTGACTGTGCTTATATGTAATTTTTTTTATATGTGTCTTTGTTTATATATGTCATTGTTTATATGTGACTTTGTTTATATGTAAGTTTGTTTATATGTGACTTTGTTTATATGTAAGCTTGTTTATACATGTGTTTGTTAATATGTAACTTTATTTATATATGTTTGTTTATATGTGTTTGTTTATATGTGACTTTGTTTATATGTGTTTGTTTATTTGTATGTATGTTTATAAGTCACTTTTTATATATGTGAATGAGTTAATATGTGGCTTTGTTTATATGTAAGTTTGTTTATATGTGTCTTTGTTTATATATGTCATTGTTTATATGTGACTTTGTTTATATGTGACTTTGTTTATATGTAAGCTTGTTTATACATGTGTTTGTTAGTATGTAACTTTATTTATATATGTTTGTTTATATGTGTTTGTTTATATGTGTTTGTTTATAAGTAACTTTGTTTATATATGAGTGTGTATATATGTAAGTTTGTTTATATGTAAATTTGTTTATATGTAAATTTGTTTATATGTGAGTTTGTTTGTATGTGGCTTTGTTTATGTGTGACTTTGTTTATATGTGAGAGAATTAATATGTTATTTGTAAAAATGCAAACTGGCATAGGCAAGAATCAAACCCCAACTTTCACAGTGTAAGTCGAGAGTCTTTACCTATACGCCAGAATTTAATAATTTATCTGTTGTATTCCGAACATTTGTTATAAACATTTTAAAATGATTATTTTTAATCGCTTTTAAAGTCTGCTAAATAAATAGACGAAAACGTTAAATTATGCAATTAGACAGATGGAACGATGAGTGAACTGTATTCTGTCAGTATTTTATAGATCGGGAAAATAGAAAAGTTTGGCGGGGAGCGACGCATCATTTGCCGATAATTAAAAAAAAAGTTAAACTATAGTTATAGTCGCAGGATAACAACAACAAATATGTATCTACATGTATGATTGATAATCAAAATGGCGGACCTATTAAAAATGGCGTACAATAACCGCAATCACTTCAAATAGTAAATCATTGATTTTAGTTACAAAAACACGATATAAAAAATAAATAATGGTGTTAATTGGCGTAGAAAAGTGGTACAAGTAGAAAACTTACTCTTAACACTTCTTTATAGCAGGAAATCGCGGATCGTTCCATGCCCGAATCCCGATACAAGTGCGCGAGCGCCATATTGATTTTAGACGATCGGGATCGGGCGGGTATTGTCTGTAAAATGTTAATGCCCTTCTGGAACTGTTTCAATTTGTAGTAACACAAGTAAATCTTGTATTTAATTTCGATGTCCGACAATTCTTTCACATTTTCCGCGACTTTATGAGCACTTTTATTTTTTAACATACTTTTCCGTTGCTGAAGCGCCTGACAATAGATTGTCTCGGCTTTTGCGTATTGCTCGAGGCGTAATAACGAATCGGCATATTGGACGTAAATTTGGCACTTTGTATGCGGCGTTATCTCGGACTTTTGGTCACAAATCGAGATTGCAAGCGAACATAATCGAGTTACATTCGAGTATAGTTCCTGCTCGTATAAGGATTTTATTTGTTCGGATAAATTCTTCATTTTTTAATTGATTAGAACAAATTCACAACAATTAGGTTAAAATATACATGCATGAAGTTGCAGCTGTCATACAAAGTACCAATTACACGATGTATCATAAAAAATACCATTTTTAATGCTAAATTTCGCTATTAAAACAAAATTTCAACAAAAAAACACCCCTAAACAAAATATCTAAGCTAAATTTTCCACCTCGTTTTTAGAACTAAATAAAATCTATAATTTCGTTCGTGTAAAACCGGTTTACTTCAGCCGACTTCAGGTCGTAAACAAACGTCAAAATAACACTTAAAAACACGTTTATTATATATTTATACGCTTTAAACTTAACTTAAACTTTTAAATATGGCTTTAGCGATGCAAAGAAAGACTAATGTGAGTTTAATTAATTATAAAACTTCATATATATTCGATTTAAAAGCGACTAATGTGATTTTAACCTCTAATTCGACTAGGTGAGGCTTCCTCCAGAAGTGAATCGAATTTTATATGTTAGAAATCTACCATATAAGATTACAGCTGAGGAAATGTATGATATATTCGGGAAATATGGCGCAATTCGGCAGATTCGAGTGTAAGTGATGGCTATTTTGTTCTAATACTCGATTTTTTAGCTCTAATACTCGAATTTTTTTAAATTACAATACTCGACTTTTTAGCTCTAATACTCGATTTTTTTAGATCTAATACTCGATTTTTTAGTTCTAATACTCGATTTTTTTTAGATCTAATACTCGATTTTTTAGTTCTAATTATTGACTATTTGGTTCTAATACTCGACTATTTAGTTCTAATACTCGATTATTCGGCAATTTTTGTTGCAGTGGCAATACACCGGATACCAGGGGAACAGCATTTGTCGTCTACGAAGATATATTCGATGCGAAAAATGCGTGCGATCATTTATCGGGTTTTAACGTTTGTAATCGATATTTAGTTGTTTTATACTATCAATCGAGTAAAGCATTTAAAAAGACTGATTTGGAAAAGAAACAAGAAGAAATCGATAAAATGAAAACGAAATATGGAATATCTACCGATGAATTAAAACGAAAATAAAAAAAATATGCTGTAATTTTATCGTCAATAAATCATTTTTTTTTTAATATTTTGTAACAGATTTATTATGTTGGAAACATTGGTCAGTGTTACCAATAAAAAATAAAAAATTATTCATTTATTTTTTGCGAAAGCCGGGGAAAACTAGTAAACTTTGTGCGCCACCGACGCGTCGATGTCGCACAAGTTTCTACGATTTTGCGGGGTTCTATTTTTTTTTTAGGGCATTTTTATTTTTGATAATTGTAATATTTTAGGTACGATTATTGTAATTTAATACATATTTGGGCATAAAATAAATATATAGCTTATAATAAACACGTGTTTTTGTTCAATTATTCAAATAATATATTTTACTGATGCGTCAGTCTTACCAACCAAAGAAAAAATAAATATTATAAGGTTTGTATATATATATATTCGGGAAATATGGCGCGTTTCGGCAAATTCGAGTATAAGTATCGACTATTTAGCTCTAATACTTGATTATTTACAAAATAAATTATGTTGGAAACACTGCTCAGTGTTACCAATAAAAAATAAAGAAAAATATTTTATTATTCGCGAAAGCCGGGGAAAACTAGTAAATTTTGAGCGTGACCGACGTGTCGGTGGCGCATAACTTTTCCCGATTTGGCTTGTATATTTTTTCAGGTTTTTATATATTCGGGAAATATGGCGCGATGCGGCAGATTCGTCGACTATTTAGCTCTAATACTCGATTTTTTACCAAAGGAGAAGTAAATAATTATATACACTTTCTATTTATTTTAGTAATAATATTTGATGATTTTTGTAGTTATGAATAAGAACAGATTAATATTAGAAAGTTTATATTTATTGAAAAGAAAGTCACAGTTATATAAATCATATAAAATAAAATGCTAACAATATAAAAATGCGTTTATACGATCACAAATTAAATGAAATCCCAAACATACACAAAACAAGCGACTTGAAATGAATACTAATGTAAACACCCGACATGCGCCCAATAGTTTCTAAATATGTTAAAATATTAGATTTATTTCGCGTAATGAATAATTCATAAATACGAATTAATTAATTTATTTTACGTAATTGTAAAGATGACACATTTTTTTAAATATTTGTTTGTTTTTTAATTGTTCATTTTAAACAAAAATTAATATATTTGGTATCAAAAAAGTATATATAGTTTGAGCTAAAAAAATACTTTTTTTCGTAGTTTTGAGTTTAAAAAAATGCTTTATAAATACAAAAAAAAACATTTTATGGTAAAACAATATGGCCGAAATATGTTTAAGTGCACTTTTGACGAAAAACCGATTTAAATTCTACATATTACACCTACAATTCCAAACAAATAAAAAAGAACAAAGTTGTATTTAGGTATTTACATTATTAACATGAAATTACGAACAAATTAAATATAATATATACACATTTCTAATAAACGTACATTTACATTATTTTTAATGTAAAAACGATTTGTTGTGTAATCATTTCATATTATATACAGAATTTCTGGTAAAAATCACTAATTAAATGTTAAATAATATCACTTCCTATACAAATTATATTGTAATATATAAAAATTTGACTTGAATTAGCAATTTTATTCTAATCTTTGCACAAAGTTCCGCGGAAGCCCTAAATTAATTAATTTCTCTTTCGGGGCGTCGATTATATCAGGGTTATAATGCAGTAGGGCTTCCCAACAAATCTCGGACAATTTCGGGATACAAACCCACACCGAATGTATATCGTTGCTTCGTTCGACCTCCAACTGGGCGTAAATACCCCCAAAAATGTACATTTTACCTAAAATCACCCACATAGCACACTTACACCTCCATAAACACACTAATTAACGCATACGGGACGCCATACTACTCTACCTCCGCTTTCAAAATGGCGCGGATACATATAAACATCCGCTTTTGAAATAACCCGGATATATAAATACCCGTGCCATTTCTAAAGTGAAACTAGAACAACTGGCCGCCATACTGCTCTACTACCGTAGAAATAGAACAATAGCCCACCATACAACTCTACCACTGCAGAAATAGAGCAGTAGGCCGCCATACTACTCTACTACTGCAGAAATAGAACAGTAGGCCACCGTGCTACTCTACTATCGTGGAAATAGAGCAATAGGCCGCCATACTACTCTACTACCGTGGAAATAGAGCAGTATGGCGACCTTTTTTCTATGTTTTATACTAAAAAAACAGTTTTTCGACTGGAAATTGAGTAAAATCGAATCTTACCTTCGGGAGTGATCGCTGAAGAGTGAAAATATGATGGTAACGTTAATCGACAAGACTTAATTAGTGTCCATCGTAATGAGGCAAGCTCTAATTTCCAAATATCTTCAAATACTGATAAACCATCGTAACCACCCGAAATAAAAACGTGAATATCGTTTTCGGTGTACATTTGAACTGCGCCATGACATCTAAGTGATTATAACACAATCCAGCTTCAATTTAGTGCACTTTTATAACAATTATTACAAAAATTATGTCAAATTTCATATATTTAGTGTTTATATATATATATATGTGTAGATAGAACCGTGGCATATGCATTTTGTTGATTATGTATATGCAACAAGTGTTAATTATGTTATTATGGACGTGTAAATTAATTTATTACACATTGCAGCGTACAATATTACAAAACTATCGAAACTGTAATGAATAGAACGCATTAAAAATTTGAAAAGAACTGTCACTAAACAAACATGGCGTCTATACAAGGCGAACTATATTTGATATTTTCTCCGCTAAAATAGCGATTAATCTAGCGATTAGTGCTTTATTATTACAAATTCATGTTCCTATAGTCATAAGGCCCAAAATAACTTATAAAATAGCCCTAGGTTGCGTTATATATATATATATATATATATGCCATGAGTGTTAATTATGTTATTATGGACGTGTAAATTAATTTAAAACAGATTGCAGCGTACAATATTACAAAATGTTCGAAATTGTAATGAATAGCGCAGATTAAACATGAATTACGTTGATTTGAAGCGAACTGTCACTAAACAAACATGGCGTCTATACGAGGCGAACTATATTTGATATTTTCTCCGCTAAAATAGCGATTAATCTAGCGATTAGTGCTTTATTATTTTAAATTCATGTTCCTATAGCCATAAGGCCCAAAATAACTTATAAAATAGCCCTAGGTTAGGTTATATAAATGCCATGAGTGTTAATTATGTTATTATGGACGTGTAAATTAATTTAAAACAGATTTCAGCGCACAATATTACAAAATGTTTGAATAGGGTGCATTAAAAATGAATTACGTTGATTTGAAAAGAACTGTCACTAGACAAACATGGCGTCTATACGAGACGAACTATATTTGATATTTTCTCCGCTAAAATAGCGATTAATCTCGCGATTAGTGCTTTATTATTACAAATTCATGTTCCTTTAGCCATAAGGCCCAAAATAGCGTAAAATATCTTATAAAATAGCCCTAGGTTAGGTTATATATATATATATATATATGCCATGAGTGTTAATTATGTTATTATGAACGTGTAAATTAATTTAAAACAGATTTCAGCGTACAATATTACAAAATAGGGTGCATTAAAAATGAATTACGTTGATTTGAAAAGAACTGTCACTAAACAAACATGGCGTCTATACGAGACAAACTATATTTGATTTTTTTTTCTGCTAAAATAGCGATTAATCTCGCGATTAGTGCTTTATTGTTACGAATTCATGTTCCTACGGCCATAAGGCCCAAAATAGCTTAAAAAATAGCCCTTACCGTCTGGGTTGGGGCACTCCATTCTTCGGATCGCGAACAGTCTCTAATTTCTTCCATTTTTTCGTCTCGACATTAAAGACAGGAATTTTGGAGAAGCCGTAAGCTTCCTCAGCGGTCCCGCCGCCCAAAATATAGATGTTAGTGCCGTCGAAAGCGACTTCGTGCCGGTACCGGCCGGGCGGCTCGTAATCCGCGTTACCCTGGCATATGTAAACGTCCTCCCAGGTGCCTGTCTTTAAATCTATCCTGTAAACGTAGCGTAAAACACAAAAAAGACAAACAATCACACCGACGAAATGAATATTATGTACAACAAACCTATGAATATCACAAGTGTATGCGAACCCTGTTGTCCCACCGATGGTGTACAGGTAGCCGTGGTGGTAAACTAGGGCTTGCCCATATTGGGGCAAAGGCTCTTGCCCATCCGTTTTTACCTCGAACATATCACCTTAGATTAAAGAAACATTTTATACCATTTTTTGGGCCTAAACTATACAATCAATATTTTTTATAAAAATACAAAGGCAAAAGCTATATTTCAGTTATATTGCCGTAAAATTTCGAATAAATCGGATGAAGATTGTAAGCTGTAGCGACGTAATTATAAAAATACACATATTATTTCTGTTACGCAAACTTTAAGAATTATTTGGGTCTAAACTAGCTAAGATAATTTATTCAAAATTGCAGGATGCTTAAAACAATATTTCAGTTATATTGTCCTAAAATTTCAAGTAAATCGGATGAAAGTTGTAAGCTGTAGCGACACAGATTTAAAAATGCGCATATTTTGAAAGTTACAGGACAATTGAAACAATATTTTTCAATTATAATATCGTTAATGTTTTATTGCACTATTATGCACTAAAAAGCACAAATTATAAAATGGAGATATAATGTTTGCACTATTATGCACTTAAAGTTTTAAAAACGAAAATAAAATGTTTTCTCTATTATGCACTAAAAGCACTTAAAAATTATAAATAAGAAAATATAACGTTTGCACTAAAAGCACTTAAAAATTGAGATAACAACGCTTGATTGCACTATTATGCACTTAAAAGTTGTAAAAATGAAGATAAAATGCTTGATTGCACTAATAATGCACTTGAACTATAAAATGGAAATAAATACTTTGCACTAAAAAGCAATTAAAAATTATAAAAATGAAGATTAAAAGTTTGCACTAATAAGCACTGAAGTTATAAAAATGAAAATAAAATGTTTGCACTATTATGCACATAAAAAGAAAATAAAACGTTTACACTAAAAGCACTTGAAGACTGAAATAACAACGCTTGATTACACTATTATGCACTTAAAAGTTATAAAAATGGAGATAAAATGCTTGATTGCACTATTATGCACTAACTTAAACTATAAAATGGAAATAAATACTACTAATAAATATAAAGCAATTAAAAACTATAAAAAAAGATTAAATGTTTGCACTAATAAGCACTGAAGTTATAAAAATGAAAATAAAATGTTTGCACTATTATGCACATAAAAAGAAAATAAAATGTTTGCACTATTATGCACATAAAAAGAAAATAAAACATTTGCACTAAAAGCACTTGAAAATTGTGATAACAACGCTTGATTGCACTATTATGCACTTAAAAGTTATAAAAATGGCGATAAAATGCACTAACTTAAACTATAAAATGGAAATAAATTCTTTGCACTAAAAATGAAGATTAAAAGTTTGCACTATTATGCACTAATAAGCACTTAAAATGATAAAAATGAAAATAAAATGTTTGCACTATTATGCATTACAAAATTATAACAAGAAAATAAAACATTTGCACTAAAAGCACTTAAAATTGAGATAACAACGCTTGACTGCACTATTATGCACTTAAAATGGAGATAAAATACACTAACAAGCACTTAAAAGTAATAAAAACGGTGGATGCACTTAAGTTATAAAAATAACACGTTTGATTCCACAATTATGCACTAAAAAGCACTTAAGGCGAGCACTAACTAACCTGAATCATCGTTCAACCGGCTGATATACAATTTGTTGCTGCATCGGTAACCGAAAGGCGATCCAGTGCCCCCGTACACCTATTTTCGTGAACAAAGGGAAAAAATGCACTAAAAACGCACTTATTCGGTCACGTATACAAAATAGTGCTTGATACAAAGCTTACACAAGAATATACCATAAGAGTGTTGCCTTTGCGTAACACGGCATTCGAGGCCAACTCCTGCGGCAGCGAGCGCCGACTTTCGTAGCGGATCCACTTTTTGCTCGCGAAATTAAAACGCCACAATTCCTTAAACAACGGATACGATTCAATCCAAATCTCGTCCTCGGAGCCATCGTCGTTCTGAATATGCGGATTGTAGCCACCGAAACTATATAGATTCTTTGAATCACAGACAATGCGATGACCACTGCGCGGTTTCGGCAACGAACCGCGTACATTACGTGCGACTTTTTCGATGTGAAACGCACGGAAGGCGTACGCACCGACTGCGCCACGTTTCTCTAACTCGTTGCCCATTTTCGCGTTGAACAGGCGCCGTAATACCGCGAGCAACGAACGTAAAAACGCGTAGAATTTGTTCATAAAGATCGGCGACATGGAAACGACGCGAATGATTTGGAAATTTCCATTTTCACACACATTAATGTTGAAATTACACACGCCAAAAGTTGTCAAACATGAATTGAAATTTTTATGACACAATGTTTGCACATTAGGTAACAACCGTAACAACACTATGACGATTCTAATAACCACACTTTTAACTTAACAAATTGTAGGAGTTAAACCTTATTAAAAATCACTAAAATATACATTATTTAATCTATATAAACGAACCGCACACACTAGAAATAGCTAATTTACTTGATTTAACTAAAAACATACAAAGCATTTGACATTTTCACTGCAGTGAACACTGCGTAGAATTTAGCTGCGAAACAACATATTCTTTATTAAAACGTAAGATATCCGTGATAAAAAGGTGCTTTGCACTTATATACTAACTAAAATTCACTATATATCCCATAGAATTTATTAGGAATAGTAAATTTGAGTATTATATTAGGCATTAGATGTTTATAGCGTTTAAGACCCTGTTGCTCAAATATGCTACCGGGCAGCGACGCATCAGTGCCCGCCAAGTTAATGTTTTAGCGCCCAAAATTAAACGCTATATTGTTTAGTGCCTAATACATTGCTCCAATTTACAATTTTACGACATATAAGTAAATTTTAGTTAGTATTTAAGTCAAGAGCATCTTATATACTAACTAAAACTAACTATATTTGGGAATAGCAAATCGCAGTAATATATGTTTATAGCGTTTAAGACCCTGTTGCTAGCGGGCAGCGACGGATCAGTGCCCGCCAAGTTAATGTTTTAGCGCCCAAATTTAAACGCTATCGTTTAGTGACTAATAAACTGCTCCAATTTACTATTCACAAACAATTTTACGGCATTTATAGTATATATTAGTTAATATTTAAGTCAAAAGTATCTTTTCACTATAGATTTATTACGAGTTTAATTATTTTTTGCATTTTTAAATAAAATGTACTATTTTCTCGCAATCTTAACATGAATTATGTATCTAAAAATGCGTTAAAACATACATTTAGGCCCTTAGCCCCTAGTAAAAATAGTTATAATCTAAAAATTAGCCAGTTTCACTGCCGTGAAGTTGGTTTATTACCATTGGCGTATCGCTTTGGGATTGAATTGTTGAATAAGTTTAGATATACCAAGAGTTTTATCCGTACTTCGATACAAAAATACGAAGAGCAACAAATAAAACTACTTGAAAAATCTTAAACTTAATATTTCGTACACTGTTGCGAAATTAATCCGTACTACGAAATATAAAAACGAATTAAGTTCGCAACTTTTAAATTTCGGCTTTTCCAAGTTGAATATGTCTTGAATTGCTGTGAGTTTAATCCGTACTACAAATTATATAAACGTAGAATACGAAATAAATCCACAACAATTGAAAACTAATTGTTTACATGTAATAGTTATGTAGTTGTATGATCATTTAAAAAGAACAAGTACACAAAGTACTACTTATAATATAAAGTAGAACTATTATGTACCTGATTTATTAAAAGACAGTATTAATTGTAGTTTGCAGTTAATAACAGTAGTCGATACTCTTAGTATTACAGTTTAATTATACATGAGATACTTAAAAATATCAACAACTATTAAAAACTTGCTTAAAATCTTATATAATATGTAGTACTCCTCGTATTACAAGTTGTAATACTGTAGTCCCTAGGAGTACCTAAGGGTACCTAGTTCTGTCAAGAAATAAAATATATATTGTAAAATGTATAGCCAACAATACTAAGTACCCCTCGTACTACAAGCTGTAATACTGTAGTCCGTAGAAGTACCTAGTTCTGTTAACTATCTAGTATACAATCCGTACTACAAGCTGTGGTACTGGAGTACCAAAGAGTACCTAGTTCTAATATATACTGTAAAATGTCTAGCCAACAATACTGAGTACCTCCCGTACTACAAGCTGTAGTACTGTAGTCCGTAGAAGTACCTAGTTCCGTTAACTATTTAGTATATAATAAATAATCATCCGTACTACAAGCTGTAATACTGTAGTACCTAGTTCTGTTAAGAATATATATATTGTAAAATGTATAGCCAACAATACTGAGTACCCCCCGTACTACAAGCTGTAATACTGTAGTCAGTAGAAGTACCTAGTTCTGTTAACTATCTAGTATACAATCCGTACTACAAGCTGTGGTACTGGAGTACCAAAGAGTACCTAGTTCTGATATATATTGTAAAATGTATAGCCAACAATACTGAGTACCTCCCGTACTACAAGCTGTAGTACTGTAGTCCGTAGAAGTACCTAGTTCTGTTAACTATTTAGTATATAATAAATAATCATCCGTACTACAAGCTGTAATACTGTAGTACCTAGTTCTGTTAAGAATATATATATATTGTAAAATGTATAGCCAACAATACTGAGTACCCCCCGTACTACAAGCCGTAATACTGTAGTCCGTAGAAGTACCTAGTTCTGTTAACTATTTAGTATATAACAATATCCGTACTACAAGCTGTAATACTGTAGTCCCTACGAGTACCTAGTTCTGCCAAGAAATAATATATACATATATTGTAAATTATATAGCAAACAATACTAAGTACCATCCGTACTACAAGCTGAAATACTGTAGTCCTTAGATGTACCTAGTTCTGTTAACCATTTAGTATAACCATCCGTACCACAAGCTGTAATACTGTAGTACCTAGAAGCACCTAATTCTGTTAACCTTATATGATAAATAAAATGTATAGCCAACAATACTAAGTACCATCCGTACTACAAGCTGAAATACTGTAGTCCCTAGATGTACCCAGTACTGTTAACTATAGTATTATATGAAACAAATAATTTAAATATGCAGCAATATTGAAGTCCATACTTAATAATAGTAATCGATGCTCCCAGTATTACAGATGAATATAGTACTTGCAATACTTAAAAGTACCAACTATTATTATAAGAATTTGCTTAATACACATATTATGCACTTTAACAATGTGCATTGAATACTCAACAATACTCATGGTGATGCTACAAAATGTATAGGCAACAATACTAAGTACCCACCGTACTACAAGACGAAATACTGTAGTCCCAGCAAGTGCTTAGTATTGTTAACTAAGCAAAATAAATAAAAACATATATTGTGAAAAGTATAACCAACAATACTAAGTACCATCCGTACTACAAACAGAAAAACTGTAGTCGCTAGATGTACCTAGTATTGTTAATTAGGAAAATAAATAAAAACATATTGCAAATTGTGTAGCCAACAATACTAAGTACCATCCGTACTACTAGCAGAAATACTGTAGTCGCTAGATGTACCTAGTATTGTTAATTAGGAAAATAAATAAAAATATATTGCAAATTGTGTAGCCAACAATACTAAGTACCATCCGTACTACAAGCAGAGATACTGTAGTCCCTAGATGTACCCAGTACTGCTAACTATAGCAAAACAAATAAAATGCACCAGCAAGAAAATATGTAGGCGACAATACTAAGTACAACCCGTACTACAAGCTAAAATACTGTAGTCCGTGGAGTACCTGGTACCGTCAGCTAGAATATATGAATCCTAATGTTTTATTTTGCGGCCAATAATACTAAGTACAACTCGTACTACAAATAAAAATACTGTAGTCCCTAGAAGTACCTAGTATTCTTAGTACCAACTGATTGCCTAGAACATTTGATATATATATATATATTGAAGAACTGTAATTCAAAACATAGCGAGTATTCCCCGTACTACAAGTGAAATAATACTGTAGTACTGGGAAATAACCCGGAACATTAAGAATTATACTAACTTTCAGGCGTCACACATAAACACAGTAGAATTTATTTAACAAAATACCGCGAGTATTCTCCGTACTGCAAATAAAAATATTGTAGTACCGAAGAATAACCCGTAATATTAAGAAATAATATATATAAAATAATACGACGAATATAGAGTTATTGTTGTATTTTAGAATATGGCGAGCATTTTCCGTACTGCAAGTTTAAGAATACTGTAGTACCAGAAAATAACCCGGAATACTAAAAAATATAATTATAAACATAGTGCTGCAATACTGTAGATTGTATTCCATATTATCGCGAGTATTCTCCGTACTGCAAGACTTTAAAATACTGTAGTACCAGAGAATAACCCGAGACAATACGTAATATTTCTTACTAATAATATAATTAATATGTAGAAAACTTTGAAGTAATAATAAGTACTGACCGTACTACAATTATCAAATGCAGTACAGGCGAGTACCTACTAGAACTAAAAATGTTACAGAATAGGTCCTTGAATCCCTACAGAACCGGAATAATACAGAATCATATTATATATAATTGTTTAATATTAGCGTGGTGTATATTACAGCATCACAATACTGTAGCACAACAGTACAATACGCAATATTATTTAAATGATATTCATGCATTACATAAATTTAATAGCAAAAAAAAGTACCCTAATATTTGTTAAAATATGCCGGCAAGTGCCCAGGCACCAGCCGCCAACAATTTCAACCTGCGGGCTCTCAACTTAGGTGTATTGTGTAGCATATTATGGCGAGTATTCTCCGTACTACAAGCCTTTAAAATACTGTAGTACAAGAGAATAACCCGGCACAATAAACCTACTTGTTTATAACTTTACCACAATACTTGAAACTTTGCATAAATATTCCCAATTTGGTGATTATATTCCGTACTATAAATCTTTATATACATACAGAACGAAAATATAATCACAAAACAGAAAATAACAATTAAATGCACAAAAATGTAGCACTTATTTGATAATATGGCGAATATATTCCGTACTACAACTCAAATAATGTGTAAACACAGAAAATAAACGCCAAATTAGTCAAACAAAATAAAATATCGTATTGTTTTTACCGTAAATCGAAGTAATTCCCAGCTCGTAGATGTACACACAACTAAACTTGAACTGTAACTGATGCTTCTTACCCTAAAAATTCTAGCTTATATACCGCTCGGCCACCCTCTACCCCCCACTACCCGTAGAAGCCCTCGGTATCATGAGACACAAAATAAAATAATTTTAACTTGTTGTAGCACGCAAAATTACAATGTAAATAAATATACATTGTTACATTTGTATCTTAAATAATACATACATAGTAATGTATATTTAAATAAAGTTTGTTTACTACTACCACAGTTACAAAATTGATAATACAAATTGTAATAAATACAATTTTAAACTAAAATGTTTATTTGTATTACATTTAAAATATATTTGAATTCAATGTTACTAGTACTACGTCTTTTTGAATACTGAATAGATATAATATTAAATTTAATTATTAAAACATGTTTTACGCAAACTGTATGATTAAGGCTTTAGATAATTAATTTATTACAATGTAATAACGTATAAAAAATTAAAATTTGTTACGACACTGATTGTACTAGTGTGTTTTCAAGGTCATAACTACGTTCTTTATGTATAAATGTTACCGAAAAAAATAGATTTATTTTTATTTTAAATTACAAATTAGACAAATAGAACAATTTTCTAATATATATCAAAGCTTTTAAGAATTTAAATCATATGAAATATTCACAATTAACGTAGAATTTATGGCTTAAACGCAATATTTGTAACAGTAAAAAAAATTTGATTGCTTCAATTGATAACACTGTCTTTTATTTTAATAAAAATACGCAATTTGTTACGATTTTTAATGTATTTCTTTAATAAATAACATTTATACTAACGTTATTTTGATATATATTTAATTTCCTAACAAAATATTACGAATTAACGAGATTAGAAAGATTCTAATTTATAATCGAATTTTCATTTATAGCTAACTTCACTTCATATTCATTTTAAACAAAGATTACTTTAGAAATAAACGCTAATTGTACTGAAAAGGGTTTAAATTAAGCGATATTTCGAGTAATCCTATATATTTTTGGAGTTATTATTCGTAATTTATAATACTGTTTTAGATAGAACTTTTATTTTAATAAAAATACGCGATTTGTTAAGTTTTTAAATGTATTTCTTTAATAAATAACATTTATACTAAAGCTATTTTGATTTATATTTAATTTCCTAAACAAAATATTCTGAATTAACGAGATTAAAATGTTTTGAATTTATAACCGAATTTTCATTTATTTCCTAAAGATAAATAGCTAACTTCACTTCATATTAATTTTAAACAAAGATTACTTTAGAAATAAACGCTAATTGTACGGAAAAGGGTTTAAATTAAGCGATATTTCGGGTAATCCTATATATTTTTGGAGTTATTATTCGTAATTTGTAATTTATAACACTGTTTTAGATAACTTTTATTTTAATAAAAATACGCGATTTGTTAGGTTTTTAATGTATTTCTTTAATAAATAGCATTTATATTAAAGCTATTTTGATTTAGATTTAATTTCTTAAACAAAATATTCCGAATTAATGAAATTTAAAACCGAATTTTTCATTTATTTCCTAAAAATAAATAGCATATTCATTTTAAACAAGTATTACTTTAAAATCTTTAGAAATAATTTAAATAAACGCTAATTGTTCCCGAAGGGATTTAAACTAGGCTTTTCCAGTAATCCTATATATCGTAATTTATACCTGCGTTCTAATTTTAATCCTAAAATGTGAAATAACTTACCTTAAAATAACTAGAATTGTAAATATCTGCAAAAATAATAAATGCATGCTTAAATATATTAAATGTAGGTTTAAAAAAAAAAACACAAAATTATTTATAATATATTTATTAAATACACTATTATAAACAATGAAAAAATGACAATTATTTAACCAAATGAAACAATTCATTGATTGTTTTATTCCGAATATAAATACAAAATGTAACATAACTACCAAATTTAAAATTTGATAATTACGTTTTGAATAATTTTTGAAATGTTCATTGATTAAATTTAAACAAAATATATCGCATATAACTGAACAAAATAATTGATTACGTTTAAAATTATGTAATTTAATCAATTGTTTGGGACATTTAAAACCGATTTGTTGGAAAATTAACAAAATAATCGCAAAATTGTTCATAATTAACGATGCCACAATGTTACGATTAATCTTTATTGTATTAAAATGTTTTCGGAGATATATATAGAGTTTCGCTAATACAATTAGGGGAATTACACATAGAATTGTAAACATTTTGACACATTTATACGTTTTTTTATGTAAATTGGTAGATCAGGTTATTAATGTGTCGTCTAAATCTTCTTCCTTGCCTTCTGGTTGGGCCATAACTTTCCTTAAGACTTTACTTACCACATCCGATAAACTCTCTTTTGCGCCAACATCCAAAAGATTCAGACATTTTTGCTGGGTGTCATCGCCTTCGCGTAATCGCAAAACAGTTATTAACGCGATTTCTGAATTCGCTTTCACATAACTATTCTTCTCCTTTGTTCCATTTACAAGGGTAGGTAGCACCAGTTTGAGCAATTCAGGCGCCATCTTGGTTTGAGGCACTGTTCGCGCCAAATGGGTGCAAACTCGCGCCAATAACTGTTTTACCTCATTATTTGTATGGTTCATCGTCTAAATTAACAAAAAATACAAATAAACCAAAAATTTCTTCATTTAATTTAAATTTATTAAAATAATAAAGTGGCCTGCTCTCAACTAATACGTAATTTTCAGTAAAAAAAATGATTTTCTTTGCCCTAAATCACAATTTAAATATCTAAATGCAACGGTATACCCCACCAAAATCAAACATGTAACAAAATTCCCCGATTTCCAAGAACAATGTCTTGTTTGTGCCTAGGTTCAGGTGTAAAGTTAATTACGGTCCTAAACGGATTACAAATCGTTGAACTAGTTCTAGAAATCTTTTATACCCGTTCTATTCTTACCTAGAACATTAATTTTCTGAGAAATACCCAAATAATCTGCTCTAGGAAATATTACAACAACAACAAGATTAAATTGTTCTAGAATACTCATAATTTAACATAAACTAACTAGTTTTGAAGTTAAACTAGTCAAAAAGTACCGTAATATCCGTTATTTGTTAAAATATTAAAACCATTTTTTGTATCCCGCTCTTTACTAAACATGGCGGCAAGTGCCAAGGCATTAGCCGCCAATGATTTCAACTTGCGGAGTCTAAATTAGATGATAGTTATTTTTTTTTAATTTTCTGCTTACCCTGACGAAGGGTACAAGTAAGCCTTGAGGAAGGGCTTCTCCTTGAAGCATAACATGCTGAAGAAGGTATCCACATGCTCGCACTGCGTTCATAGCTACGGGGACGCGATCCGCTTGTAGCCACCCCAAGATTGTCTTCACTATGCGGTTCTGGTGTTGCTCGGTCCATAGGGTACCTGGGGATTCTTTCAAAGCGACAAAAACGGCTGCACTACGTCCATGGCGTAGCATCCAGTCTACCTGGGGGTCGTCGCCTACGAAGTTTAAAGAATACACAGTTAATTAATGAATTCTGATTGTAATATAATTTATTTTATACGTTACTACGTATTATTTAATAGCCTTTAGGCTCTAGGTCAATTAACCACCAAAATTAATTCAAATTAAAAATTGAGTATGCATAAATTAAATGTATTCGGTATTATTATGGTCAATACTATAGCGAAAAGGTATTCTAAGCCGATTTCCAAGAGTGAAAAATATGACTAACTCAAACCGTCTGGGACTTATAACAATTTTAAAAATAAGTCCATGTTATAAAGTGTACATACAAAATATATTTATTTTCGATATTATTTAACTCAATACTATAGCGTAAATGTATTTTAAAACGATTTACAAGAGTGAAAAATATCACTAACTCCAACTGTTTGGGACTTATAGCCATTATAAAAATAAGACCATGTTAAAAAGTGTACATAAAAAATATATTTGTTTTCGATATTATTTTACTCAAAACTATAACAAAAAGGTATTCCAAAACGATTAGCAAGAGTGAAAAATATCGCTAACTAAAACCGTTTAGGACTTATAGCCATTATAAAAATATGTCCATGTTAAAAAGTGTACATAAAAAATATATTTATTTTCGATGTTATTTTACTCAATACTATAGCATAAAGGTATTCTAAATCGATTGTCAAGTATGAAAAATATTGGTATCTCAATCCGTTTGGGACTTATAGCTATTATAAAAATAAGTGCATGTTAAAAAGTGAACATGAAAAATATATTTATCATCGATATCATTTTACTCAATACTATAGCAAAAAGGTATTCTAAATCGATTGTCAAGAATGAAAAATATTGGTATCTCAATCCGTTTGGGACTTATAGCTATTATAAAATTAAGTCCATGTTAAAAAGTGTACATAAAAAATAAATTTACTATCGGTATTGTTTTACTCAATACTATAGCAAAAAGGTGTTCTAAATCGATTGTCAAGAACGAAAAATATTGGTATCTCAATCCGTTTGGGACTTATAGCTATTATAAAAATAAGTCCATGTTAAAAAGTGTACATAAAAAATTTATTTATTATCGATATAATTTTACTCAATACTATAGCAAAAAGGTATTCTAAATCGATTTACAAGAGTGAAAAATATTGGTATATCAAACCGTTTGGGACTTATAACAATTTTAAAAATAAGTCCATGTTAAAAAGTGTACATAAAAAATATATACATTTTCGATATTATTTTACTCAATACTATAGCAAAAAGGTATTCTAAAACGCAAGAAAATGCAAGAGTGAAAAATATTGCTAACTAAAACCGTTTAGGACTTATAGTCATTTTAAAAATAAGTCCATGTTAAAAATTGAGTTTACTAACCCAACCTAACCAGAAATATAATATTTATTAATTTCAATATGATAAAACAATATTTTAGTAATTTATAAGTATATTTTTGTGAAAGCCCGCCTCATGTTTAAGTTGGCGGGAAGTGCGCAGGCATTAGCCGCCAATAATGTGAACCTGCGGGGTCTAATATACACAAATTATATTTTTCTTTATAAATGATACATAGTTGGGAAATGTAAATAAACCCATCGTTTCCTAACTATCCAACGATAATTATATATATATATATATATATATATATATATATATATATATATATATATATATATATATTTACTTACATAACATATATTCAGTTAACGTTGTATCCAGTTGTTCAGGGCTCAACCACCGACACAGCGCCCCTAGACAACCTGCTACCGCGCTCCGCGTGCAATCCTCCGGGTGACCAAGCATTCCGGTTAGTGTAATATGGATTTGTTTACGTAGGGGTTCAGTCATTTTATCCCCCGCGGGTGTGATTACCCCGCGTAGCGCTTGCAGCATAGTTTCCCTGACGGAGGAATCATCGCTATTTTTAACGCCGTTATGCAAATCCGTGAACAAAGGATCTGCTCGCACGTGAATTGTGATCAAATGGCTCAAAGCCGTAGCGGCTTTAATGCGCACTTGCCGGTTTGAGTCGTTCAGCGCTTTCAGGAATGTTGTTTGGAGTTGCGGCAGGAATTGTTTGAGCATAACGCCAACCTAAATAATATATTTGTTATTTTATTTATTTGCGCTTATATCAATACTGTTTTCCTATTTAGGAACAATGTTAAAAAATGGTAAATGCAAGCACTAATGAGTCCAGCTCACTGTATATATATATATAATAAAATAGCATATAAATCAGTCTTACCTTGCCAAGTAAGATCGCCAACGTCTCCAGCACAGCCGCCTTAACATTCCAGCTGAACCGATCCCCCAAGATCCTAATCAGGGGCCCAGTGATCGCCACCACAGACGGCTGCAACGCCTGGGCGCTAGTCACCTTAATCACCTCACCCAAACCCTGAGCGGCCGCCTCTTTTTCATCGCCGTCCCCATTCAATATAGCCTCGCGGAATATTGGCAAAATCGGCGTAATGCCTTTCGGCAAGCAAAATCCGGGTAAAACATCGCAACTTGCCCCTGACGCAGTGCGCATATCGCTGATTGCATAACGCACTGATTGGCGCACATCGGCGACATAGGTCGCCTGTTGTTTAGGCTCTAGTGTTTTAGTGACTGCGTTTAAGGCTTCCCAGGACATTTGGAGGACAGAATGATCGGTGTCGGTGCATAAGTGGATTAGGCCCCGAAGTAATTGGGGCACGTGGGCCGTGTAGTCGACGCGTGTCGTCGCACAAAAGGCGCACAGTAGGGTGGCGGCGCTGCGACGCTGCTCGACGCTGTCCGATTTCGTGTATTCCAGCAGTTGGTCCATGATTGTCCGGACTCCGGTTTCGTCCGAAACGGAAAGGACCACCGCTTGACAATACTCTAATTGCTAGAGTTACGGATTTATTCAGTTAATATTTTTAATATAAATGTTTACAATTTATTGCGTTTTTGATACAATTCCATTAAATCACTTTCCGAAAACAAATTCAACTAACCTGTCCTTCATTTGGAGTTCCTTGGGCGGTGGACAACGCTTGCAATAACGCCGGAAGTATTTTATGCAGATATTTATTAAGCGCTTCTCCAGCGACGGACGCTAAAATCGAAAGCGCTTTTGTATTCACCGGCGGCGCTGTTAATTGCGGCACTAAGTACGGGAGAACTACCCTCGATTTAATTGCCATAACTTGCCGCAAACCATCCAAAGTGCATTCCGCAACATGAGCATCCGCGTCATTCTAGCAAAAATATAATAATAACAGAGCGGCACATACATAAACTGCTCCCTACACATCACAATTCTTACCAATTGGTTTAACATCGCCGGCAAAATATCGTCAAGCGCGCGAACGCCGACAGTCGAGTGTAAACTATCGAACGTTTTCGCAGCCGCTTGTCGCACTTCCGGTAACGGATCACAAAGTGCCTTCCGAACCGTAGGCACTAAAGAATTAACGAACGTCAGCACCATTTCCTTCGACGTACTAGCCATTATCTCGGATAAACCGATGCAAACACCCTGCCGTTGATCCGGTTGATCGGATTGTAGACCACGTTCGAGTATCGGTATTATTTCGGGTAAAACGCGTTCCCCTAGTTTACGCACTAAGTCGCCTAAGGTTCTAGCGGCTACTTGACGTTTGTCGTAGCTTGTGCTAGCTAGACATCCGAGCAAAAGGCCGAATAATGTAGGTAGGATTTCTCGGAGTGTTCTCGGTGTGTTTGTAACAACTACTTTCCAAACGTGCAAAGCGGATTGGCGGACCATTAAAGCGACGTCGCTACGGCCCATGTATAATCCGGCTAAAACGCGGTTGCGGCGTTCGCCGCCCAATGCGTTTATAATCGCGGAGTGGGATTGTTCGGTTCCGAAGTTGTCGTCTTCGCTAGCTGTTTCCGTAGACATTTTACCGGTTACACCGGATATCCGGTACAGGAGATCGCCCAGTAATTGAACAGAACTAAAAGATAATATTATTATTTAAAGCTTCTAGTTTCGGATATGCATATTCCCGACAAGGATTTATGACGTCATACATTAAAATATACGGATAAGAAAATCCCGAACTTACCTGTATCGAATCCGCCAATTATCATCGAATAAACCGCGTTCGAGTTCAGGTAGCAGCAACATAATCGCGTTCTCCGCGTACAAATTCACAATCCGTTGTCCCGCTTTCAACGCGGTGTCGCGAACATATTCATTCTCATCGGCGAGCGCTTTTAAAATCGGATTAATAATTTGCCCAATATACGGCGTAAATTCGTTTGTGAACGCAACTGGCATATAAATAAACATCATAATATACCCATCTTTCACATGAGGAGCAATATCAGTCCGTTCAGCCGTCGCAATAATTTCTAAATTACAAAAAAAAAAAAAACATTATTCACCTTATCAATATTTACCTTCTTTATAAACAAACCTGGCATTAATTTATGTAACTTCTCAACCCCTAACCCGCCGACAACTTCGGATAAACCCTGAGCGGCGCCGCTCCGATCGACCGAACTCGTTTCGGATGTAAGTGTTTGCATTAACCACGGTAGTAAGTCTTCGAAACTCGATTCACCCATGCCCCTAACCATTGCGCCTAGCGCCCGGGCGCTGACACTACGTACTTCTGGTACGGGGTCTAACAGTGATGTTTTTAAGCCGGGAATAATTGTCGGTAAATAAGGCGTTAAATCTTTTTGGTCTGTGAGGGAGTACATGTTGCCGATAATTTGGGCGGCCATTTTACGCGTTTCTGTCGATCTGTAAATAATTCCGGGTTAATTAGGCGATTTATATTACATTACTGTTGCGAGCGGAAAGAGTATTTAAGGCCATTTTGGAGCACTTAAAGGCATTTTGAAATACTCAAGATATTTTAGGGCACTAATAAGTATTTTGGAGTACTAAAAGAGATTTTGCAGCACTAAACGCCATTTTGGAGCACTAAAAGACATTTTTGGGGAGCACTAAACTACATTTCGGGGGCATTTTGAGGCACTAAGACATTTTGATGTACTAAAAGGTATTTTGGAGCACTAAAATGTATTTTTGGGCACTAAAAGGCATTTTTGGGGAGCGCCAAGACATTTTGGAGCACTAAAAGACCTTTTTGGGGAGCACTAAAAGGTATTTTGGGGGTAGGGGGGAGCACTAAGACATTTTGGAGCACTAAAAGGCATTTTGATGGACTAAAATGTTGGTTTGGTGCACTAATAGGCATTTTTGGCGAATGTAAAGGTATTTATGGGGCATTTTATGCTTACCGATCCATAAATGCCCTTTGAACAACTGGCATGATTAAAGCTAAAGATGGGGCATCGATAAAATGAACGAATTGAGTGTCTAATAACGTCTGAAGACAAACTGAAGTCTTGTGGCTAGGATCTTGTAATGCCTGAAGAAGTACTGGTACAATTGCTAAAATATAACATGAATATTTATTAGTAAAACTATTCCACTTCGGTAGGGAATACCGTTTAGGCAATATATAAGCGAAATACCTTGAATTTCTGGATTTCGAATAACGCTTCCGATAACTTTTAAAGCCTCCGCCCCAGCTTCTTGTACTTTCATATGTGAATCACTTAGTACTTCAATTAGTTTCGGAACAATGCTAGGAAGACATGAGGAGAGTTGCTTAGGCGCACAGTAGGCCATGGCGCCTAGGAGCTCAACAGAGCCTGTTTTAGTTCGCCACGAATCCTCTTCTAGCGCTGCTAATAGTGAAGGCAGCACTAATTTAACTCCATGTGCGCTCAATTTACTCATTACGATTTTCGCTGTATCATCCGTTGCGTTTCTAACGTATTGACTCGAGTCTCCAAAACATAGGAGCAAATGCGGCAACACATGCACTATATAAGGCTCAAAGAGCCTACCTAACATTTGGCACAACATTTCGAACGCAAATAATGCCCCTAGAGTTAAACATATTTATATAAAAAAATAAAAGTAAAATTCCAAAAAAATATTACCCTCCCGATGTCTGTAATTCTTTTTGTCCTGGATCGCTTCGGTCAATTTGGTCATAATGTCCAATTGCTTTAGGGCCAAAATGCCCATGCCCTTAACTAGCCCAGCTAGCCCATACGCGGCCCCTTTTCTATCCCCATATTTCTCACTCTTCAACAACTGATTCAACAGTTTTGTCACTAATTGCGGCGCATCCTCTTTCACGGAAGGCACTAAATGTGGTAAACAATTCGCTACCGCCTCTTGCACTTGTTGCGAAGGGGTCGAAAGGGCCGAAATTAATCGCGTTACAATTGGTTTAATACGTTTATCGTCTTTTTCTAAATGTCGCGCTAGCGAACCCATTAAAATAACAACGGCTTGCCGGATCGCGTCGAAATTACTAGATTTTGGGGCTTTATCCATAAACTGCTCGAAAACTGGCAATAGTATTGATACTGTTTCCTAAACGTAAAGAAATTGGCGTATAAACATATAAACTTTTGGTTTATTTATTTATATAGAGTGGCATATACATAAACTGCTTCCTAGTAATCATATTTTGCTTAGTTATTAAATAAAAACACGATTTAATGTGTTTAAAAGCATATATTGCGAATTCGTAAAAGTCGGGACATTTGCGTTAACTTCTGGCGGTAAGTGCCTAGGCATTAGCCGCCAACATATTTCAAATGTGCGGGCTCATTTAAACGTATACGTATTTAAGTATTTAAAGTTATGTAATTCAGACAAGTTTAGGTAGAAGTACTGCAGTCTTCACCACGGTATACCCCACCAAAGTCATATTTTGCTTCCGGAAGAAACACACTTATGTATTACAACAAATTTAATACATAAAAACACTATTTTAATATGTTTAAACGCATATATTGCAAATTGGTAAAAGACGGGACATTTGCGTTAAGTTTTGGCGGTAAGTGCCTAGGCATTAGCCGCCAACATATTTCAAATTTGCGGGCTCATTTAAATGTATACGTATTATAGTTTTTAAAGTTATGTAATTCAAAAAAATGTAGGTAGAGACGAAACTCACCACGGTAAACCCCACCAAAGTGGCAAATTAACTTACTTTTCCGTGTACTTCGACCACAGCTAGAGCAGCGCCCAACATTTCAGTCCGGACGAGTTCATTTCGATCGCCTAGAGATGTTTTAACGAAAAATGTTACTAGGGGCCCCACACTGTCCGAATTGAGCAACGGGGCGAGTTGTGTTAAGGCGAGGGCTACGCCCCGACGTGGGGACCACGTATCAATCGGTTCTTCGATAACGCGACCAAATTCATCTTGTTTTGATGGAATCATCTAATAAATGCAATTTTAAAATATGCAAAAGTCCCTAAATCGATTAAACTTACAGTTAATCGATCTCTGTATAATTTTAATAATTTTTCAACTAATTTGTCGACGATTTTCGTTTGATTTTCTAATAAGGCGGCGAGCGCTTGCGCAGCCGATTGTTGGACACACTCAACCGGATGCTCAACATCACTCAACAACAACTCAGCGTTGTCAACAGGATAATTTAAGGCCGCTATTTGCCACAAAGTGTCGGCTAACACTCGATTTTCTTCCGTTATATCGAATTTGGCGACCCAAACGCGTCGGGTGACTAACATTGATAATTCCCATGTTTTTTTGTCCAATTTCGGGATTGATTCAACCATTGCTGTTAAACCGCGTAGCGCTGAATCGCGTACTACGTCCGTGGGGCTTTGTAACGCGGATAACAACACGTAGATTTCATCGCTTGCAGCTGGTGCACAACCGGGGTTCGAACCTGCTGACGCCGATACATCTAGTAAAGTGGATACGGCTTGCGATTGTATTCTACCGGATGTACTATCTAAATAAAATTATCTTCGGTATTACAGTATATATATTCGACTTATGAAGCTGTTCACGTCACACATATTCATTATAATGCACACTGTTTATAATATAATTATACAAATTAATTCAGGGCTTTGAACCGTAATTTATTTCATTTCGGTTTTCGTTCCAATTTAATTAAATCAGTTCGGTTCCGGTTTTCCTTCCGGATTTTACCGGTTTACGGTTCAGATACGAGTTTAATTAACGCGAAATTAACCGATTTTTTTATTGGCTTTCGTTCCGATGAAAATAACGTTTTTTTCCGGTTTCCGGTTCGAAACCTTGCATTTATTTTTTAACTAGGATAATCTGTGAGCACCACGTGCCCATATCATATACAGAATACAGTCTACTACTCACCACTTCACTTAATTAAATAATTTAATGAGTACCCCGATTATTCATGTAATTTTTTAGTAAATGGGGACCTACTCATGGATACATCATATAAATAAAGCATTTTCGTTACAGTTCAATTAAATCTGTTCGGTTTCGGAAAAAAATAACGGTTTTTTACCGGTTTACGGTTCAGATAAACCGGGGGGTTTTTTTTTTCGGTTCAGCTCCAGTTTTTGTTCCGACAAAAATAACAGTTTTTTCCGGTTTTCGGTTCGAAGCCCCGTTTTTAGTTATAACTAGGTTAACCTGTAGGCATCACGTGCCCATATCATATACAAAATACAGTTCACTTCTCACCGTAAAAAAAATTACTTACTAATCATATCAACCAACATCGAAAACATTTGTTTCCGCGGCAAGTACTTCGGATAAAACGGATTGCGCTCCATTTTAGCCGATTGCGGCCTCAGTTTAACGTGATCCGAAATAATTTGCAATCCATCATGTATCAAGCACTCATCCGATTTTCCAGCACGTGACGTAAGTGCGAATTTTAAAAATGGAAATATATAGCAAAAAGCAGGCGCTGTTAGGTGATTCTGTGGCACATTAGGTTCCAAATCGCGTTCTTTCGTTTGTACAGTCTTAAAATGGATTAAACCCAGTGTGCGTTTCACCGCAGTGTCTAGATCCTCGGATTCCCAATCGGGATTCATGTCGCATTGGGGATTCACTAATCGTAGGGTGACATTAGCGACTAAATCGCCTAGAATTGAGGGCGGGAAGACAGTTAGGCGCAGCGCAATGAACAGTTTCGTTAGATAAGGGGCGGCTAATGGGGAATGGGTGGTTGTTAGGATAAGGGGGAGCAAATCGCGGAAATGAAGGGATAATTCGTAGGGGTGGCCCTTTGCGGCTGCTTCGACCATCGAGACGCAGTTTATTAATGTTTTGTTAAGCTAGAAAATATTAAATAATTAATTATAAATTGGAAAAACATATAAGTTTGTACATATGTAGACATAATAACCCTTAAATGACCCTTGGGGTTCATAGTACCCCAGCTTATTTTATTACAATTATAAAAGAAGATAAATAAATGTAAAAAAATAAAATATGTTGAATTAAATTAGAATCAGGACCTAAGGCAGTTTTCTTCTTTTATCGCGTATACATTTTTCTTTCTCCCTTGGGGTCCATATGACCCCAGCCTATTTTTTTAGTTATAATTGAAGAAAAAGAACGAAAAAAATTATATATATATATAAATATATAAATTTGAGTTTCACAAAATATTTATGCAACATATGTACACATATTAACCCTTAAATGACCCTTGGGGTCCATATAACCCCAGCTTATTTTTTTACAGTTATAAAAGGAGAAAAAGTACGAAAAAAAATATATATAAATATATGTTGAATTAAATTAGAATTATATATATATATTTTTTTAATTTGAATTAAATTTGAGTTTCACAAAATATTTATGTAACATATTAACCCTTAAATGACCCTTGGGGTCCATATAACCCCAGCTTATTTTTTTACAGTTATAAAAGGAGAAAAAGTACGAAAAAAAAAAAATATATATAAATATATGTTGAATTAAATTAGAATTATATATATATATATATTTTTTTATTTGAATTAAATTTGAGTTTCACAAAATATTTATGTAACATATTAATCTTTAAGTGACCCTTGGGGTCCATATAACCCCAGCTTATTTTTTTACAGTTATAAAAGGAGAAAAAGTACGAAAAAAAAAAATATATATAAATATATGTTGAATTAAATTAGAATTATATATATATTTTTTTATTATTTGAATTAAATTTGAGTTTCACAAAATATTTATGTAACATATTAACCCTTAAATGACCCTTGGGGTCCATAAAACCCCAGTTTATTTTTGTACAGTTATAAAAGAAGAAAATTAAAAATAAAAATAAAATATTTTGAATTAAATTAGAATCAGGAGCCTTGGGGTCTATAGGACCCCAGCCTATTTTGTTTACAGTAAAGTTTTTTTTTTCTTACTTTTGTTAATCTATCGCGTATACTTTGTTCTTTCTCCCTTTGCGCCTTAATCATCTCTAATTGTTTCGGCGTATATTGTGGATCTTTCACTTTTCCTTCTTTACGCCGTTTTTCATCCAATTCTCTTCGCAATTGCAATTCTTCCTGTTGATCTTTATAACTATACGCTTTACTTTCCCGTTTCATATTCATTGCATTCAGCGTATTTTCGTCGTTGCTAAATAATTTACAATATTTAAACAGTCGCAACGTCACCACTAAACAGTTACTTACCCTGGTATCACGCTTTTATCAAATAATTCCCCTTCGGGTGTTAAATAAGTGAAATAATCATCTTTGGACACTCTTAACATTGCGGAATCACTTAATTGTTTAGTGATAATTTGCACTAAACTTGGCAGTAGCATATCTGGGTTTACACTAATTACGGTTGCTAGTGCATTCTCGTAGCACTAAAATATTCATTAAATTATATTCGGAAATTGAGATGAAGAAGAAGACTTACCGGTGAAACCGTATAATCGGAGATCAGTCGCTTTTTAATTTGACCAGCATATTGATTGATGAACGCTTTTGGTTTAAGTTTCATGTGTTTCACAACTTTAATCCATAAATCCGGATTAAGGTCAACGATGGCCGGATGATGCGCCGGAAGCAGTGCATCTAGAGCGATTAGTTGAGCGTCTTCCGGTTGCAAACCGGTCGACGACGCGAACAGTGTAATACATTCAACTAACGCATGCGCCGAAATATCGCAATCATTCGGTTCTTTATCTTCGGAAGACTAAATATTTCAAAAAAAAAATTATAGTAATACATTATTTAAGGAAATGTTTTAATTAGGGCTTCAAACCGTTCGGTTCCGGTTTTCGGTTCAGGAGTAATTAATATTTTAGTTTGTATTAAATAATGATTATACCATAATTTTTGTTTGAAAATTGTTTCATATTTAATAAAATGAATATTTCGGTTCCGGTTTTCGGTTTAGATTCAACAGTGATTATATATATATATTTTTAATATTATAATTTGTATATAATAATTATTCTTTATTTTTGTTTGAAAGTATGTATATTTCGGTTCCGGTTTACGTTCCGGAAAAAAATAAGGGTATTGTCGGTTCAGCAGTGATTAATTTTTATTTGTATTCAAAAATTATTATACCATAATTAGTGTTTTGTTTGAAAATTGATTGATTTCGGTTCCGCTTTTTGGTTTCGGTTCAGCAGTGATTCTATTTTTTTATATTTAATTTGTATTAAATAATTATACTATAATTTTTGTTTTGTTTGAAAATTGATTGTTATTCAACTAAATCAATGAATATTTCGGTTCCGCTTTTCGGTTTCGGTTCAGCAGTGATTAATTATTTGAATTTAGTTATTTTAATTTATATTAAATAATTATTATACTATAATTTTTATTTTGTGTGAAAATTGATTAATATTAAACTAAATCAAAGCATATTTCGGTTCCGGTTTTCGGTTCAGCAGTGTTTATATATGCATTTTATATTTTAATTAGTATTAAATAATTATTAAACCATAGTTATTATTTTGTTGGAAAATTGATTTTGTTAATCAATTGAATATTACGGTTCCGGTTTTCGGTTCAGCAGTGATTAATTATTTTTATTTATGTTTTAATTTGTATTAAATAATTATTGGACCATAATTTTTAATTTATTTGAAAATTGATTGAATCAATGAATATTACGGTTCCGGTTTTCGGTTCAGCAGTGATTAATTTTTTTATTTACGTTTTAATTTGTATTAAATAATTATTAAACCATAATTTTTATTTTGTTTGAAAATTAATTCAATATTTAACCAACTCAATGAATATTTCCAGTTTTCGGTTCCGGAAAAAAAAAGAGTATTTTCGATTCAGCAGTGATTCATTTTTTAATTTGTATTAAATAATTAATATATCATTATTTTTTTTTGAACCGAAATAAACAGCTCCGGTTTTCGGTTCAGTTCCGGTTCGAAACCCTGGATTTAAATAAAACTAACTTGTATTTTTGCGGTTTCATAAAATTTGAGTAACTCCCTCAAAAGCGCTCTTGAGATCTGAGCTCCTCTTAGACCCGCCATTAACTTCTTAACTAAAGGAACACATTTTCGTCGAACATCACTAGATGGCGCTGTTAAGCAATGGATAATCGCCCGGTGGATCGGAGACGCTTTTCCGTTTAGTTTCTCCGGATAAGAGAGAAGCAGTTGTTCGGATAATTGCATTACGTGAACTAATGCTGTAATTAAGTAATTATTACATAAGTAGCACATGGTTTTAAACGTGTTAAAGACTAACCATTCTCGTTAGCGATCGCTAAAAATTTCTCGCCAACAAAAACTTGTTTGTCCATATCTAAAACAATAGTCCATAGGTTCCCAAACTGTGAGTCTTTTTCGCCGAGGGAAAACGCGAGTTTAAGCAACAAACAGGCGGCGCAAAGGCCTTCGGTGACTGCGGGGCCTTGAGTCGGTTGAGCTGAGGCCTTTTCGACAGTTTTTAGGAGCACTGGTATAAGCTGTTGCGCTTGGGGCAACGTGTTGCCTTGAAAACATGTTGACATGCACTGGATATACGAGGTACGAACTGCAGACGTTGAGGTTTTTAAACCAAAACCGTTCTTTAAAAAAAATATATATAGTTAGGAAGAAAAATGATCATGTATAGTAGATTTAACTAGTGGAAATTGTTAGTAAATATAAAAAAAATTGTTAAAATAATTTCGAAAAAAGTCCGGTAAAATGAGTAAAAGTTGTGCGCGACCGACGCACTGGTTGCCGCCAAAAATAATCAAAAGTTACGGAGTCGTCCTAATTTTTTTTTTTTTTATTAATAAATATGTAATTAATTATTTTTTTTACCTTTAAACCATCGATAATTTTTTGTGGAATTTCATTGCTGAATTTTATACACCACAGCGACATCATTTCCAACGCGTAGCATAACGTACGTTCATGTACTTCGATATTTAGTACTTTAATAAAATGTTCACTTGCAACCAGGGCCAAATGTTGAGAGCCACTGCCCGGTACGGAATTATAACTTAAATTGCCTGCACCCTAAATAAAACATTTAATAATTTTCTATTGGAAAAACTTCCAAAATTTAATATTATTTACAAACTTACCAATAAAACGCTCATTTTTTGCTCAACAACAGTAATTTTTCCATCACTTCCATGAAACACATCAAATATCTGTTTTAATAAAAGTTCAATAGCGCTCGCATCACTGCATTGTACTGCTAAACGTTTACAAGCGTCCGCCGATTCCAATCGAGCCAAATCGTCTTTAGAATGCAGATTTGCTAAAGTTAAAACACAATAAAACTGCTCAGAAACCAAAATCCACTCAAAATAACCTTCAATTACACTCAAAATGACCTTCAAATACCTCAAACACAAAACAAACTACTCAAAATTAACTTCAATCAACTCAAAATACCTTAAGCAAACGCTAACACTGCTCAAACACAAATATCTATTCATCCTACTCAAAATGACCTTCAAACAACTCAAATTGACCTTCAAATATCTCAAACACACTCAAAAACTACTCATTACCGTTTCAAACTACTCAAAATGACCTTGAATGCCTCAAACAAACGATAAAACTGCTCAAACACAATTATCTGTTCATCCTACTCAAAATGACCTTCAATCAACTCAAATTGACCTTCAAATATCTCAAACACACTCAAAAACTACTCATTATCGTTTTAAACTACTCAAAATGACCTTCAATCAACTCAAAATGACCTTGAAATGCCTCAAACAAACGATAAAACTGCTCAAACACAATTACCTATTCAACCTACTCAAAATGACCCTCAAACAACTCAAATTGACCTTCAAATATCTCAAACACACGCTAGAATTACTCATTATCGTTTCAAACTACTCAAAATGACCTTCAATCAACTCAAAATGACCTTGAAATGCCTCAAACAAACGATAAAACTGCTCAAACACAATTATCTATTCAATCTACTCAACACGACCTTCAAACAACTCAAATTGACCTTCAAATATCTCAAAGATACGCTAAAACTACTCATTATCGTATCAAACTACTCAAAAGACCTTCAAACAACTCAAAATGACCTTCAAATACCCCAAACACAACACAACTACTCAAACACAAAAGAAACTACTCAAAATGACCTTGAAATACCTCAATCAAACGCTAAAACACAATTATCTTTTCAACATACTCAAAATGACCTTCAACCAACTCAAATTGACCTTCAAATATCTCAAACACATTCAAAAACTACTCATTATCGTTTCAAACTACTCAAAATGACCTTCAATTAACTCAAAATGACCTTGAAATGCCTCAAGCATACACTAAAACTGCTCAAACACACAATTATTTTATTAAGCCACTCAAAATGACCTTTAAACAGCTCAAATTGACCTTCAAGTCTTTTAAACAAAACATAAATAGTAAAACAAGACAAACATATTTTTTTAAAAAAATTCTAAACGAATTTATAACTTACCAATCAAGGATTTGCCCAAGTCGATCGCATAACGGCTCAGGTCCAAGTTCACCCCACTTATTACAATGGCAACACATTCTAAAATCACTTCGGGATTTCGTAACATTGATTTTTGTAGTGCTGGCAATAATGTTGCTTTAAATTCGTCGTGAGTTATTAATTTTAACAGTGGATAACAAGCTTGCACTACCGCAGACGATGGTTTTATCTTTGTGCTAATTAACGATTTTATAAATGTATCTAACAATGTTATCTGTGAGAAAAACGGGTATAAATATACATAATTTTATTTAAAAACGCGTAAAATATACTAATATTGCAGTAATATCGTAAATATACACTAGAAAATAGTAATAATACTTTTAAATAAAAGCCCGGTAATGTGCGTTAAAGTTGTGCGCAAACGCGGCATCAATGGCCGGCAAAAATATATAATATATACCGGGTTCTATTTGCATCAAATAAACCCTTTATTTCACGTAAATTATAATAAATACATATTAAAAACATATAAAATACATAAAATAAATTGTTAATTAACCAATTAAGTGAATATTTATTAAAATTAGAATAGGAAAACACATAATAGTTAAGTCGGGGAATGTGAGTAAAGTTTTCCCGGCGATTCACGCATCAATGGCGCGGTAAATTTTCTAATAAATAGCGTATTTATATAAAAAAATAATAAAAACTTACCTTAAAGTCAGTAAAACGTTCCAATTGATTGATTTGTGATTGATATTTAGCCAAAAATGAGCCCATAACAGCAACATAGCAATTTTGTTCCGCTGATTGCAGGGCCGTAATATATAATTTGTCTAATTCGGGAATATTTTTCCAACTATTTGAAAGCTAAAATATTTATAAATTAAATCTATATAATTAAATAAAATACTTTAGTGTATTTTACCAAATTATACGATTTTTGTGATAATTTATCGACCCCCGCCGATACGATTGAAGTCAATAAGATCGATTGTGCTAGTATCAATTGATTGATATCTTTATTGATTTCGTCATTTTTTAATTTTAAACCATTTACAATCAGCGAACACGACCAAGCTAACGGAAATAGTGTGTTTTGTGCCGTGTTTGCGCTATAAATAAATTTAGTTACATTTTAACACTGGTTTCGTGTGAATTTTACACGAAACTTACGTAGCAATTAGATTTTTTGTTTGATTGGAAATATCGGCGATAATTGCCGACATATATTTTATGGTCCATATTGGATGTTGTTTCAGCAACGATTTTAATAGGTTTTTAATCAAAAAGTGCGATTGGGAATCGCGATATCGCGGCAAAATCAATTGTATTACTTTACAAATACCATTGATTATTTTGTCATTAATGCCTATAATATAATTTAAGTAATTTAATTTCAAATTATTAATTGTAGGTTAGTTTTACTCGAAAAAAAACCCCTTATTCACAATGGCACACATTTACACTAGCATTAGTTAATTTCATACCTAATTTGCAAACCAAACCTATAATATAATAATGTTCATTTCAAATTATGAAATGAGGTTAGTTTTACACGGAAAAAACCCCTAATTGTACAAATACCTTCATACATTTACACTAGAATGTGTTAATTTTACGCATATTGCAAAACAAACCTATAATATAATTATTTTAATGTCAAATTATTAAATTTAAGGTTAGTTTTACACGAAAAAAACCCCCTTATCCGCAATTGCACACATTTACACTAGCATTAGTTAATTTCATACCTAATTTGCAAACCAAAACTATAATATAATAATGTTAATTTCAAATTATGAAATGAGGTTAGTTTTACACGGAAAAAACCCCTAATTGTACAAATACCTCCATACATTTACACTAGAATGTGTTAATTTTACACATATTGCAAATCAAACCTATAATATAATTATTTTAATGACAAATTATAAAATTTAAGGTTAGTTTTACACGAAAAAACCCCCCTTATGCACAATTGCACACATTTACATTAGCATTAGTTAATTTCATACCTAATCTGCAAACCAAACCAATAATATAATAATGTTAATTTCAAATTATGAAATGAGGTTAGTTTTACACGGAAAAAACCCCTAATTGTACAAATACCTTCATACATTTACACTAGAATATGTTTATTTTACACATATTGCAAAGCAAACCTATAATATAATTATTTTAATGTCAAATTATAAAATGTAAGGTTAGTTTTACACGAAAAAACCCCCCTTATGCACAATTGCACACATTTACACTAGCATTAGTTAATTTCATTGCTAATTTGCAAACCAAAACTATAATATAATAATGTTAATTTCAAATTATGAAATGAGGTTAGTTTTACACGAAAAAACCCCCAGATTGTGCAGAAACCTTCACAATTTCACACATTTACACTAGAATTGGTTAATTTTACACATATTGCGCAACATTACACCGGGATAAAAGTTTTAGAACACCTGTGAATTTTTCATAAATAACGAAAAAACACGTAAACTTATAAAATTCAACACTATTTAACGTATAATAGATCACTTTTACGGATTTTACACTAATATAAACACTGTAAATGGTTAAAAAATGTAATAAATACCTGGATTTGACAACACAGAGATGACATTTTCAATAATATCCCGTCGTTCTTTTAAACTAGTGGCTTGTATACGATTTGGTAGATCTTTAAGCGCTTTAACCAATTGCTAAAATAATAATATGGTTGATTTAGTACTTTTTTAGATATTTAATAATAAATTTTAGAATACACGTGACAGCACAAACCTCGTTTTCTGCCATATTTGCCTAGACTAATCCGAGTTTAGCTGTGCACTTAAATTGTTATTTAATCATATATTTTATTGATAAATGCTTTAAAAAGCTTAAAAAATACATAGAATATCATTTACAAGCGAATTATATTAAAATTAATTAAAACTATGGTTTAAAAATGGGTCTAAATGACTTTAGAACTATTTTTAAGCTAGTGTAAAGTGGGTTTAACCATTCAGTTTATTAGAGCAGTCTCGGTAAATTTTCAAGCTGTGCACTTAAATTATTATTTAATCATATATTTTATTAATAAGTGCTTTAAAAAGCTTAAAAAACACATAAAATATCATTTACAAGCGAATTATATTAAAATTAATTGAAACTATGGTTTAAAAATGGGTCTAAATGACTGTAGAACTATTTTTTAGCTAGTGTAAAGTGGGTTTAACCATCCAGTTTATTAGAGCAGTCTCGGTAAATTTTCAATATAAGCTGTATTCTTTTTGCACAAAATCTCAGCTGGGGTCATGTTTTTGCTCTGTCTGTGGCATGTGTAGACAGAGCAAGAAGATGCGTTTTCACCGAGATTTGGTATAAAAAGAATACGGCTACAGCCAATTGTAACATAACCTATTTTTTGAGCAATATTACGGTAGTTTATTTTATTGTAAATTGTAAAAATGGCATTTTTATGTACTGATATATCGAAATGGTTTTATATTGCGTGCGCTAGTTTATGTGGTTCAATATTATTAACGAAATATTTGAATAGTTTGAATAAACCAGTGAAAAGTGTGGTTAGGGTGGCTAGTGAGACTCATTGCTATTTTTTAACTGATTCAAACATTCGGGGCAGTAATTATTTAGTAGATTCGTGGAATATGTTAAATCCAGTCGTTGAGTTCATACAACAAGCTCAGTTAACTTTAGACATTTGCTTTTATTTAATTACGGATTATACAGTGGTTAGTGCGATTTTAGATGCAAAAAAACGTAATGTTAATGTGAAATTAATCACGGATTATACATCGGGCATTCTAAATAATAAATACGCGCGTTATTTTTATAGAGATGGTAAGTTATTTATTTTATTTCAGTATCGTTTTGGTAATTAAATTATTTAACTAGGTGTAAGGATTTACTCTAAACGGTGTAATCCTGGACAAACAATTATGCATAATAAATTTTTGATTCGAGATAATAACACTGTACTACATGCTAGCATGAATTTAACAAAAAATACATCTAAAGGCAGTTTTGATAATTTTATTATCACAACTGACGAATATATGGTGTTAAAATATCAGGAACACTTTCAATATTTAGTCGCTCAACTCTCTGTCTTAAAATTGTAGCTATTTTATTATTTTTTATAATCATAATGTAAGCCCGGCAAAACTAGTGAAACTTGTGCGCCACCTACGCGCCAATGGCGCATAACACTTCACGATTTTGCGGGGAACTTTTATTTTCAATAACTTTTCAACGCATTTTGTAATTTAATTCATATTTGACTATTAAATAAAACGTGATTTTATGGCTCTAAACCCATTTATATTAGATAAATTCGATCTAATATAAAATAAAACGTGTTTTTATGCTTCTAAACCCATTATTTCGATCTATAATAAAATAAAAGTTCCCTAAGCGGATATACAACCCCCTAAAATCGTAGAGAGTGCGCCACTGACGCATCACTAACGTGTAAATTTTACGATTTTGCGGGGTACTATTATTTTCGATAACTTTGTACGAATTTTGTAATTTAATTCATATTTGACTATTAAATAAATATATATAACTTGTAATAAACGTCTTTTTATTGTTTTAAACCCATTTATTTTAGATAAATTCGATCTAATATAAAATAAACCGTGTTTTTATGGTTCTAAACCCATTATTTCGATCTATAATAAAATAAAAGTTCCCTAAGCGGATATACAACCCCGTAAAATCGTAGAGAGTGCGCCACTGACGCATCAGTAACTGGTAAATTTTACGATTTTGCGGGGTACAAATTATTTTCGATAACTTTGTACGAATTTTGTAATTTAATTCATATTTGACTATTAAATAAATATATATAACTTGTAATAAACGTGTTTTTATGGTTTTAAACCCATTTATTTTAAATATTTTGATCTATATATAAAATAAAAGTTCCCTAAACGGATATACAACCCCGTAAAATCGTAGGGAGTGCGCCACTGACGCATCAGTAACGGGTACATTTCTACGATTTTGCTGGGTACTATTATTTTCGATAACTTTGTACGAATTTTGTAATTTAATTCATATTTGACTATTAAATAAATATATATAACTTGTAATAAACGTGTTTTTATGGTTTTAAACCCATTTATTTTAAATATTTTGATCTATATATAAAATAAAAGTTCCCTAAACGGATATACAACCCCGTAAAATCGTAGGGAGTGCGCCACTGACGCATCAGTAACGGGTACATTTCTACGATTTTGCTGGGTACTATTATTTTCGATAACTTTGTACGAATTTTGTAATTTAATTCATATTTGACTATTAAATAAATATATATAACTTGTAATAAACGTGTTTTTATGGTTTTAAACCCATTTATTTTAAATATTTTGATCTATATATAAAATAAAAGTTCCCTAAACGGATATACAACCCCGTAAAATCGTAGGGAGTGCGCCACTGACGCATCAGTAACGGGTACATTTCTACGATTTTGCTGGGTACTATTATTTTCGATAACTTTGTACGAATTTTGTAATTTAATTCATATTTGACTATTAAATAAATATATATAACTTGTAATAAACGTGTTTTTATTGTTTTAAATCTAGATATTTCGATCTACAATTAAATAAATGTTCCCTAAGAGCCCACAAAATCGAAAAGAGTGCGGCACTGATGCATCGGTGACGCGTAACTATTTACGATTTTGCGGGGAACTTTTGTTTTCGATAACTAGTAATATTTTGTACGATTATTGTAATTTATTAAATATATATATAACTTGTAATAAACGTGTTTTTATTGTTTTAAACCTAGATATTTCGATCTACAATTAAATAAAAGTTAACTAAGAGCCCACAAAATCGTAAAGAGTGCGACACTGATGCATCGGTGACCCGTAACTATTTACGATTTTGCGGGGAACTTTTGTTTTCGATAACTAGTCATATTTTGTACGATTATTGTAATTTAATACATATTTGACTATTAAATAAACATATTACTTGTGTTATAAACGTGTTTTTATTGTTTTAAATAAGCTTAATTTATTTTACTGATGATGCGGCCATTTTAGAACCAATTAAACTAATTCATACATCTATTAATTCGATTTAAAAGCTATTTATTGATATTGTATTTAAATAAATTACATCAATATTATTTAAATTTGTCCTAGTTTAAATAGTACCAACTGTTAATATAATTTTAGAACTATTTTCTCACAATTTTAATTATGTATTATTAATATTTTATTTTTATAATTTAACTGGAGTAGTTTACTCTTGCTATTTATTCAATATATCGACAATAAGAATAATTTATTCTATTTTTAATTTATATATATTGGCAACATTGATTATATGTGACAACTATGACCTTTAGAAGTAAAATGGAGTAAATGTTATCCATTTCGTGTAAATGTTTAGTAAAATGTAGTAAATATTAGTATTTTAAAGTAGTTATGCGAAATTCGGATTGGGTAGACAATAGTCCGTTATGTTGCTGTGAATATTACAGTGTAGATCAAGAGAGAAACCATTTATTAGCATGTTGCTGCAACTGCCAAGATTTGGATGAAGGCTTTGAAAGGTAAGATTAGGTTATATTTGCGCTGTTATTTTACTATTTTTCTAATTAAATAACTAATTGGTTAGTTTTTTAATTGATTTTTATTGTGGTTTTCTCATATAATTTGATTGCAGTGTTTAGGTACTGATTTTATCTAAATAATTTATTCATGTGTTTTGCGTGTTTGTTTATATTTAGATGTTTTATTCGATAATCGATTTTAGTCGATTTTTTGTTTTCGATGTTCGAAATTGTTATTTTATTAAATTTAATATACATTTTGTTTACATTTAGGATAGAAATTTAATATTTTATGAATTAATTAATATTTCAGTAAAAACATCGATGTTTTTATAATTATATCGATTTTTCTATAAAAAAAATCTATTTATAAAAAAACATCGAACATTTTAATTATTTTTTTAATGTTTACTATGTGTTTTTGTGCATTTTGTACCTTAAATTTGATACAAAAATAATAAAATGCAACCAACATTACACTTGTGTATGGAAGTTGCATATCTTTAGGCGTTTTTTTGCCTAAATGTGTTAATAATTACGATATTTTATTTTATTTCATCTTCGTCTTTTTGCGAATGCGAACTTATTTTATGAAGTTTCTTCATCACGTCTTTGTATCTGCGGAAACTCGTATATTTTAATTGTTCTAATTTTTCTAGTAAACTATATTGTTTTTCTGTTACGGATTGAATTTCCTTTACAAGATTTTCATTTTCGATGTTATCTAAAAATTTTCTTGCAATCTTGTATGCAATTGTAGTGTTATCTGTTGGATCAATTGCTTTCCCATTTTCTGGATTATTAATTTCGTCAGTTTTTAAATCTTCTGTTGCATTGATTTCAATTCCAGCTTCGGTCGAAACATCTCGATCTTCTATTTTTGGAGTTTCTTCTTCTGCAATTTTATGTGAATTCCTATGCTTTGGATTATGAGTTCGGTATTTTGCGGATTCTTCAGTTTTCAAAGAAGCTTCTTCTTTTTTTGGAGTTTCTTCTGCGTTCTGAGGTTTTGCCATTTTAGGTGAATTCTTATCTTCTGGATTATGAGTTCGGTGTTTTGCTTCAGTTTTTAAATAAGGAACACCTCCTGTTTTACTTGCTTTATGGTGACCAGTGGAAACCTTTAGATCTTCTATTTTTGGAGTTTCTTCTGCGTTATGATGTTCTGGATTATGAGTTCGGCGTTCTGCGATTTCTTCTGTTTTTAAAGATGCTTCTTTAGTTGAATTGATTTCAATTGCAGCTTTATGGGAACCAGGGGGAACAACTAGATCTTCTATTTTTGGAGTTTCTTCTTCGTTATGAGGTTCTGTAATTTTATGTGATTTTTTATCGTCTGGATTATGAGTTCGGTGAACTGCGATTTCTTCTGTTGAATTAATTTCAATTCCAGTTTTATGGGAACCAGTGGAAACATCTAGCTCTTCTATTTTTGGAGTTTCTTCTTCGTTATGGAGTTCTGCAATTTTAGGTGAATTCTTATCTTCTGGATCATGAGTTCGGTGTATTGCGAATTCTTCACTTTTTAAATAAGGAACACCTCCTGTTTTATGGGGACCAGTGGATACATTTAGATCTTCTATTGTTGGAGTTTCTTCTTCGTCATGAGGTTCAGCAATTTTAGGTGAATCCTGGTTTGTTGCTGTAGTTTCTTCAATACTTGGAGGATATTTAAAAATTCTGTAGATTCTTGATATTGTATTTGCAAATGTTGGTACAATTAGTTTATTTATTAGAGATTCTTCATCTTCTTCCCAATTTGCTTCTTCTGCAAATGTTCTTCTTGGAACTCCTGATTGTGGATTATGAAAATATGGATGTCTGTGGTTTTTTGGCTTCCTTGGTCGGTATTTGATCTTTGGTTCTTCTAGGTGTCCAGATGGTGTAAGTCGGGGATTATAAAAATAAGGGTCAATAGAATCTGATGGTCTTCCTCGGTATCTTTGCAGGTTTTGTTTGTATCTGATATTTGGGGAAAGTGTTTCTTCTTCAAATGATCCAGAATCTTCATAGAACGGTATTTCTTCATTTTGAAAGTATGGATTATATGCCCCTGATGATTGTCTGTGTTGCCCATCATATCCTGGCGTAATTCGGAAGTCATTGTCACGGTATTTGTAATTTCGAGCTGGGTAATAATCTTCAAATGGGTCTTGTTGATTTACTGGTGTATCGAATTCAAAGGGTGCTGCTTGTCCTGGAACTAAATTCAATGGAAGTTTTAGAATATTTAAAAAATCAGAATATGCCCTATTGACAATATCTTTATATCGTGAAGCTGTAAATCTGGATACTATTGGAATTTTTTCTCGCACTTGTGATATTTTGGGTACATTTAGAATTCTTCGTAGAACTGAATATGAATCTTGAAATTCGTCAGGATTATCAAATTGGTATATTGGTGAAGAAAATCTGCGGTATTTAGTGTCGAACGCATTGCTAATCTACATATTTATTAAAATTAATACATTAATTAATATATATTAAATAGTACTTACTCCAATAATTAATCCTATACACAATATTAACCACATTTTAGGAAGTTTATTCGTTAATATAAATAAATGAAAGTTTGCAAAGAATTTATATAAAAAATATTCTATTATTATGAAATTTAATTACATTTTTATTTGCAAAGTTTATTAAAGAACAAAGACATATAATTAGAAATAAAACAACACAATTGTTTATTTTTATTATATTTTTGATTACCGACTGCGTTTAAAATCGTTTTAAAATTAAAAAAATAAATATATATGTTTACGATAACGATAAAAAATTGATTATATTACAATTGAATTAGTTTTTACGGATGTTACAATACTGTAGTGAATGTATCAGCTTTGTACTATTCGTTCTAGAATGTCTAGAATCTTCTAGAACATGCTTTGTTCATTGTGGGTGAAATAAATCTTGGATTGCCATTAAATTAAATTATTAAAATTAGTTTTTATGGATGTTATAATACTGTAGGGTATATGTTAGCCTTTAACTCTTCGTCCAGAAGGTTCCAGAATGCCCAGAACCTTCTAGAATATGCTTTTGTTCATTTTAGGTGAAATCTTGGATTATCATTTAATTAAATTATTAAAATTAGTTTTACGGATGTTACAATAATTTAGTGAATATGTCAGCCTTTTACTCTTCGTCTTGAAGGTTCCAGAATGCCTAGAACCTTCTAGAACATGCTTTGTTTAGTAAATAATTTATTTTGGGTGAAATCATTGATTGCCATTTGATTAAATTATTAAAATTAGTTTTTACGGATGTTACAATACTGTACTCTTCGTCCAGAAGGTTCCAGACTGCCTAGAACCTTCTAGAACATGCTTTATTTAGTAAATAGTTCATTTTGGGTGAAATGATTGAATAAATCTTTGTTCCAGTTTAATAACAGGGGACGAAGTGCAACCGAGCCGGAAGTCGGCAATAATGGCGACGCTCCACGACCGGATACGGATCCCTTGGCGGGGCGGAGCCAAACAAATATCCGCCGACACAATAATCCCTGTATTCTTTGTTCCTTTAGCGATTTTCACTGCAGCTTTCGATTTAATCCTAACTATCCTAATCCTAGTCTTAATTCCACTCTTTTTAAACCACACATATCTTTGGTTCCGTTCCAACCACCCGAAATCCAAGTTTTTCGTCATTTGGGCACTAATGTCACTAATTACAATCGCGCTAATTTTTGAAATTAAAGTTATTTCGTTACTAGAGATTTTACCGGAGGAGAATATTGCGTTAGGCGTTATAACAGCACTATTTGCCTTTTGTGTGTATAGAGTTAGGGTTTCGGCGAGTAAATGGAGCACTAATGCACTAACTGATACTAGTGCTGTTAATGGCGAGGATTTTTGCGTTACTTGTAAAATAAAGTTTGCGGAACGGATGCAGCATTGTAGTGTTTGCCAAGTTTGTGTGCCCGAAAAGGATTGCCATTTTATTTGGTAAGTTGGCCATTTTGAATTTGTATATCCGGCCTCGAAATTTGAAAATTTGAATTATTATTATTTAAATCGTGATGATTTTTAACTCGCCGTACGAAGAGAAGCTAAAGCATTCGTGTGTCTGTAGCATTCTCGGATTAAAAAATGTCATTAACAAAAAGTGTTTGTCACGTCTCCCTGAATCCAAAAATATATATAACTTATATACTTGATTGTTAGTCGTCGCTTAATCGTAAGAACAAATTCGTGCCCTCTACTCCTCTGAAGGTACCGGACCGATTCACACCAAATTTGCTACACATATTATTTAGCATCTCATTTGAATCTGTTCGCAATTTAAATCTAACCGCCCGTATACTTTCCGAGTTATAGGGCCCCAAAATTTGAAACCCCCCTTAATACTGCCCTTATAAAAATAATTAAAACACCCAAAAATTCTACTAGTAATTCTAAGATATTTTATATCTACAAGATTTTTTCTAATTGTTAACCAAAAGGCTATAATAATTAAGAACCGCTGCTCACACTTATACGGTGACCTGGACGCATAGGTGCGTTGTACCTAAGCATGTTTTATATTAAAATATAGTACAAAAAATTATAAAACTTTTTATATCTATAACATTTTTTCTAATTGTTAACCAAAAGGCTATTATAAATTAAAAACCGCTGTTCGCATCGCATTACTTATACGCCGAGCTGGACGCATTGGTGCATTATACCTAAGCTTGTTTTATATCTAAATAATCTGTTAAACTTTGTACATCTATAACATTTTTTCTAATTGTTAACCAAAAGCCAATAATAAATAAAAACCGCTGCTCGCATCGCATTACTAATAAGGCGAGCTGGACGCATAGGTGCGTTGTACCTAAGCTTGTTTTATATCTAAATAATCTGTAAAACTTTTTACATCTATAACATTTTTTCTAATTGTTAACCAAAAGGCTATAATAATGCGTCGCATTACTTATAAGGCGAGCTGGACGCATAGGTGCGTTGTACCTAAGATTGTTTTATATTAAAATATACTACAAAAAATTGTGAAACTTTTTATATCTATAACAATTTTTCTAATTGTTAACCAAAATGCTATAATAATTAAAAACAGCTGTGTGCATATCGTATTACTTATAAGGCGAGCTGGACGCATAGGTGCGTTATACCTAAGCTTGTTTTATAATCTACAAATAATTATAAAACTTTTTATATCTATAACATTTTTTCTAATTGTTGACTAAAAGGCTCTAATAATTAAAACCGCAAAAACATTTATTTAAATTTCGCGGCCGGATATACAACGGCCATTTTGTTGCCTAGAGTGCCATTTCATGACTAATATTTCAAATTTGGCGCCTTTTATATAGGTACGATTGTTGTGTGGGGCAAAGCAACAAGGGTACTTTCCTTTTATCATTAATTTTCGCCATTGCCTCTTTATTATACAGTTCTAATCTAACATTAACGACTGTTTGTCATCCGTTTACAGTATTTGAAACTGTTATGTTACCCGATGATTGCTCGGAAGTTTATGAGCAATATGAGTAAGTTGGGAACACTGATCCAGTGTTACCAACGTATGAAATGATTTTATTTTTGTATTTTAGTATGGCCCTCTGTTTTGTAACAGCAGTCTACAGTATTTTAATGGCTAGTTATTTAACTTGGGTGTTCCTACGTGAATTTTTAATAATATCGTTAGGTTTGACTCTACAAGAATGGCTACAAATGCCGTTAAGGTCGAAATTGTGCCTAGGTGTCACCTATTCACGGCCTTATAGCTTAGGTTTCATTCGAAATTGGCTAAAAGTGTTATGTAATACCGGAAAACATAAACATAATACGTATATCGATACTTAACTGAACGACAGTTAAATTTCAAGATGGCGGCTGACAGTCAAATATTTTGTACAATTTTTAATGTTAGAATGAATATATTTAAGCTTTATATGTATTTATAAATATTTATTTTAGAAATATGTTTTTTATTTTTTGTATTTTGCTTGACTATTGTACTTAATTCATTTTTCATGGAATTTTTTTTTGTTAACATGAATGCTTTAATTGTTAAATGTTTATTGCATTGTGAATATCAATAAAAATATTTGGATTTAACCGAGTTTTTATTTTTAAATAAATAATATTGTCAATATATTTTATTTTTCATGCATTAAAACAATTATTTATTAAAAATCACATTAGTAAAATAAATTTACGCTATTATTATTTTTTTAATAATTAAATATTAATAGCACTATTAAGTTAAGTCGTAGATTAAACTGGACCATAACTCAATAAATAACGTGTTAAGGTCAAACATCAAGTTAAAAAAAAAATACACCGATTCAATCTTTACAAAAAAAAATCAGTGAATGCGTAATTGCATAAATAATACCTAGTAAAATTGTAAATTTTCTTGAATGTACAGTTTCACAGATAAAAAATAAAAACTACAATAAACCACGTTTTTATTTTTTATCTCCGAAACTGTAAATTCAAAAAAATAAACATTTGTACCAAGCATTATTTATGCAATTATGTATCCACTGTTTTTTTTTTATAAAGATCGAATCGATGTATTTTGCGTTATCGAGGTTTATATAATCATGATAGGTTTTGCGTAGTTTTATGTAATTACGCATTATAATTTTGACTAAAAGTGTAACAATGTGTACGTTATGCTTTTATAATCAATAAACAGTCATTAATCGATGAAATATCATTGATTGTAGCGTAAAAATAGCTAATTTCTAATATTGTTCGTATTATTTGGCAGCGCCACCATTTGAATTAGCCGGAGCAGCATTACTGCGAACTAGATGGTTTGTATACTATTTAAGAATTATTTATATTAATTTGTACACCCCTGTTCATAAATTAGAACTAATACTGTTTTATTATTGTTAAAACTGAAGGTAATTAGTTAATTCTACATTATTAGTTGATTCTAAATAGTTATAATTTATTTAACTTTACGTGTACAATAATTTGTACACCCCTATTAGTAAAAATACCTAAATTCATGTTTAATTGTGTTATTAACTATAATTAAATGATAAAACATTAGTATTTATTTGTTTTGCAACGTTTAGAATTGTTAAATAATGTAATTATAACGATTTAAATAGTTTTACAAATGTTTTTCAACCAAAATCGTATGGGACGCCTATGTTTATTTACAAATGGCGTACTTTTCGAAAATTACGTTTAAATTCATTATAAAGTTGTAATTACAACGAAGCAAACATGAATTATGATTAGTAAATTACAAAAAATTACCTAGTTTGTGTTATTACCTACAATTAAATGATAAAACATTAGTATTTATTTGTTTTGCAACGTTTAGAATTGTTAAATAATGTAATTATAACGATTTAAATAGTTTTACACATGTTTTTCAACCAAAATCGTAGGGGACGCCTATGTTTATTTACAAATGGCGTACTTTTCGAATATTACGTTTAAATTCATTATAATGTTGTAATTACAATGAAGCAAACGTGAATTATGATTAGTAAATTACAAATATAAAAATTAAATGATAAAACATTAGTATTTATTTATTTTGTAACGTTTAGAATTGTTGAATATTGGCAACACTGATGTAGCATGTCAGCTGTCAAACTAATGGTTGTGTATATAAGTATTTCGCGTTTATTATAAGTTTTAAGTAGTTTTTATAGTAAAAATGGTATATTATTGTGAAGTGAGTGATTGTAAGAATCTAGCGCGGAAAGGCAGCAAAGTTTTATTCCATCAGTAAGTGTTTTTTTATTGATATTTAAAGTGAAACTAGCAATTTTTGGATAATTTTCGATAGCTTTCCGTTGGAACAGCAGGAGATTGTAAAGCTTTGGGTCGAAGCGTTAAATCGTAAACATTGGCAGCCAACTACAAAAAGTTTAATTTGTAGTTGTCACTTTAAAAAAGATGATTACGATTTAAGCAATGGCGTTAAAGTTTTAAAAGAGAACGCAGTGCCTAGTGTACTGTCAAATAAAAATGAAACTATCAACGGTTCTAGCAATAGTTCCGATGATACTAGTTCGCATTTAGGGAACCCTATGTTGGCCAAACCGGCCAAACGCACCATTTCCGACGATAACACTTACATATCAGTACGTTTACATAACCTAACTTTCTATATTGACATTTAATATATATATATATATATATAAATAATTAGGATTGTCGCTATTCGGATTCGTCGTCGACCGATTCGGGAAATGTTGTTAAAAGTTTAACTCAACCGTTTGCATCTACAACTTCTGATGTATGTTTTTTTTTTTTTTTTTTAATAAAATAGGGCATTTATTTTGATATTTGGTTAGTGTGATTCGGACTGTGAAAACCGGGATTCCCCGAAAAAGGAAGTACTACCAACTGACGATGCCCTAACATTACCCAAAACAACCAACTCTGAAGTACAGAATTTGTTTAAGAAAATGAAAATTTTACATCAGGAAATTCGAAGATTGGACAAAACTATTGTAAGTAATTCTTATTTTCATTAAAAAAATTTTTTTTTTAAAGTCCGGTAAATTGCACTATAATTTGTGCGTGACTGACGCATCACTATCGGCCATTATTTCTAGCATTTCCCCGGGTCACAAAAATAAAAGTTCGACGACTTAAAAACGTTTTCGCTTTACAATTTGGTTAATTATACATTTTTTTGTAATAAAAATACTAAATTCGCTTAGTTTTTTTAGATCTATTTTTAATTTAATAGACATAATTTATATTTTTGCGTATTATTAGTATTTTATTTACTTTATTATCGAATAACAACTGTTTGTTTTATTATGATATAAAAGTCCGGTGAATTGCCTATACACTTGTGCGCTATCGACACCGCGGTCGCCGCCAAAATTTATGACTTTTATCGGGGTTGAAACTTTGTATATAATTTTACTAATTTTACAATATATTTCATTTTTAAACGAAAATACATGTTTTGAGTATCTTTGTCACATTTATTACAGTAAAAACTGTTTGATGATATAACTATACAACTTTAAATATTTTTATTTTAATAAAACGTATTGTAATCACAATTTCCTCTCGTAATTTTTACGAAAATACACGTTTCGAGTCCCGCTGCAACATTTCTAACTAGTTTCGAAACGGTTTAAGATAAAATTACAAATTTTAAACTTAAAACCTGTATTGAACTCTGAAGAAAGTCTATTAATTTTTAATTATGTATCTAAACCAGAAGTACAGGTTTACTCTTGCTACTTTTGCAATATCTCGGAAACGGTGGTAGTTACAGAAAAATGTTTCTAATAATAGTTAAAGATAAATAAATTTCCAGCAATTTTTGTTAACAAAGTTTTTTTTTAATGTACTATTTACATTAAAATCCCACAAATGTAATATATTTAATTGTGTTATTAAAATCGGGGTGATTTTTGGAGGAGTGTTGCTAAATCTAGGGGTTTTAGGATTGCAATTATTCAAATTCGTCCACTTCCGATTCTGAGTTTATAAATAAAGAGTTTATGGCTCCAATCGCTTCAACATCCTGTGACGTAAGTTGAGTCGCCATTTTGTTTTTTTTTGTATGTTTTAATGTGAATTTCAAATAGAATTTACCAGAAAACCTACAGACAACATCTAGAATAGAAGATTCTAATTCCGATCTGCAAGATTTACGTAAAAAAATTAAAGGTTTACAACAAAAATTGCGTAGACGCGATAAAACTATCGCTAGTTTAAGGAAAACTATTGATTACATGAAAAATAAAGGTTGATTATGTGTTTTCAGTTTGTTTTGTCACTTAGCGCTGCGCGTAGAATATCTCAACTTTCTTCAAAACAAAAAATAATCGTATATTTTTATGTAAATGTACATTCCGTATTTCTAAATACGTCGATTTTACTTAGATTCCACTTATAATAGAATAACTGTGATCAAAATTCTACTTAAAATAGTAATTTTTTAAATTAATTTGCGCACCGTTAAAAAGTCCGGTAAAATGTACTATAATATGTGCGTCGCTGACGCATCGGTATCGGTCATTATTTCTAGCATTTTACGGGGTCACAATGTTTTTTAACAATTTTGATTTATTTGCCATTAAAAATACTAATTTACGAAGTTGAGTCTCAAATTTCGCTGAATTATTTTGTATTTTATTTACATTGATATCGAATAGGGTTTAGAACTGTTTAATTATAATTGCTAAGTTGTTTTTGTAATTTTAAAAAAGTCCGGTAAATTGTGTATAAGTTTGTGCGCTACCGACACGTCGGTGTCCGCCAATATTTATGGGTTTTATCGGGGTTGAAACTTTACAATATATATTTAATTTTTATACTGTTTTTTAATGAATTTTAAGTAGTTTTCAATTAATCTGTGATTAATATTTGTTTTTAAAAAAATATTTTTGCCATTCGTACACCGTGACAAATTTGACCGCAAGTGACGCATCGGTTTCCGCCACTAATTTTCGATTTTGCGGGGTTTAGAAGCAAACCACACTATAAATTTTTCCTTCGAACTTTTTAGAAGTATATTAATGTTGTTTATATAAATATAATTGTTGTTTCTTCGAAATAAATCTAAATTAAAAGAATTAGATTTTTATGAAAATTGACAAAGAAGAGAATGTTCCACATAGGACTGAAGTATTAAAAAAGACTGATAAATATTGAATGTTACGAATGATATTATATTTAAACAATATAAATAAAAACAATATTGTATTACTTTGCATTTATTTGTTACAACAAGAAATATTTTATTTAAATAAATTATTAAAATTATACATTGTCTATTGATAATACATAAACAAAAATGCTTAATTTATCACATAAATGTGTAACAATATTTATTTATACGCAAATCCAATCATTCAATTAAATGCTATTTTTTCATTGATTGCATTTTCCCAACGTAATACAGGCTTTAGTCAACGTTGTCGTCAAGCATTTCTTAATAGGAAATGAACAACGTTGCGCAACAAAGGTAACGATATCTTTAAGCATTTCTTAATAGGAAACCAACAACGTTGCGTAGTATTCAGTAATCTGATTACTTTGGTGTGTCTTAAACATTTCTTTAGGAAACGTTGTGCACCAAAAGAAACGTTGTCATTATGTATTTCCTTAATAGGAAACCAACAACGTTGCATAGTAGTATTCAGAAATCTGATTACTTTGGTGTCAACAAAAGTAACGATGTCTTAAGCATTTCTTATAGGAATCCAACAACGTTGTGCAGTAGTATTCAGAAATCTGAAACAACAACGTTGCGCACCAAAAGAAACGTTGCCGGTAAGCATTTCGTATTCGTAAGCGCAGTATTCAGAACTCTGATTACCTAACAGCCACATAAAACATTAAAACTTATTCCCCAATTAATCAAATCGCATACATTTAAATAAAATTGTTATTTATTTAGTTAATACAAGTAAAATAAATAATAAAACACATAATTTGTGATGTATAAATCAATAAAACATCGAAAATGAACAACGGAAACGCAACGTTTGATTTCCTTGGTGGACTCGCCATTTTGGTTTGGAATGTTTTTGAATACGGATAAAACTTAAACACGATTTTCTAGTTTTTGTATTAGTTCTTGAGTTTTTTCGATCACTGAGTAAATATACGGCCGTTCCATCGGGTTTACTTCTAACATAAACTTGATTAAGCTATGCAAATCCTATAAATAATACATATTTCTTGAATTGGAGCTGCCGAATCCGGGATTTTCTGCGGAAATTACCTCGCTAAATGGTGTTTCTTCGGGGAAATTCACATTTCCTGATATAACTGCTAGTGCTACGCTGTCGCCGCGTTCGTAAACTGCGTCAAACGGTGATTTAAAATAACATAATGCGTATAAAACACAACCTAAACTCCAAATATCTGTCCGCTGATCTATAACACAATATGATTCAACGTTAAATAATTCGGGAGCCCTATAGGGCATTGAGCAACGTTCTGCAGCCGTGTCTTGCAGTCGTTGGGCTTCTTGGGAGCTACAAACTTGCACCCGAGCTAGGGCAGTGGAACCTAATTAAAAGTTGGTAGAAATATTACATTTATTAAACGGTTTATTCATGAAAAGTAGTTAAATATTTAGTAATTAGTGGTTTTTGTACGAATTACAATCATATTTAAAGTATTTAAGTAATGTTATAAAAGTCCGGGAAATGGCTGAAACATTTGTGCGCTACCGACACCGCAGTGTCCGCCATTATTTTTAACTTTACCGGGGTTGAAACTTCGAATATTATTTTACTATTTTTACGATATATTTAGTTTTTAAACAGTTTTTAACAAAAAGTATTGTACAAAAATACTAAATATTTCCCAGTTTTGGTTTAGATAAGGTTGGATTATGTCATATACGTAAGGTTAGGTTTATTTTGGATACGGTTAATGGATTAAGGTTTATTTTATATTATAAATTGTACCTAAATCCATTAAAATGGGAGAATAACTTTCAGTCAAGCAAATATTTGCAGTTTTTAGGTCTCGATGCGCTAATGGTTCCGGTTGATCATGGAAACATTTTAATGCGTCGCAAATATCGGCGAAAATTCGTAAAATATCGCTAGAATCTAAATATTCGTTGTGTATTGCTCGTTTTGTTAGATAATCGAATAATGTTCCGTGTTTAAAATAGGGTAGAATCATACATAATTCTGATGTTGTATTTATTACAATATCGGCTGTTCCTGTTTTAAATAAAACATAAATATATCTCGTTTCGGTTCAATTGAATATATTAATTTAGTTCCGGTTTCGTTCCGGAAAAAATAATAGTTTATTTCGGTACATATACAAGTAATTAATTTTTAAATGTTTTAATTTGTATTAAAATTGCATTTATTCTGGAAATAAACCGATTTTTTGGTTCATTTCCGGTTTGAAACCCTACTATTTTGATTAAATACAGCGAAGTAATTCTGTTTTATAACATATTAATATGTAAATTCAAATATAAATTATATTTAAAGTCATAAACACATAGAATATCGTTTTATTAATACGTCCTAACCGAAATAAACCGTTATTTACTCGGTTTTCGTTAATAACGGTTGTTTCCGGTTCGAAGCCCTACTATTTTGTTTAAATACAGCGAAATAAGTTAATTTTATTGCATATTAATACGTAAATTTTAAATATAAGGTATATTTAAAGCCATAAACTCATAAAATATCGGTTTATTTATACGTTTTAGCAAAATAAACTGTTATTTTTCGGTTCAGTTCCGGTTCGAAACCCCGACATTTTGTTTAAATACAGTGAAATAATACAGTTTTATTATATATTAATACGTAATTTCAATTATAAGCTGTATTTAAAGGCGTAAACTCATAAAATATCGGTTTATTTATACGTTTTAACAAAATAAACCGTTATTTTTCGGTTCAGTTACGGTTTTCGGTGTTTCCGGTTCGAAATCCCGACATTTTGTTTAAATACAGTGAAATAATACAGTTTTATTATATATTAATACGTAATTTCAATTATAAGCTGTATTTAAAGGCGTAAACTCATAAAATATCTGTTTGTTAATACGTTTTAGCAAAGTAAACCGTTATTTTTCGGTTCAGTTCCGGTTTTCGGTGTTTCCGGTTCGAAACCCCGACATTTTGTTTAAATGCAACGAAGTAAATCGGTTTTATTAAATATTAATACGTAATTTCAATTATAAGCTGTATTTAAAGGCATAAACTCATAAAATATCGGTTTATTTATACATTCTAAATTAACCGTTATTTTTTTCGGTTCAGTTCCGGTTCGAAACCCCGACATTTTGTTTAAATACAGCAAATTAATACTTAAATTCACTTATAAACTATATTCAAAGTCGTAAACGTCTGTAAAATGCATTTAATATTCTATATCTTTAATAATAAATGCATATAATTTTATTTTATTATATATTAAAACCCAGTGCACACCACTAAAATGGCAGGTAACAACAAATTTCTATCTACAGTAAGTTAAGTATTTTGCGATGTATTTACTTGAAATAAAAGTGTTTTATTTTGACTAATGTGTAATTTCTGTGTAAAATACCTTGAAATGATGAATCTATAAGTTCAATAACGTTTGTATGTTGAATTTTTTTACAATATTCGACTTCTAATAGCGCAGTCCGTTGATCTTCGATGCTGTGGCATGTAATTCGTTTTAAAGCGTACCGCTTTTTCGTGTTTGCATTTTCTACTAAATCAACTGTACTAAACCCCCTAAAATAACACAACAGATGCTTAATCACTCCTTAAACTAGGTTTAAATGCGGCCTACCCTTCGCCTAATCTATCAATCACATAATATTTTGTATTATTCACAAAAACAGTTTCACGTGTACAAAGACATCCCATTTTAAAAATTAAATTCAAGCCTAAACTATTCATTTTTACGGTTTGTTTATAAAAATACGTGGCATAACCAAAATATTAAAATGAACTGTCAGTTTATTGCGGTGGGAACACTTAATAGCCCGGGGAAACCCCTACAAGCCATTGTTACCAATCGTCTAATAATTTATACTTTTTCGTAATTTTTCCTTATACTAAGGGTTTTTAGTAGTTTATTTAATACGTAAAAGATTGTTTATTTGATTTTTAGCTTATTTTTATATTAATTGGCATTTAGAGAAGATATTTAGAGCTATTTTTAGATTTAAAAGTTAGGGAAATTGTTTAAATTTATAATTGGATTGTTTATATATGCAATAGGTTGCTTATTAAGGTAGTCCTGAACAAGGAAAGTGTAAAATGTGGTTTTTAATTTATATAAAATTAATTTTCTGTCGTTTTGGTAACAAATTTGGGGATTTAAGCTGTGTAAGTTTGCGATGCGTTCTTGTCAAAATTGCCACTAGTTTGGAATAATGGCATTATATTGTACTAGTAAGTATCAAAAAATACGAATAACTATTAAATACACGCAAAATTCAACTGTAATTTACTGTAATAATTAAATTAACATCATTTTGCAAGTGTTCCACAAAAGTTTTCAGTGTTTAAAAGTGTATTATATGTAGAATTTAAGTTAACAGTGCCGCTATTTTAAGGTTAACTGTTTTGTCGTTATTAGTTTCCAATGAGGTGCCAGAGCACCCGGTGGTGTCACCGTCGTCTGGAGCAGTGTTCGAACGGCGAATCATCGAAAAGTATATCATAGAAAATGGGGTGGATCCGATCAGCGGCAAAGACTTACGAGCGGAGGATCTCATCGATATTAAAAGTAAGTTACTTGTAGTTAAATATGTTTCCAGATACTTTAAAGTTCAATTAACTATCGTTTTTTTTTTATATTTTATAGTTTTTAAAATTGTTTTATTTATTTTAAGACTATTTTTATTCCTTTGTAAATTGTACTAGTTTTATAAATACCCCCTGTTTTTTTAATATGGCGGGCACCGACGCAGCACTTGCCGGCATCATAAATCAACTTGCCGGCTCCAACATTTTTAAACTAAACCATGTTATTATTAATTTTGTACGCTTTATAGATTTATTTTAGTTATTTTTACAATTCAGTTCCCGTTAAATTTGATTTATATTTTGTTAATTTCGTGTAGAATGTAGTATCTTTGAAAATAACTCGTACAATGTTATTTAATTTGGCGGCCACCGACGGTGCACTTGCCGCCATTATAAATTAATCTGCGGAGTCCAACATTTCTAAACTAAATCGTCATATTATTCATTTTGCAAGCTTTGTAGATATGTTTTAGTTATTTTTACAATTAATTCGATTATTTTTGGACGTATTAAAATGGTTTTCAGTCGACTAATTCGTTAAATTTGATTTATATTTTGTTAATTTCGTGTAGAATGTAGTAGTTTTGAAAACAAACCCGTATATTGTTATTTAATTTGGCGGGCACCGACGGTGCACTTGCCGGCATCATTAATTAATCTGCGGGGTTCCAACATTTTTAAACTAAATCGTGATATTAATTTTGTACGACATTTTAAAATGATTTTCAGCTTTCCCAGTCGTCAAATCCAAATATTTTAGTGCTAGCAAATTTGTTATATTTATTTTAATAATAATAAGAGATTTATTTAGCTAAAAATACGTACAATAAATAAATATATATATAATAGAATATAATAAAAACAAATTATATTTTAACAAATTTAACTTTGTTAATCCCATGTGTAATGTAGTAGTTTTGAAAATAACCCGTAAAATGTACATTGCTTTGGCGGGCACCGACGGTGCACTTGCCGGCATCATTAATTATTCTGCGGGGTTTCAATTTTCTAACTAAATGAAGATATTATTAATTTTGTATGCCATTTAGACATTTTTGAAATTAGGAAGATTAATTTTGGACATTTTGAAATGATTTTTAGCTCCCTTAGTCGCCAAAACATCCTACTGTTAGCAAATTCGTTTTATTTATTTTAATATTTAGTTAAATCCGTGTGCGGGCACCGACGGTGCACTTGCCGCATTAATTAAGTTACAGGGCCCCAATTTCCTATCAAAATTTAATAGTTTTTAAAACTTTTAGGTATATTATAAATATGTTAGAGTATTTTTCGGCAATTTTAAATGATTTTCAGCACCGCCAATCGTAAAACCGAAACCTCCAAGTGCAACCTCGATACCAGCCACATTGAAATCGCTACAAGACGAATGGGACGCTGTGATGTTGCACAGTTTCACGCAACGCCAACAGCTCCAAACTGCTCGCCAAGAGCTAAGTCACGCGCTTTACCAACATGACGCCGCGTGTCGCGTGATTGCGCGCCTCAACAAGGAAGTCACAGCGGCCCGGGAAGCGTTAGCTACCCTTAAACCGCAAGCGGGTATCACAGCTGCGATACCACAACCCGTTAGTATTTGATTTAAAAAGATGTGATTGCAATGAAGCAGTTTACTCATGTGCCGCTCTGTTTTAATCATAATTCTAGGCTGTCGCTGCTGAGGCGGGCGGAATGGCTAATCAACCGACGGAGCAAGCTGGTATGAGTGCAGAGGTCATCCAGAAGCTGCAAGACAAAGCGACAGTGTTGACGCAAGAACGAAAGAAACGCGGACGAACCGTTCCTGAAGAATTGACGTCGCAGGAGAATATCCGGAATTTTAAGACGCTTTCCAGCCATCCGGGACTCCATAGTGCCTCAGTTCCTGGAATTCTTGCTTTGGATATCCATGCAGCGGATACTAGTAAGATTCTGACCGGGGGGAATGATCGCAACGCGACTGTCTTCAATAAGGATACAGAACAAGTTGTTGCCATTTTGAAAGGTTGGTTACTTTTCTACATAGACTAGATATTCCTAGGCATTCCTAGATATTTCTGAAGATTAATATATTATTTCAAAGAATCCTAGGTATTTTTAGAGGTTATTAGATTTTTCTGAAGGTTTCTAGACATGCTTACATCATTTTAAAAAACCCTAGATGTTTCTAGAAGTTCCTAGATATTTTTTTTGAAGATTCCTGTATTTTTCTACATGTTTCTAGAGATTTCTAGGCGTCCTTAGATCATTTTATAGAATTGTAGAGTTTACTAGATTTTTTTTTAAAGATTCCTAGTTTGTTCTACATATTCCTAGAGGTTACTAGATATTTTTTAAAGATTCCTATTTTGTTCGACATTTTTCTAGGCATTCTTGGTTTTTTTTTTAAGGAATTCTAGGTATTTCTAAGCACTTTTAGATTATAAAAAATAAAAGAATTATAGATATTTAAAGGGATTACTAGATTTTTCTATAGATTCCTAGATATTTCTAGAAATTCATATAGACATTTTTAGATCATTTTAATGAATCCTAGATATTTCTTGAGATTACTAGGTTTTTATAAAGATATATCTGGAGATTCCTAGATATTTCAAAAAATTCTTACATATTTCTTAAACATTCGTAGATTATTTAAAAGATTCCTAGAAATTCTTAGATATTATTTGATCATTTTTAAGAATCTTAGATATTTCTAGAGGTTATTAATTTATTTCTAAAGATTCCTAGATATTTCTTAGAAACATTCTTAGATCATTTTAATGATTCCTAGAAATTTTTAGATATTTCTAGACATTATTTGATCATTTTAAAGAATCCTAGATATTTCTTGAGATTACTAGGTTTTTCTAAAGATTCCTAGATATATCTGGAGATTCCTAGATATTTAAAAAAATTCTTACATATTCCTTAGACATTCTTAGATTATTTAAAAGATTCCTAGAAATTCTTAGATATTATTTGATCATTTTTAAGAATCTTAGATATTTCTACAGGTTATTAATTTTTTCTAAAGATTCCTAGATATTTCAAAAAATTCTTAGATATTTCTTAGAGACATTCTTAGATCATTTTAAAGATTCCTAGAAATTTTTAGATATTTCTAGACATTATTTGATCATTTTAAAGAATCTAGAAATTTCTAGAGGTTATTAATTTTTTTCTAAAGATTCCTAGATATTTCAAAAAATGGTTGTATTGTTGGGTAATAAATAATATTGTGTGTTATAAATTTTTGCCAGAATACTAAATAGTTATTTCTATATCTTTACAGGCCATACGAAGAAAGTAACAAACGTGATCTACCACCCGGACGAAGATGTGGTTATAACCGCGTCGCCCGACGCTACGATCCGCGTTTGGAACGTTTCAACATCCCAAACAACGCTGCTGCTTCGGTCACATGACAGCTCAGTAACCGGCCTCTCATTGCATCCGACCGGCGACTATATTCTGTCGTGTTCCGAAGACCAGTACTGGGCATTCTCGGACATTCGAAACGGCCGCTTGTTGACCAAAGTCAAAGACTCTGCAAATGTCCCACTGACCACCGCTATGTTTCATCCGGACGGTCTGATTTTCGGCACTGGCACTTCGGATGCCCAGGTGAAAATCTGGGATTTGAAGGAGCAGAGAAACGTGGCGAATTTCACTGGGCACACGGGCGCTATTACGGCTATCTCCTTCTCGGAAAATGGTTACTATTTGGCGACGGCAGCTGATGATTCGTGCGTGAAATTGTGGGATTTGCGGAAACTGAAGAACTTCAAGACACTTCAGTTGACCGAGGAGGGCACTTATCAGATTAAGAATTTGTGTTTTGACCAAAGCGGGACGTACCTAGCCGTCGCTGGCACTGATGTTCGGTTAGTTTTTTTTTTTCTTTTATGAAATATATATATTTCCAAACTCTATAAATGTCTAGGAATGCCCAGAAATAACTAGGAACGTCTAGAAATAATTAGGACCGTCTAAAGTAGACATATCGAAGTTCTAGAGATGTTTAGGAATCTCTAGAATCAGCCTTTAGAAATATGTCTAAGATGTCTAGAAATAAGTAGGACCGTCTAGAGTAGACATATCGAAGTTCTAGAGATGTTTAGAAAACTTTGGATTAACTAGCAGTCTCTAAAAATATTTGGTAATTTCTTGAAAAGTTCAGGAGTTTCTAGGATTATCTAATAATCTCTGGCAATGTCGAGGATTTACAACAAATGTCTAGGAAACTATTTAATGTGTAGAAATTTCTAGAATTATCTTGGTATATAGACAAGGAATCACGAAAGATTTAGGAATGTCTAGAAATGGATAGGAACCTCTAGAAATTTCTCGGAATAGTTATAAATGTCTAATATATTCTAGGAATTGACTAAGAATCTATAAACAGATTTAGGAATCTCTAGAAAACTAGGAATTTATATAAATGTCTAATATATTCTAGAAATCGATTAAGAATCTATAAACAGATTTAGATATGTCTAAAAATTTATAGGAACCTATAGAAATGTCTAGGAATGTTTATAAATGTCTAATATTTTCTAGAAATAACTTGGAATCTCTATAAACAGGTTTAGGAATGTCTAAAAATATTTAGCAACCTCTAGAAAAGTCTAGGAATTTTAATAAATGTCTAGAAATGTCTAATATATTCTAGAAATTGACTGAGAATCTATAAACAAATTTAGGAATGTCTAAAAATGTATAGGAACCTCTAGAAAGGTCTCGGAATTTTTATAAATGTCTAGAAATATCTAATATATTCTATAAATTGACTAAGAATCTATAAACAGATTTAGGAATATTTAGGAACCTCTAGAAATGTCTAGGAATTTTTATAAATGGCTAGATATGTCTAAGAAATTCTAGAAATTGACTAGGAATCTATAGATAGATTTAGGAATGTCTAGGAATCTCTAGAAATGTAATAACAACGAAACTTAATGTTTAAACCAATAATTCTCAATATATTCTAGGAAAATGAGTAAATTAAATGATTTCATTCGCATATTTATAAAGGTTTGTGTATTTTTTTGTTCTGTTTCAGAGTTTACTTATGTAAACAATGGCAAGAATTAAAAGTGTTTAACGACCATACGGCCACGGCAACAGGGGTGCGCTTCGGGAAACATGCACAATACATCGCATCAGCTTCTATGGACAGAACTTTAAAATTATATGGTTTATAAACAATGAATATATAAGAATAAAAACATAAAATAAAAAATAAGTGCGAATTGTTTAGTATTAAGTGTGATCAATATCTTTCGATGTAATTTTTTCTATGTAATTTTTATGACATAACACCTGATTGATATATCTGATTCGAAAAAAATTAATAAATAAATCAATTTCTAGAATATAATCACCCATTTTTCATACATTTCAACGTTCGAATTCACATTGAAGTTTCATATATATATATATATATATTGTTAGAATGTATTTTATATTTCAAGTTGAAATGTAAATTAGAATCAAGATTGTATGTATATTGTTTAAATGCTGACTTTAGGAAACTATAAATACTCTTTAAGCTCCACTTAGCGTAATGGTAAATGGCTCAAAAGTAACAACAAACATCTAACACTTGTGTATAAATTATTATTTCAAATGTATAGTTTCCAAATGTGTTTTTACAAGATAATTATTCAATAAACAATTTATTTATAAATATACCTATATATTTTTAAGCATAATGTACAATTAAACATTTAAATAAATGTCTTAAACTTAAATATTACGAATTTATTCCTCAAAATGTTGCATTCGGTAGAAAATTATACGTACGTGTAGTTTGCCGGCCACCGACGGTGCATTGACGGTCAACTGAACTTACTACCCCGCTCAATGTATTAAGATAAGTTCGTAGTCGTTTTAAAACGTTCATCCCTTAAAAGGGCTTACATTTTGGGAAAATGTTTCAAATAAAAGGTGTATTAAATAAATAATTGAACATTTTTTGTTAATAAAAAAAACCCTTTAACTTAACCCTTTATTAAAATTAGCTGTTTGGAAAATTGTTTCGAGTAAAACTTGTAGATATTTAATAGTTTTGTTCACCGTTTATGGAATATATAACTTTTAATACATTTATTTTAATTTTTATTACATTTATAAAGGATATTTTGGGTCCTTATACTACTAATTTATTTTTTAACATGTTCTGGATCATATGCATACATTTTGGATATGCATTTTATTAGATATGCAGGTTTTACAGGGAAATAAATGAATATTTGGTTTTGTAAGGACTTTTAATTATATATAATTTACAAAATAGTGTGTGTATTTTATTTATTTATTTAGCAATTGTATATAATAAATAAATATTAACTCTAGGATATTAAGAATATATATTTTTTAAATGTATATATATTTAAAAAGTCTTAAATTAAACTAGTATTTTGAGAGATTTCGGTGAAAAATCTACAATTTCAATTTGAAAAGTACATAAAACATTAAATAACATTAATTAGTTGGCAAGCGTGTTTCTAATCTAGAAAAAAATAAAACATCTGACTAGTATACATATAAAAAATAAATTGTTATTTACTAAAACACTAAAATTTGGTATAAAAAATACAAGTCACATTCACTGAAAATTCGTTGTTCTTCAAATAAAGACACTTCTTATCGCTACAAATAAATAATTTAAACCTAAGATTAAGACATTCAATGTATCGATTAAACATAAATTGTTTGTGTTTTATATATTGTAAAGCCTCAAAAAATAGAAAAAAAAAAAATGAATTCAATAAATTTAATAATAAAACACAAACAAAATATCTAGGGATTTTGTAATTAGCAGCTAGTTTCTACTGGGACTGTTCTGGTGGTATTGCTGACGCTGTGGTTGGTAACACTGTCTCCATATGAAGGTAAACCGTGTGAACTAGATGAATGGTGGTTACCATTACCGGTTATATCGGCTGCTAGACTTTGCCGTTTGCACCAAAGTCGCTTAATTGCGGTCCAAACCTTAACACAAAAATAAAAAACATTCAAAATTACATATTTTATAGGCCAATTATTCATTTTATACTTTGGAATAATTTACTTATATATTTATTACATAAATTAGAGCGGATCGAGTTGTCCACATTTTTATATTTTGATTTTATATTATTAATAAGCGAATTATTAAATTATATATTGGATTTTCCATATTTTCATTATATAAACTATGAAATAATTAATTTATAACTATTTTAGAAAAACAGTTAGTTCGGATCGAGTTGTCTACATTGATTTAAGAACTAAATGACACATAAAATTTGATTTTATATTATTAATAAGCGAATTATTTAACTATATACTGGATTTTCCATATTTTTCACTTTATAAACTTAGTAATAATATATTTAGAACCTTTTTTAAAAATAATTAGTCCGGATCGAGTTATCCACATTGTTTTAAGAACTAAATGGAATTCTAAATTTGTTTTTATATTAATAATAAGCGCATTATTAAACTATATACTGAATTTTCCACATTTTTCACTTTATAAACTTTGAAATAATTTATTTACAACCTTTTTTAAAAACAATTAGTCCGGATCGAGTTATCCACATTGTTTTAAGAACTAAATGGAATTGTAATTATAATTTTATGCTATTAATAGGCGCATTATTAAATTGGATATATTGGATTATCCATATTTTTCATTTTATAAACTTTGTAATAATTTATTTATAACCCTCCTAAAAAAAGTTAGTCCGGATCGAGTTGTCCACATATGTTTAAGAGCTAAATGACACTTAAAATTTCATTTTATATTACTATAAACTTTAAAATAATTAATTTATAACCTTTTAAAAAAAAGTTAGTCCGGATCGAGTAATTTACATTTTTATAATAAATCGGATTTTAATTATATATTTACCTGTGGTTGACAAGCGACGACAATGAAAATAAATACTCCTTGAAGGGCGTTTATCAAATCGGTAATGTACCAAAGGGCCTGCGGCCCTCCAACGGCCCATGAAACAACGTCCGCAATCCACGAGACGCCCATGACCACGACCAGTTTCATGCAAACTCTCCCTAATGCGGCCCTGTGACAAAAGTAAATGCGCATCGCGTTGAAATTTATAGTTAAACTAACAAATAGGTTTAAAATATCTTTAAATCATATACGATTAATTTGAAACGTAAATTATTGAATTAATATGTTCTAAATTCTAAATATACGCGTGTAAAATGGATTATTTGCATTATTCTAATTATAAATTAGTCTTGGGCTTGCTCTGGTTAAGTAACCTAGATGCAGATGTGTTATTATTAATAAATAATTTATTAATTGATAAATTCGGCATGTTTGTTCAATTAAAATAACGCGTATTATCGCTGTTTTAATTGTTATAAAAATTAATAAATGATTATGGTACATGCAGCTGTTAGGTCTTAATGTCAAATTTATTTTTATAGAAAACTTATCTTAATGGGTCTAGTTTACAACGTTTTAATAAATTATTAAATACTCTATTTATAATTTTATTAAAAGTTATCAACGACGCATTTTAAATATGTTTTTCTCTACACTGAATTAAGAATTAATATTTTCTACACCCCAAACATCAAAGGGCTTCAATTCATTTCGGGAATTGAATTAATTTTAAAAAAAACATATTTTAATCAGTTTTCAAGCTCTCAAAACGTCTTTAAACCCTCAAAAATGCTTCTTTTTACTCAATTAATTGTGATTTAAGCTCATAAATTACCAAATTAATAATTTTTAAGTTAAATTGTGATTTATGCATTAAATGCCATAGGTAATTAATTTTGCGAAGCTCTTTAAGAATGCCCCACATGTTCCCTGATGTATTCTACGCTAATGCCACAGGCGATAGTCGTTACACAAAGCGAGGGAAATTCTCGAGAACCGGTTCCAGATTTTTTAACTATACCATTTCTAGTGGTAATGTTACAACGTTGTAACCTTGTAAATATTGTATTTATATAGGTAACTTTTCAAAGAGTTCACAGAAGAATGTCTGAACCGTAAAACAATGAAAACACTAGCGTAAAATTACGTTAAAACGGCGTAAAATTGTCTTAACCTAACTGTAAATTTTCATAAAATTTAATTCAACATATTTACATTTTTGAATATATCAAAAAATTGAATAAAAAATATAAGACTTTTTATATGTTTAACATTTTTTCTAATTTTGAACCTATAAGCCGTAATAATTATTTTATTTTAATTATTAAATTTTAAATTAATATATTTACATTTTTGAATATATCAAAAAATTCTATAAAAAATTATAAGACTTTTTATAAGTATTACATTTTTTATAATTTTGTACCTATAAGCCGTAATAATTAAAAACTTTTTTTTTTTCTAAATTATTAATTTTTAATATTACGCCAAACGTGGAGTAGCACTTATAAGGCTTATTTAGACAAAAATGTTGACTCAAATTCAAAATTCAAAGCAACATCTGTTTCTAAAACAACTGTTCAATAATATTTCCCTAAAATAACAGTCAATTATTATAAATATATTCTTTCAACCCAAAAAATGGCACTTTTATAAGTTAAAAGCGCTTTTTACAACACAAAAAGTCACTAGAACTTGTCTAAAATATAAATTTATTGATATTTCCCAAAAGTAACGGAAAATAAATAATATTACCCGAAAATAACGATCAATTTTGAGTAATATATTCTTCGAACCCAAAAAATGGCACTTTTATAAGTTAAAAGTGCCCTTTTACAACACCAAAAGTCACTAGAAGTTGTCTTTAATATAAATTTATTGATATTTTCCAAAAGTAACGGAAAATAAATAATATTACCCGAAAATAACGATGAATTTTGAGTAATATATTCTTCGAACCCAAATAATGGCACTTTTATTGGTGAAAAGTGCTCTTTTACAACACGAAAAGTCACTAGAACTTGTCTAAAATATAAATTCATTGATATTTTCCAAAAATAACGGAAAATAAATAATATTTCCCGAAAATAACGATCAATTTCGAGTAATATATTCTTCGAACCCAAAAAATGGCACATTTATAAGTTAAAAGCGCTTTTTTACAACACGAAAAGTCACTAACACGTATCTAAAATATAAATTTATTAATATTTCCCAAAAATAACGGAAAATAAATAATATTACTCGAAAATAATGATCAATTTTGAGTAATATATTCTTCGAACCCAAAAAATGGCACTTATATAAGTTAAAAGCGTTTTTTTACAACACGAAAAGTCACTAGAACGTGTCTAAAATCTAAGTTTATTAATATTTCCCAAAAATGACGGAAAATAAATCATATTTCCCAAAAATAACGATCAATTTTGAGTAATATATTCTTCGAACCCAAAAAATGGCACATTTATAAGTTAAAAGCGTTTTTTTACAACACGAAAAGTCACTAGAACGTGTCTAAAATCTAGGTTTATTAATATTTCCCAAAAATAACAGAAAATAAATAATATTTCCATAAAATAACGGTCAATTTTGATAAATATATTCTTCGAACTCAAAAAATAGCACTTTTATAAGTTAAAAGTGCTTTTATACACCACGAAAATGTTGCTAGCACGTGTCTAATATAGGTTTATTGATGTTTCCGGAAAAATAACGGTAAATTTTGGAATATGTATTTCGGAAAATATATTAGTGCGTTTTCAACCGAAAACTTGTCATTTTTAAATAATCATTTTTAAGAAATTCTATAGAAAATATGTATAAGATAGCCTAATAACCTAATAATAATAATGAATGTAATATATCAGAGATAAAGTGCATCTTGAGTATAATTGCGTAAAATAACAATTATATCTTAAGTTAAGATATAATGAATATCTTATTTGACATTCTAAAACGTCCCCAGATTTATAAAAACGCGGGCCTTTATGATAAGCAAAGATGTCCGATGACGCATACACACACAGAGTGAAAGTTACATAAAAAATTAAATAACAGATTTTTAACCTTGTATTCTTCGAATTATAAAAGTAATTCATAGTTATTGTGTGATTAAAGTAATCAAGGAATCATTAATTAGTTAATTAAAATGTAAAATATTGCTTACCTTTCCGTTGTAGATTTAACTAATTCCCGTTTCCATAATCCGCATGTCAATTCCCTCGCTGTGGCCGCAAAAAGGAACAAATTTATAAACAACAACACGCCAATTGGTCCAAAGAAATAAATTAATATCTCTATATCACCTAGAATGACCACAAAATAAAGAAAAAAAATTAATAAAGGCTCCCTAGATTTAATATTTTGGCGGAGAGTGCACCGTCACTAACGGCCAACTTAAAATGTATCACCGAGCTTATAATTGTCTCTTAAATACGCACGAAATACGGCAAACATTTGTGTAATTTTAATAAAAAGTTCCTACAATTCTCATATATTGACTTAAAATATAACAAAATAATTAAATCTAAATTAAAAAACATCTAAAAGATATAATTAAAGACCCCCTAGATTTGATATTTGGCGGAAAGTGCACCGTCACTACCGGCCAACTTAAAATATATCACCGAGCTTATAATTGTCTATTAAATATTCGAAATATGTCAAAACACTGTTGTAGTTTTAATAAAAGACTACACAGTTCTCATATTTTAGCAAAAAGTGCCTAATTTATGATTATTTAATAATTATCTAAATTAAAAACATGTAAACGATGTTTTTAAAAATAATATACTCCATAGTATTCTGTTTTTGGCCGAGAGTGCACCGTCACTACCGGCCAACTTAAAATGTCCGAAGCTTATAATATCCGAAATAGACAAACAGTTTTAATAAAAGAATATCGCACTAAGGTCCAGGATTACGACAATCCCATAACAATAGAAGCCGGAAAAGGTAATTTAAACACTTGAGGTTCCTTTGAAAACGGCATAAAGGCCAAGCTAATTCTCAAAAAGGTATTTACAACACACCATTCAAACAAAATGCAATGGTCAAAGAATAACGAACTATATTCGTAAACGCAGTGGCGTACGAGGTACGGAATACAATATTAAAAAAAAATAAAAGTAGTATAGTTCGTACGGCTAAAAATTAAATTATTCCCTGCGAGCTAAAGGCATTGGTGCATGCTAGTCTTGATCTCTGTAGTGTCAACGACAGTTCTGTATCGTTGCATTCGTATAAAGTCATGCGATATGCTTGTAAACATAAGTCAATGTTCTGGTTTCGCTAAATAACTTTAGGAATTGATGTAAATTTAAAAATAAGCGTATAATATTTATTTGATTTAAAATTGTCTTATTCCCGTCCTGGTTTTACTAATAGGGTGCCTTATCTTCCTTATGTCTGTATTTGTGTAGGCGATGATTCAAGATAAATAGAAGAGCCTAACAAATTAAAATATATCTATCCACTTAAAATAAAAATAAAGAATTACACCCAGTTATAAAATATTTCTTTTTATATTATACCGGATGTTGCATTAAGCACGTTGGCGTGCATTGTTTTCTAGAAAAAATACCAGGTCAAAAGGCTACATGAATGAATTTCATTTCATTTTAAATACTACATATTAAAAAAAAAAAAAATGATGAGAATTTAGATATTTTTGCATTCATTGTTCCATTAATCGTAATTACATTCACTAAAAAATACAGTATATATAGGAAAACAAACTAATAATTAACTAACTCCGCGTTTTTTTAACTTGGCGGCTAACGACGGTGCACTTCCCGCCAACATAACTGAACTAGGCGTTCTAATAATAGTGAACAACCAAAACAAGAAACCTAAGACTTCCGTATATAATTCAGTTATTTATTCAGGTTCACTATTATATAAAAAAAAAAACTGGTGTGTCCTTCCCTCGACTATTTAAGCCCCGCTTAGGCCCCTAACTAAGATTAATAAGTTTATATTTGTAATTGCTGGAGTTCGCGAACTTTGCAAATTGAAATTCATGGCACATGACATACTGAGAAACCGTTAGATCAAATCCCACATAAATTTAGCGTAAAGAATGCGTTGCGACCAAGGACGTTTGAAGGACATATTTTTATATAGTTCAACCAATTAAATAAATGCCTCTTACCTGGAAACCAGCACACTTCACCGAAACGAGGCCGCAAAAAATTGTAGTCAGGATCGTTGGGCAGGGTGTCCAAAATGGTCGCTATCATTGTTATGAGAAACGGAACGCCCCAAGCGTAAACCCCATATAAACGCAGGCGACATCTTTCTTGCCGTTTTTCTAAAGTTCCTGGGCGCAAATCTCTAAAGAAATTACCGCGAAGTTTAGAAAATTGTACATTTTTATTAACAGTGTAGGGACTTAAAATGGTTCCGAGTTCCCCCTTGAAGTGTGTATTATTACAATAGACGTAGTTTATTACCCGAACTATAACATTTATTTGCTTAAAAGTCGTAAAATAAAATTATTTTCGAGTGCGGTTGTAAAATTCTATAGAAACGAAACCGAATATACAATACAATTTCGTAGAATTGTCGGTGTACTTTGCCAAAAATATTTTAAAGGAAATGAAAATAATATGTTTACAATTGGGCACTATAGACCCATATCATATACAGAATAAACCATATATTTATTGTAGCTATCATTAATTAATTATAAACTAGTTACACCAGTTTATAAACGCGTTCTACACACACATATATATGTAAACCGTTCACTACTATATTTAAAAACAAAACTGGAGTGTCCTTCACTCAACTATTTAAGCCCCGCTTAGTGCATTGTTCCATTAATCGTAATAACTCACTAAAATTAACCAACTCATCGTTTTTTAATTTGGCGGCTAACGCCGGTGCACTTCCCGCCAATATATCTGAACTAGGCGTTCTTAGAATAATGAACACCCAAAACATGTATTCTAAGCCGTTAATTTAGGTTCGGTATGCTCAGGCCTCTTTTTTAACAGTGTACGATTTATTTAACTACAAGAAACACGAAATATGTTAACTTTGATTTGGTTCATTTGCAAATTATAAATAAACCAATTATTTCGAGTCGAAAAAATAAACCGTAGCTTTGTCCTTGGCGATTTATTTTTTTATTCGACGGTTAAATCTATAAATATCTACGAGACATTTACCATCGCAACCGTATTTATACAACAAATCCCGAATATTTTGAAATGTTTATATCAAATGAATTCAAATATTATGGTTCAAAAACTAACTGTGTACCAAAAAAATACAGTATTAAAATATCTAAGCACCCGTGACGGCTATTTTAAGCGGTAGGATTATATATTTCGCGCCACAAAGATACAGTATTCAAATATCTAAGCACCAATGAAGCCTATTTTAAGCGGTAGGACTATATTAAGTTAAAATGTAATTCCGGAAAATATTTCTCCGTGTCATTTCTAAATAATAGGATGTTAACTATAGTCTGATTGGCTGCGAAGATGTCTGAAACTTGACCCACAAATCGTTTGACCACCTGTGCATTCTTCAATGACCTAGAATCGGGTCAATTACACTCGTGTGTGTGTGTGTCTGCACGAAAAGAAACGCAAGATCTTACAAACCGTGAAATATATTTAAAGAAACCAACTTTCACTATGCATTGATGCTCTAAAAGATTTGGTCGTTTAAACGGGAATTAAATCAATTTTAACTTCCCTTAGAAAGCCCTAAATTTTCTAAATATTACAATTAAAAAATACCCCCTAAGTTTGTTATGTTGGCGGAGAGTGACTCATCCCTACCGGCCAACTTAAGTGCAGCACCGGGCTCAAATATTTGTAGTTTTAATTAAAGATTTCGTGCCTGTTTTATTGTTTCCTAAATATTTTTGTGTATTTGTTTTGGTTTTAAGACCCCGTAGTTTTAATTCGTTGGCGGCAAGTGGCTGGTCGGTGGCGTGTGTGTGTGTTTTTTTTTCAAAATGTATTAATGTAAATAATATGATTCATTATTTATATTTGCAATACTAGCGACCTAAATAACAATTTCGAGTATACTGATGTCAGCAAAATTTATAGAATATTTGATTAAAAAATAATATTAAACTTTCATCGACCTAATATTTATTTTACGAAATTGCAAAAAAAAAAAAACTATATAAATTCCCGGTTTTTTAAACAACTACTGACATTTAATCTGAAATAGACCAGATGTAATTGAAATAAAAATAAATATATATATATATTTTTACATTTGAGCGAAAGACATACCCAACATTTCAAAGGAATACCATTCATAATTAACTAATTAAGATAACTATGCAATTAAAATTTACAGACACTGGCTTAGTTTTCCACTAAAAAGAAGAAAAAAACAGGCTAAAATATCTATTTTTATACATTTGCAAATATCTAGTGAAATATTTCATATAACTTTACCTTAAGTTACTGTAAATAATATTTTCAAACGCACAATAGCTATATATATATATAAGGGCGGGAAATCTCATTTAAGTTGTGCGCAACTGATGGCGCACTCAAGGCCAAATTAATTTAGATTTACCCGGGTATTTTCATTTATTTAAATCACATTTTAGGTTTACTAGAGTTAAAATAAGTACAAAAAAATGGTTTTAACCAAAGGGCAAAGCCCTAAAATAGTTATAGATTGAAATTGCACTTTAGAAACCACAAATATAGAATTATTGTTAGGTGTAAGTAAGCGCTATAGGTAAATAGGTGTATATAAGGGCGGGAAATCTCATTTTAGTTGTGCGCAACTGATGGCGCGCTCAAGGCCAAATTAATTTAGATTTACCCGGGTATTTTCATTTATTTAAATCACATTTTAGGTTTACTAGAGTTAAAATAAGTACAAAAAAATGGTTTTAACCAAAGGGCAAAGCCCTAAAATAGTTATAGATTGAAATTGCACTTTAGAAACCACAAATATAGAATTATTGTTAGGTGTAAGTAAGCGCTATAGGTAAATAGGTGTATATAAGGGCGGGAAATCTCATTTTAGTTGTGCGCAACTGATGGCGCGCTCAAGGCCAAATTAATTTAAATTTACCCGGGTATTTTCATTTATTTAAATCACATTTTGGGTTAAAATAAGTACAAAAAAATGGTTTTAAGCAAAGGGCAAAGCCCTAAAATAGTTAGAAATCAACAGTAAGTAACATTAGTGATAAAATGAGGAGATATGTATCATTTTTTGGCGCCTAGTTTCTACAAGGCGGCGGCTAAGAGGCGCCACTAGTCTTCATGGTTAATTTAACCACAAAAAAAGTGTTTTAATAGAGGGGGGGCTCTGCCCCCTTGGTCAGTACACCCAAGTTATATGTATTATAATCTTAATTTTGTTGGTATGTTCGGATAATGAGAGAAAATATTTATTTATCTTTAAATTGATGTAGAAAAACACTTTTAAAAGTGTCACACACATTTAACGACGATAATAAAATCGATGCTTCTGGTTATTTTAAAAATAAATAATATTATTTATCTATAATTGTAATAAGAATTATTATAGTTGGATAACGCCCAAAATTATTCGTAAAATATAGGAAATAATTCAATGTCTTTTTAAAATTAAATATATTTTTAAATCGTTTTAAAATAGACGTACTTAAAATACGCTGTGTTTACTGTTGTAGCACTTAACTTTAAGTAGGGCTTAAATAATGTTATAGCGATTAAAGGAAATATAAGAAATCGGATTGAAAAATAATAAAAAAATAATAATATGGAGGGATTTTTTCCTTCGTTTCTTTTTTGATCAAGCCCCTTTTGTTAGGCTACGCCAATGGCTCCAGCGTCTCATACCCATTAATCTGTCAGTAATAGGTCCATATCTAAATATATATATATGTTTTTTTCGTCTTTGAAAGCAATTGACAAATTCACACAGCTTAAAATAAACATAACCAGATGGATTTTGAATTTATGTATGTAATTGAGTCTTTTAAAAGCAATTTAAAATAATTTATAGCATTATTTATTCGAGATTTCAAGTGGTAAATATTATAACACACTTTTTGCAAATTAAAATCCAAGGATATTTATTTATAAACCAATATTTAATGTTTGTCTCTTCAGATTTATTCATTTAAATATTTAGAAAACACACAAATCAGTTGTGGCCTACGCTACCCTTTTTGTATACGTTTTAAATATTCTAGTTTCATTATAACTAATGTTAATGGACAAATATATTTTTTTTTGAGTCAATCATGTTCCCCTGTCAAGTATAGTTCATACGATTTATGAAATATAATTCCCACGCATGCGCACTTATGTAAAACATAAATTAAATTTTCCGACGCCATTTTCTCGTAACTGGTGCATATTTTTGCACGAATTTTTCACACAATAGTTGCACGAAATATTCAGGGAGGGATAAAACGTGTTTTTTCGTCGAATTTATTATTATTAATGCGTAAAAATATAAAAAAACTTACCTAAAAGTCCACCAAATATTGAAGCACATTGTGTTTAACCAGAAAAACGCAGCCAAAAATAGAAAATGCATCAAAATCGCTAAAAACAATTAAAAACAATAATAATAATTAGTAATTATACAATAAAAAGTGTATTTTTATAAAAAATTGGCACATATTTGTGTAATTTGTATTATTATCGAGCCCCTGCTTAAGAAAATGTATAAGTACGGCCACTGGTGTACTTCGATTTCTAGCATTAATAGACCAGAACCAAAATTATTCGAGCGAAAATGTTACAAACTTATAAAATCGTGATTAAACAATAAATATTTATTTAATACGTCCCTGTATATTAATATTACTTTCATAACCATTTGTAAATATAGAGGAATATATTATAAAAGTGTATACATTCGTTTTGTACACCCCTATATTAATATTTGTTGTTGAAATAGTTAATAAACACAATTAATTATTTTGTAATGGACATAGAATATATTGGAATCCAGTAAATATGTGTTTAATACCACCCTGTATTAATATAAAACCAGTAGGAATTTGTTTTGTACGCCCCTGTTTTTATTATTTGTTGTTTTTTAAATTTAAGAAACATAGAATTGCATTGTTGATAATTAAATTTGCTTTTACAGAACATAGAATATATTAGAATTGTGTTTTGTACACCCCTGTTTAAATATTTGTTACTATAATAAACATTTAACACACGTAAAAGAATTATTGATAATTAAATGTGTTCCTAAAAGACATAAAATATATTATAAATTAATTTTGTACACCCCTGTATAAATATTTGTTGCTATCATAAACATTTAAAACATGTAGAAGCATTATTGATGATTAAATGTGTTCTTAAAGGGCATAAAATATATTATAAATTAATTTTGTACACCCCTGTTTAAATATTTGTTGCTATTATAAACATTTAAAACACGTAGAAACATTATTGATAATTAAATGTGTTCTTAAAGGGCATAAAATATATTATAAATTAATTTTGTACACCCCTGTTTAAATATTTGTTGCTATTATAAACATTTAAAACACGTAGAAACATTATTGATAATTAAATTTGTTCTTAAAGGGCATAAAATATATTATAAATTAATTTTGTACACCCCTGTTTAAATATTTGTTGCTATTATAAACATTTAAAACACGTAGAAACATTATTGATAATTAAATTTGTTCTTAAAGGGCATAAAATATATTATAAATTAATTTTGTACACCCCTGTTTAAATATTTGTTGCTATTATAAACATTTAAAACACGTAGAAGCAATATTGATAGTTAAATTTGTTTTTAAAGGGCATAGAATATATTAGAAATATGTTTTGTACACCCCTGTATAAATATTTGTTGCTATCATAAACATTTAAAACAAGTAGTAGCATTATTTATAGTTAAATTTGTCTTTAAAGGACATAGAATATATTAGAAATTAATTTTGTACACCCCTGTATAAATATTTGTTGCTATCATAAACATTTAAAACACGTAGAAGCATTATTGATAGTTAAATTTGTTTTTAAAGGACATAGAATATATTAGAAATGTGTTTTGTACGCCCCTGTATAAATATTTGTTGCTATCATAAACATTAGTAAATATAGAAACATTGTTGATAATTAATTTGAAATGTGTTTGTGCAACAATTTCCTTAAGTACAGCCCTGTACAAATATTCCGATAATCATAAACATTTGTAAATATAGAATCTGTAAATTTTGATAATAAAAATTGTATTTTCGTTGTAAATATATATAACAAATTGTTTACAAACATTATGATAATATAAATGTAAATATTTTTTGTTTATTTTGTGTAAATCGAAAGATTTTCGTTTGAAGATAATTCGGCCCGGGTTGCATTTTATACAGGGCCGTACTCAGAACGTTCCAATTACGTCATTTTCAATGACAATTATTCCTTAGATCTCTATGTTAGTTGTTAAATAACATTTATTCCAAGGTGACGATGCTATTATTATCGTTTCCGAGAATTTTTATAATAAAACTTAGTAAAAAATGTCTATTAAATAAGAATCAATCATATCCATACTTAATTTTTAATTGCAAGTAATTAAACTAAAGGTTTAAAACAAAAATGTTAATGCAGGGGCACTTGTGTTTTGTTGGCCGTAAGTGCCGCGTCGCTTCCCGCCAAGGTATACTAATGCATCCCCTACGCTCTGTGACCTTGGCGGACAGTGCCGTGGCACGGCTAAGTTAAAGCGACACGAAATATTCAAAAATGGGCAAATATGTATTTAGTTGGGAAAAAAGTCCAGGGACCTTGAAACCAAATGAAAGATCAAAGTTACCGTTTTGACCTCATTTTAAAAACATAAGAACACTCAGTATACTTGTCAGTCAGACCACATAATGTTTACGTAGAAACAATCAAAACTTATTTCTTTTATGTGTAGAACAACTAAACTGCACTTAAACTATCAATAATTATGTCTAAAAGTAACTGTACTTTTGCTACAAAATTTTCTATAACCATTTAATATTACGTAATTTATTGCAATTTGCCCAATTTTTACTGTAAATAAATCTAATAATATCAAAAAAGTTCAAAGGTAACCATTTTAGAATTCAAAGAATTACGCGTGCATTCTGAAAATTATCCAAATATACGTGATAATTCTCAAAACAATTTCCTAAACAAACAAAGAAATTAAATCATAACGAAACATTATTTATAATTTTAATCACGCATTTAACCATAAAATCCTTTAAGTACTAACAATAGAATTAACATTGAATTAAACCACCAGTGCCGCCCCTATAATATTATCTGTCGCTTAAGAATATTCGGTGTATTAAAGAAATAACTTACCCATGGTTAAGCAAAAGCCGCCAGTAATCGAATTCCCCGCCAACTGCGTGATAGCTAAAAGCACGTCGGCAACCAGTAAACACGCGACATGATTGGTCTGGCATCGCCAGTGCAGTACGTGGTGATGGGCAGCAGGGATAACCTTCCCTGCTGCAAGGGTAGCCGCTAAGAATACGGCGCTTAGCAGTAGTCCTGCAGGGTATAACTTTAACCGAAGGTCGTCTGGGTCTACAGTGGTGCCGTTGAAATCCGACGTCACCACTGGAGGGGCTAGAGTTGAGGGGAGGTGGTCGTGGCATGCGAAAATACTGGCGGACTGAGCTAAAAATCACGTTTTTTAAACAAATTGAAAAAAAAAATAAAATTTACAAATAATTTTAATATTATTTAATTAAAAGCTAAATAACAAATTGCCTAATGCTAAATTGTTGTATAATTTTTAGCTGTTATGTTGTATAAACAAATTGTAAAAAAGATCTAGATTTTCGATTAATTTTAATAGATTTAATATTTTTTTACTAAAAGAACTAATTAATATACATTTTAGTAGTGAGCTAAAAATATAATTGCCTAATGCTAAATTGTTGTATATTTTTTAGCTGTTGTATAAACAAATTGCAAAAAAATCTAGATTTACGATTAATTTTAATAGTTTTAATATTATTTTACTAAAAGAACTAAATTAATATATATTATAGAAGTGAGCTAAAAATCTAATTGCCTAATGCTAAATTATTGTATAATTTTTAGCTGTTGTATAAACAAATTGCAAAAAAATCTAGATTTACGATTATTTTTAATAAATTTAATATTATTTTACTAAAAGAACTAAATTAATATACAATTTAGTAGTGAGCTAAAAATCTAATTGCCTAATGCATAATTATTGTATATTTTTAGCTGTTGTATAAACAAATTGCAAAAAAAATCTAGATTAACGATTAATTTTAATATTATTTTACTAAAAGAACTAAATTAATATACATTTTAGTAGTGAGCTAAAAATCTAATTGCCTAATGATAAATCATTGTATATTTTTTAGCTGTTGTATAAACAAATTGCAAAAAAATCTAGATTTACATTTAATTTTAATAGTTTTAATATTATTTTACTAAAAGAACAAAATTAATATACATTTTAGTAGTGAGCTAATAATCTAATTGCCTAATGCTGTATAATTTTTAGCTGTTGTATAAACAAATTGCAAAAAAAATTCTAGATTTACGATTAATTTTAATGGTTTTAATATTATTTTACTAAAAGAATTAAATTATACATTTTAGAAGTAAGCTAAATATCAAATTGCCTAATACTCTAAATTGTTGTATAATTTTTAGCTGTTATGTTGTATAAACAATAATTTAAACTTCCATTTTATAGTTTTGATATTGTTTTACTAAAAGAATTAAATTAATAAACAATTTAGTAATGAGCTAAAAATCAAATTACCAAATAAAACATAGAATATAAGTAATTAAGTAACAAAAACAAACCAGCATTTTCAAGAACATGTTCCAGACAAAACGATTCTTCCGGCAGGACACTTTTCAAAATGGGCACCGCCAAACTGCCGTTATCGTGCAAATATGCCTCATGCAATTTGCCAACAATCAAATAATTCGTGTCACACGCTGGAAACCCGTCAATTAACGTTTTATTTAACCCGATATCAATACGATAATCACTAACACTCATTGGCACACACGATTTCTTCGTTTCCTTATAAATAGCGCCGCGGCCACAACATTTTCTCACTTTTGGTAACTCGGGAATTACATCCGGGCAATACAACACTGAATTCGAATTATAACAAAATTCCTTCGGCGATATTTCCTTATTATTATTACTCAATAAGACGAGAGTTCCGTGTTCCATAATAAAAAAATTATGCTGTATTCCCTTATTTGTCAATGCTTTTAATTTAACTACACCACAATTAGGCAAAGTGCCCTTTATTACGCGCCAATTATCTGGGATTCTTTTCACAAAGTTCCCTTTTGTTGGCGAATAAATTATTGGCACTGTTTCAGCACCAGATTTACAAAAATATTGTTCCTCTTTTGAAATAATTAATTCTTTACTATCGTCACAACATTTATATATCTCTATTGTTAATATAAAATTTAAATGCATTAATAAAATGCAAATTAATAATTTTAAAGCCATTATCAATCGCTTAAGTTATAAAATCTATCATAGTTTTGTCAACATTTAAGTTATAACTGCCACAAACATTTGTTTTTGTCAATTTTAAATAATTAAATTAAATTTTGTCATAATTTTTATTCAAAAAACTAATTAAATTGTCCACTATTTAACAGTTTTAAATTCCGGCACAAATTTTTATATATTTATTTACATAGTTTCACTGCCAAATACCAGTTAAACTATAGCTTAAAGTTAAGTTATTTCGTAAATATCATCTAGTTTAAACGCGAGACACAACTTCCTCGGCCAACATACAAAAACAAACTCCTCAAGAAATGTTAAAAGTTTTGTTGCCCACTAATCGTATGACAAACAAAGATAGCACCATGTAAATTATCTTATATTGAAGTGAGATCGCGAGATACAAGAATGCCCTCTCCATTTCGAAGATTTACACTGTATTAAATAAACGACTAAACTTGCCCAGAAATGTCTGCAACCCGCAATACTCACAAGTAAGAAAAGTTGCCTACACATAGTCCGACCGCTTATAGCTAAACGTATGCATAACAAATATGAAAAATGGCGCCAGAATCACCGTAACCCGCAAAACCTATTAGTAAAATGTGTTGCATAATTAAAAATTTAAATTAACTTGTCAGTTTACTTAACCAAGCTTTTAAACGTCAATTTTACCGCAAAATCCGTAATTTTAAATGGAAATATTAAAAACTAAGATACCTAAACATATTTTTCAACGAATAGAAATCGGTACGTCTTTAAATCTAAAAATACACAGTTTAAAATGACATTAATGTAAATTCTAGCTGAAATTTTGGAGTTAGATTATTTTTTAACTAAACCCACCGCAGAAATATGTAATACTTTGCGTTTAACAACGCAAGATATCACCAATTTAATTGCAATTGTTTCTGAAATAGTTTTAACTCATAATTTCGTAACAGGTTTGTTTGCTCATATGTAATAACTCGAATATTGTATAAATTTGAGTTTGTTTTAGTAAAGGAATTGCAAAATAATACGAAATTATGGATGGTGCTTAAGTTTGGCTGTCCCAAAATTGATGAAATATTAAATGGGGTCCCAATTAGGGGAATTACTGAATTGTTTGGGGAAAGTGGCACCGGTAAAACTCAAATTGCTCTGCATTTGGCGTTGCAAGCTCAAAAAACGGGACAAAATGACGGACTAGAGGGAGGTATGTTTTTTTTTTGAGTTAGTAAATAATAAATTAGACAATTTACGTATTAGTTTGAGTTTCAATGCTCAAAATATTAAATTTGGACATTTTAAATAATATTTTAGCTAATATGGAGTTACGAAATAGTACATTTTAGCAATTTAAATATAATTTTGGGTCTCAAATCTCAATATTTAGGATAATTTTGAGTTATTATACTTTAAATGTAGCCAATATATAGAAAGAAGTTTCAAAATATTGAATTCGGACCATTTAAATATTATTTTAGTAATATGGAGTTACGAAATAGTACATTTTAACAATTTTGAGTTACAAATCTCAAAATTTAGGAGTTATTTTTGAGTTTTTATACTTAAAATATATCTAAATAAGTATGTAATATTCTAGGAACAATTTATGTGTGTACTGAAGATATGTTTCCGTCAAAACGTTTGCAACAAATGGTAGAAAATACTCAAAATTTGACCGGAAACAGTGAAAATGTTACTGATCAAATTTTTATAGAACATATCCAAGATATTGTAATTATATATAAATCAAATAATTATATTACTATACTTATACGTAGTATAAAAGAATAATATGTGTTTTAGGATCAACTTAAACATTGTATAAGTTTAAAAATACCTGTTTTATTATCAAAAACAGTAATAAAATTAATAATAATCGATTCAATTGCTGCTATATTCCGGTTTGATAATGAAACGAAAGATTATATAAGTCGAAGCGAAGATTTAAAATTAATTTCTACACAATTGAATAATTTATCTTTACAGTATAAATTAGCTGTTATATGTATAAATCAGGTATAATACTTGGGTTTGATGTATAAAATAATTATTTTTTGATCGTTTTTTTTTTAAAAAAGGTTACAGCAGATATGAAAAGTGGAAGTAAGCCATGTTTAGGCCTTTCTTGGAGTAATATGGTTCGATTTCGAATAAAAGTCGAGCGTTGCTCGACTTTTGTTATGAAAGATAATTTAAATGTGCCAATTCGTAGATTAAAAATCATTTTTTCTCCTGATTTAGCGAATAAAAGTTGTCAATTTATTGTTACTAAATATGGAATTGAGGATTATATTCAATAAATATTTCTTTTTATATATTTGTTTTATTTATATAAAAGTTTTACTATATACAATATGTGAATAATTAAATTATTAAATGTCAAGATAGAAAGCCAAATCTGTTACTTATAAATACGAATTATTACTAAATGTTCCCTAAATTATAATGGAACAAAATGTCCCTAAACGTAAATTAAGTGCCAAAACGGCTTTAAACACTTTGGTTTTAGAAAATATTTATTAAAAAAAAATAGTCATTAACGTAAAATTAGCAAATTAGGACATTTTTTTTCCATATATTTAGGAAGTTTCGCTATTGGATTTAGCGCCATTTTCCTCCATATTTATATCGATATTATTTGCGCCATTTTTATCGGCATCCGGGTCGAATTCGTGCAATTTTTGGCGCCAATTACGAATTAGGCCGTCCCAGCCACGGCGACTGTACTTAAAATGCTTAACTGGCGTCCGGGGGTGCTCCAGCTGGCGCATCTTTCTGGGGGAGGGGGTAAAGGGGCAATTAAAAAAAAAAAATTCGAGTAATTCGACTAAAATAAGTATATTTACTTACAAAGGAATTTTCGAGCGGTAATTATCGTAACCGACCGTATTTTTGCCGTAATCGATTTGTTTTTGGCGCCTTTCGAGTACTTCCGGATTTTGTTCATACTCAATATTATTTTTCATAAGGTTTCTACACACACACAGTAAAAGCAAACAACCACAAAAAAATAAAAATAGGCCAATTTAAGCCCATTTTTCTATACGTACACTTTATACGGCGATTTTTTAACGTTATTCTTGATTTTCTTCACTTTTGTAACACTTTGTTTTGGCTCCGTTTCATCGGAAGACTATTCAAAAATATATATAAATATATTGCACTATCAAAATAACTATTTTTTTTAATCAATTTCTTACATCTTCAACGAAAATATTCGCAGAACTTAGCCTAGCATTCATACTTAATCGTTGCAGCACTTTTGCACCTTCTTCGTCACTCATTTTTAACGTAAAACTAACACGAAATAGGTTAGAACCACTAGTACCCCCCCGTTACACTGATTACTAAACAATTCCAACTGTTAAAATCCGTAATGAACACTAATTTAATAATATACGCAGTCATAAACCGTATAATCTTGTTATGAAATCAAATATATCAAGTTATTATATATACAACTCTGCGATAAGTAGAAAATTTACCGCCAATAATTCACAGTCAATATTAAACATAGGCGTCCCTTACGGGTTACACAATATATTAAAATTCATTTTTGAACACTATTTGCACCTATTATTACGTATATATTCACTATTTAAAACAATATATAAAATCCCATTGGATCTTAAATGCCGTTTTCTCACGTAAAAAATACTTAAATATTCCATAAAAGCATTTTAAAATTACCTTTTTGATGATTTCACCGCCAAATATCACTCAAACACAATATAAAAACTACAAAATGTTCATAGTTTAGCGAAACAATTACTAATTAACAAATTACAATATTTCTAGATTGTTGTAATTACATTTAATGCTAAGTTCACAGTAATAACATTTATTTTGTGGCTGTGAATATCAGAATTGCTTGTAATATAACAAATTAGATTATTATTTGTAATTTACTAATCATAATTCATGTTTACTTCGTTGTAATTACAACTTTATAATGAATTTATACGTAATATTCGAATTGTACGCCATTTGTAAACAAACATAGGCGTCCCATACGATTTTGGTTGAAAAACATTTGTAACTTATAATAAACGCGCAATGTTGCCAACCGTAAGGTAAAATATACGAAACTAAATGGTTTTCCAACGAAATTAAACCATTTACGTATTAAACTACAATTAATAACGCGATATTTACTACTAAAATAGTCTATTTTGCTATTAAAACTACTTGAAACTTATAATATACGCGAAATCCTTGCTATATCAGTGTTGCCAACCGTATATTTAAGAAATAAAAATTGTTTTCAAACAGAATTAAGCTTGTTATGTAATAGGATATATAATGCGATATTTAGTATTAAAATAGTCTGATTTCTTCATTTTGTACTAATTTAACTAATATACTTAATTGATATTTTAAAGAGTTCTAAATTAGGATCTAATACGAAAAATGGGTTTATAATCAATAATGGGCGTCGATAATCAATTTATTCTTTTATTTTATTAGGCTTCTGTGAATACCAACCATCATATTGGTATTTTAGATACAAAAATTATTATTTATGTATATAAAGTAAGTTTTACACAGGGAAATTAAATTAAATTAATTTAAAGAACGGATTTTCATCTAAATGCAATTATTATATTAATACAATCCAGTTCAGGAATAGTCAAATAATAATAAAATTATCCCTGTGTAAATCATACTTTGAATGTAAAAACTTTAAACTTATTTCGAGAAAACAAATTGGTATAAAAGTTAGCTGCTTATTATCACTAAAATGAACACAAATTCTTTTATTTGAGTTATGAATTTACTATTTAGCTGCTAAATGATTTAAATCAGAGCAAATAACTTAGAAAATGTACAAAATATGATCTAAAACCTAGTTTAAGCTGCCTAAAATTAACAAATGATACTAATAGTTGCGGAAATTATACATAAATCACCATAATTTAACAAATTAAACATAAAATGCATTGTTTTTCTTCTTATTATGGCCCCAATATTTACTAGGTTTAAAATAAAAAATATCACTATTTAAAAAAAATAATAGGGTAACTTTATAACAAAAGCGACAAAAAATAAGTAGAATATCACTAAAAATCGGTCTAAATTAAAATACAAATTCGAGTTTATACAAAATAAATTCGATTGTACGACAATTCGCACTGTTTTTATATATTTTTACATATTATGATATGCAATTTTTTTATATATATATATTTATATACGCATTAAATATTTTTCAAATTAAACTTCAGTCGGTTATTTTTTCTAAAAAATACAAAACCTCAATCACACACACAAAAATACCCCCAAAAATGGGGGGTACCAGAATTTTATACACTGTTTTTCCAACTTTGTGACGTCGTTACGAAATTAAATTGTGACGACACTAATAAAGTGACGCAGTTTAAATTAAACTCGGCTTAAACATTTAAGTAGAGAACATAATCTAAATATATGTTAATAATAATCGCACTTATTTCAAGAATAACAAAAAATTCGAGATTCACTTAATTAATTCCATTCGTGCTTAGTTTATTTATTTACACTGAGTGTCTTAAGTGTCACTTACCTTATTAAACACCGGTTTAAATCATATTATTCGTTTAGATGTTAGTACCTTAATATAAAAATTTGAACGCACCATTTCAAAATATAAGTGCTTTTACTTTAAAAAAAAATAATTTGACTGCACTATTAAGTAATAGTGCACTAATTAGTGTACCAGAAATTAAATTGACTGTTTAGTACCTTGATATAAAAATTTTAAACACACCATTTTAAAATATTAGTGCTTTTACTTTAAAAAAATTAATTTTAACTGCACTATTAAGTAAATAGTGCACTAATTAGTATACCGGAAATTAAATTGAACGTTTAATTAAGAAAAAAATAAAATTATACCTAGTTGTACGTTCAAAATTCAATTTTTAAAGCACTTAAGTAATTAAATTCCTTTTGGCTGCACTATTAAGTAAATAGAGCACTAATTAGTATACAGAATGTAAAAATGACTGTTTAATTTAGAAAAAAATTAAATTATATGTAGTTGTACGTTCAAAATTCAATTTAAAGAGCACTAAAGTAATTATATTTCTTTTGGCTGCACTATTAAGTAAATAGAGCACTAATTAGTATACAGAATGTTAAAATGACTGTTTAATTTAGAAAAAATGAAATTATACGTAGTTGTACGTTCAAAATTCAATTTTAAGAGTACTAAAGTAATTAAAATCCTAAATTAATGATTGAAATTAATTCGGAAATTAGAAATTTCACATTTAAGGGTTTATTTTGTATGTTTAGGGCCCTAATATTAATTTGGACTTAGTTATATATTGTACTAATATTTTAGAGCCCATTTTCAATATGTCTTAATTATTTAATTGTTTTTAATTTATTCGCGCACTATTTTATTATATTTAGTCATAAAAATGATTTAGATTTTATAAATACGTAGATTTTAACACATATTTAGGATTAATTGAATAAAATGTCAATTTGTTTGTCAAAATGTACACACTTACCGTGTAAACAAAATCGACTCCATTTTGTGTAAGTGTTAGCCAGGAAGTCGGGTTTTCCCCGCGGGCGCGCGATGTCAAACAGCTGTCTGATGGACCCCCCCGGTTATAGTATGCGTGCCCCCCACGCAATTTAGCGGTTTATGCTCCGTTTCGCACTCAGAGTCCTCGATATCACAAACATTTGTCGAGATATCACTGTTTGACGCACCTAAACCTAACAGCGAATGGCGTTCATCTAGAAATAAATATACAAGCTTAGCTATAACGCACCTATGCGTCCAACTCGCTTTATTAGTAATATATGCGCATTATAGTTTTTAATAATTTTTTACGGCCTTTAGGTTAACAATATGCAAAAATCTTGTAGATATAAAATATCTTAGAATTACTAGTAGAATTTTTGGGTATTTTAATTATTTTTATAAGGGCAGTATTAAGGGGGGCTCCAAATTTGGGCGCCCTATAACTCAGGAAGTATACAAACGTTTTATTTTTAATTAATTGTCAGTATTTTGTTACCAAAAACAAGATTAGGTACAATGCACCAATGCGTCCAGCTCGCTTTATTAGTAATATATGCGCATTATAGTTTTTAATATTTTTTTACGGCCTTTGGGTTATCAATATGCAAAAATCTTGTAGATATAAAATATCTTAGAATTATTAGTAGAATTTTTGGGTGTTTTAATTATTTTTATAAGAGCAGTATTAAAGGGGGTTTTAAATTTTGGGGCCCTATAACTCAGGAAGTATACAAACGATTTATTTTTAATTAATTGTCAGTATTTTGTTACCAAAAACAAGATTAGGTACAATGCACCAATGCGTCCAGCTCGCTTTATTAGTAATATATGCGCATTATAGTTTTTAATATTTTTTTACGGCCTTTGGGTTAACAATATGCAAAAATCTTGTAGATATAAAATATCTTAGAATTACTAGTAGAATTTTTGGGTGTTTTAATTATTTTTATAAGGGCAGTATTAAGGGGGGCGCCAAATTTGGGGGCCTTATAACTCAGGAAGTATACAAACGATTTATTTTTAATTAATTGTCAGTATTTTGTTACCAAAAACAAGATTAGGTACAATGCACCAATGTGTCCAGCACGCTTTATTAGTAATATATGCGCATTATAGTTTTTAATATTTTTTTACGGCGTTTGAGTTATCAATATGAAAAATCTTGTAGATATAAAATATCTTAGAATTATTAGTAGAATTTTTGGGTGTTTTAATTCTTTTTATAAGAGCAGTATTAAGGGGGGTTTTAAATTTTGGGGCCCTATAACTCGGGAAGTATACAAACGATTGGATTTAAACTACGAACGGATACAAATGGGATGCTAAGTAATATATGTAGCAAATTTGGTGTGAATTGGTCCGGTACCTTCAGAGAAGTAGAAAGCACAAATTTGGTCTTACGAGCGGACGACTAACATCCAGTTATATATATATTTTTGGATTCAGGGTGACCATTTTGTGATCCGATAATGCTACAGACACACTACCGAATGCTTTAGCTTCTTCGGTGAGCTAAAAACTTACCTAATAAAATGGAGCCAATATCCTGGTTACGGTTACGCCTCCGGTTACGGTTACGATGGCTGGACGGGAAACCGTACGGTTCCACTTCGTTATCCGAATCGTCCTGTTGCGGACTATGCGGGTTATTACGGTTACGAATGCGGTTTAAACACGGTTCTGCTTCGGCTTCGCTTGAACAGCTCGGAATATTGTAGGCGTGCGGCGGTAAATAAGTGTTTGGATGTCGTAGGTAATTCTCAGCTATAATAAACAGGAATTGTTGTCTTACCATTCAGTAAAATTCGTATCCAATCAAAAAATATACATAAATCATGCAGCATTAAACATAAAAATAGATGAGTTTTTATACAAAAATACTCACTTGTGTTATTATTAATTACAAAAGGCACTGCACAAAAATAAAAATAGACTTATTAGTATATAAGTTAAATTATAAATAGTTTAAAACGTTCAATTATTTGTTAGTTGTTTTGAAAACGCTGTAATAAGCGTTCACACTTGTTTTTATACTCACAAATAAAAAAAGTCTTTATACGAAAGTGCTACGAAGACCTATTAACAAATTTGAACAATTTTTTGTTTAAAAAATATAATAAATTGGTAATCCAGCTTACCAGTAGTGAAAGAATATGGTTCATCTGAGGGTCCCCCTCCGGAATCCAGGGCGTTAAGTCTGGAAGTCCCGACTGATCGTGGACTGGATGGTTCACATTCCGAATCGGCAACATATTCCGATTCCAAATCCTCATTTAACGTCTCAATATCGCGAGAGGAATCAATCGGGCCCAAAACTTATAAAACAAATCATATTTCATATAAACCTAGGCGCAATCACCGTTGTTTTTACTATTCGTTAATAGTATATTTATTATATTAATTTTAAATGATGTGCATTAAATAAATAAATAACAGTGTAAATTATTAAAAAAGAAATAATAATTGTTAGAATCCTATTAATAATTCGGGATTTAAAAAGCTGCGTATTAATTACGAAAATAAGAATGAATGTAAAGCTGCATGCATTAGTGCGCTGGAGGCATTTTAAATGGGTAATGATTCTGTTACCTGGTGGTAAATGGTGGCAGCGTGATTCGTTACTTTCGTTACTGTGGAAACTGGAGGAATCGGGCACTTCGCTACCGGGCACTTCGGTGATATTGGGCAACGGGTTCTGACTGCGGCGCGCCCAATCTGAGCAATCCCAGTGATAGCCTTTTTAGCGGACGAAGTGTATTTTGTTTTTGATTTGAAGATTATGAAGCGAAGAGTAAATGAATAAATAAATAAAAAATATAACTTTGAATAACGCAAGCAAAATGATGTGCATTTCACGTAAACAGAAATTATTAGTTCGTTTATTAACAGATGAATCGATTATTTAGTTAGATGACGTATTAGTAAAATTCGCGTATTGATACACTAATGTAGATCTATTCCTTACTAAAAGTGTTCGTCTAAAATAATACTACAGCATACAGAATTGCGCTTTTGTAACTAAAAATCGCTTTGCAATAACAAAAAAGATAAATTAATAATAAAAATAATTGATTAGTGCATTTTGAATTAAATAATTTTTATGGGAATTGAAATTAATTCAATCAATTTATAACTATGATAAAAACCCTTTTAACCAGTAATTTTCATATTTATAACGATTCCAATTCAGAGATACCAATGTTTCCCAATAAAAACCGATTTGATATTTGTTACATATCAGGTACATATATATCCCATGTAAGTTACATATCTGTTACATGTACATATGTATGTAGCTGTTAAGTTACAAGAGATACTGTTCTGTTACATGTACGTTACTTAACAGTTAAATATGAGTCTTATATAAATGTAACATATGTATGTAACTGTAAAGTTGCATATATGTTAACGTAATGTGACATATATGTAATATAATGTGCCATATATGTAACAGATATGTAACATATGTATTTGCTATATATGTTACTTAACAGTTACATACATGTTACTTAACAGTTACATACATGTTACTTAACAGTTACATACATGTTACGTATCCGTTACATATCTGTTCTCTAAACGCAATATATCAAAAATATAATATATACAAAGTGAGTTCCCTGAGCAAAATAAGGTTTCCCAGCCCTTTACTACTCTAAAAGGGCTAATAAAATAAATCACTTACCACCTAACATCCGAGGGTCTTCATCATTGGCCCTTCCTGCCGAATAATTTCTTAATGTGTTATGATGTAATCTTGAATTATGCTCAGAAAGCACAGGACTTGTAAGTTGTTTCAAATCTATTACACCAAAAGTAAAAAAACCTTTAGAAATCAGCTCAAAATGCTCAAATGCCTCAAATATACTCCTACAAACATTACACATACACTAGTCAAATCATATAAAGTTTATTCTATATAAAAAAGACTCATAACGCTCAATAATGACTCAAAATTCATCGTTTCTTCAAAAATACATGACACTAAAAAACAATTCGACCCACAAGTGAACTCAAACCGCTCAAAGATTCTTCAAATCGCTCAAAAATGCCTCTAACCGCTCAAACATGATTAACCGCTCTAAAATGACTGAAGTAAGATGCCTAAAAAAGCTCAGAGATGCCTCAAACCGCTCAAATATGCCTCAAATCTCTTAAATAAGACTTAAACCGCTCAAATATGCCTCAAACCGCTCAATAATGAGTAAAAACCTTACCATTTTTGATTTTATTCGTGTCCATGGTTGCTAGATGCATTTGCTCTGCCCATGTTGACTTATGTAACGTATCGTGCTCCGGCCCACAATGGTTGGCAACCGGAACAGTAGTCCGGTTTAAATTGCGCAAATAATCCGGTGGGACGTTCTCTAATTCGTCACCGGCGGAGCCGTAACTTCTCAGTGTGTCCAAATTATTGAGGACAACTGAGTTTACATTGTAAGTTGGTTCGTTGTGGGAACTTGGGGTATATGATACGGGGCGCGGGGGCATCACAGGGGCGTCCCTCTACAACAATAAACCCCAGATTAGAACTCAAATATGTATTATTATTATTTTAAAGACTTACTCGGTTGACTTCAAGGTTGCTCAATTTTGAGCTACGTTTGAGCTCGGTGAGCTCATGCGGTCGCGCAGAATTGAGCAGAATTGGTTCTTTGCGCGTTTCGTTGTTGATACGGGCTCGATCCCGGCCCCGTCGGGTGCAACACCTTCTTATGACCACCAGAAGGATAATTAGAAGGATAATTACTACTGTTGCTCCAACAATAGCGATTAATTCTTCCATTGTTATATTTAAAATGCCAAATTCTTGCTTGACTGGAATTGTACAATGTGGTCCTGGAAATATGGAAGCAAACTCCTAATTATGGATTCATTTAAAGGGTTTACATCTACTAAAATAGAGCAATTAGTAATTAAACTTAGAAATTACTAGTAATAGTTTGTTGTACAATTAATTGTGTTAATATTGTAAGAAAATAACAAGCTTAGGTACGACGCACCAATGCGTCCAGCTCGGTTTATTGGTAATATATGTGCATAATAATTTTTAATATTTTTTTACGGCCTTTGAGTTAACAATATGCAAAAATCTTGTAGATATAAAATATATTAGAATTATTAGTAGAATTTTTGGGTGTTTTAATCATTTTTCTAAGGGCAGTATTAAGGGGGCCTCCAAATTTGGTGGCCCTATAACTCGGGAAGTATACAAACGATTTATTTTGAATTAATTGTAAGGATTTTGTTACCAAAAACAACATTAGGTACAATGCACCAATGCGTTCAGCTCACTTTATTGGTAATATATGCGCATTATAGTTTTTAATATTTTTTTAGGGCCTTTGGGTTATCAATATGCAAAAATCTTGTAGATATAAAATATCTTAGAATTATTAGTAGAATTTTTGGCTGTATTAATTATTTTTATAAGGGCAGTATTAAGGGGGCTCCAAATTTGGGGGCCCTATAACTCGGGAAGTATACAAACGATTTATTTTTAATTCATTGTAAGGATTTTGTTACCAAAAACAAGATTAGGTACAATGCACCAATGCGTCCAGCTCACTTTATTGGTAATATATGCGCATTATAGTTTTTAATAATTTTTTACGGTCTTTGGGTTATCAATATACAAAAATCTTGTAGATATAAAATATCTTAGAATTATTAGTAGAATTTTTGGCTGTATTAATTATTTTTATAAGGGCAGTATTAAAGGGGGGCTCTAAATTAGTAACAATTCGTCTAACTTACCAGTAGTATTCTTCGGACACACGCATCGATACGACCCCATTTCGTTAACACACAGGGCGCCATTAGAACAAGGTAAAAATTGGCACTCATTAATATCATGTTCACAATACTCTCCCGTATACCCATAACATTCACACACAGCTTTCGTTATCCCTTCTTCACACGTTCCACCATGTTTGCACGGATTTGGAAAGCAATAAAACCCATATTCGCAACGTTTGCCAGATATATTGCCTTTACACTCGCACCGGTAATCTCCAGTTCCTAAATAATAACAACAAAAAAAAGGATAAGAACAAGAAGAACTGAATGTGAAAAGATAAACTTACCGGTAGCAATACATTTTCCATCCGCTAGACAAGGTTGCGATTGACATGGATCAGTATCCATTTCACATAAGACCCCCTTAAAGCGGCCATGACACTGGCACTCATAGGCGCCATTTTGTTCGACGCAAGTACCGCCATTATGGCACGGTTGAGAGCCACAAGGACCTGGCGGCACTAAGACACTGGTGACATCGCAACTGAATTCTACGTTTGCAAAACGCATTAAGACTGCAATGGAGCTGTCGCCGGACATGTGTAGTGGTACAGACACACGAGCCATCCTCATGTCATCCATACATCCAAAGAAGCCACGTTGGATATCCTCAAATCCTGGAATTAATCGAAAAACACTTGGCTGTAGAGCCTCTTAATTTAAATGTAAATTGTTGTACTGTAGCTCAGAGGGGGCAAGATAGGGCTTCGCCCCATTCACCATTCGTTTCCTTATACTTTTAACTATAAGTCCCCCAAATTTTGAAGAAAAGAGATATTCCCAAATCCTGGAATTAATCAAAAAGCTATTGGCTGTAAAACCTTTTAAATTTAAAGTAAATTGTCGAACTGTAGTTCAAAGTGGAAGCAAAATAGGGCTTCGCCCCATACACCATTCGCTCCCCCATACATTTAACTATAAGTCCCCCAAATCCCGATGAAAAGAGACATTCTCAAATCCTGGAATTAATCAAAAAGCACTTGGCTGTAATTCCTTTTATATTTAAAGTAAATTGTCGAACTGTAACTCAAACTGGGGGCAAGATAGGGCTTCGCCCCATACATCATTAGTTTCCTTATACTTTTAACTATAAGTCCCCTAAATCTCGATAAAAAGAGATATTCTCAAATCCTGGAATTAATCGAAAAGCATTTGGCTGCAAAGCCATTTAAATTTAAAGTTAATTGTCGAACTGTAACACAAAGTGGGAGTAAGATAGGGCTTCGCCCCATTCACCATTCGTTTCCTTATACTTTTAACTATAAGTCCCCCAAATTTCGATGAAATGAGATATTCTCAATTCCTGGAATTAATCAAAATACACTTGGTCGAACTGTAGCTCAAAGTGGGAGCAAGATAGGGCTTCGCCCCATTCACCATTCGCTCCACCATACTTTTAACTAATCCCGATGAATAGATAAGTCGAAAAATGCGCTTACCAAGGATCGATGGATGTTGATGGATCTCAGCTCCGAAGTACATATTATCGGTGAGTAAATTTAACTTAATGCCAACTCCTGGAGAAGATCCTTGCGCTACATGGATACCATCGACTGTAAGGACTGCAGTATTCTTGATGCGCTCCATTCGGATCTCATGCCATCTTCCATCGGACACGTAAACGCTGGATACCCGCACGATTCCTTCTCCAGTTCCAAGATTGAAGCGATACTGGACTGCTCCATTAACAATCTGTGACGAAAACATAGATTTAGTTAAAGTTTGAGCTGGTGTACATTGGAGCAATTACCTCTAAAACGTTGTAATCAATTTTCCCGGCAGCATACATTAAATTCCCGGTTGGATGCATTGTACGAATGCGCAAGCTTAACACTTGATGTTTGTCGATGGCTTCCTTGTTAATTATGCGGTATTGCGCGTAGCTTTTGCCGCTCAAGGAGACTGGATTGCGGGGGACGTAACAGCTTTCGTCGTGGCACTTGGAAATGTCTACGTTGCATACAGCACCAGCTAGGCCTTCTGGACATTGGCACGTGTAACCTACGGAGGAATTAATAAAAAGAAACTAGAACCAGAAACTAGATAGTTGGTTCGCGTATCGGGTCCATGCCAGTCGCGCTCTAGTTTTAATAAATATTTAATATGTATCTGTGGCAGTCGTAATATAAATGCAGGAGTTTAACGTAGATATAGGGAGTTGGTTCGCGTATCGGGTCCACGCCAATCGTGCTCTAGTATGCAATATGTATGTTTAGAGTTTCTTGGTGTATTATTAAAATTTAATATGTATCTCTGGCAGTCGTGATATAAAAGCAGAAGTTTAACGCAGAAATTGTGAATTAATTCACGTATCGGGTCCACGCCAGTCGCACTCAAGAGTGCAATATGTAGTGTTTAAACTAGAGTTTCTTGATGTATTTTTTAAAATTTAATATGTATCTCTGGCAGTTGTGATATAAAAACAGGAGTTTAACGCAGAAATGGGGAGTTAGTTCGCGTATCGGGTCCACGCCCGTCGCACTCAAGTGTGCAATATGTAGTGTTTAAACTAGAGTTTCTTGGTGTATTTTTTAACATTTAATATGTATCTCTGGCAGTTGTGATAAAAAAGCAGAAGTTTAATGCAGATATGGGAAGTTAGTTCGCGTATCGGGTCCACGCCAGTCGCGCTCAAGTGTTCAATATATAGTGTTTTAATAAACTAGAGTTTCTTATTGTATTTTTAAAAATTTAATATGTATCTGGCAGACGTGATATAAAAGCAAGAGTTTAACGCAGAAATAGGGAGTTAGTTCTCGTATCGGGTCCACGCCAGTCACGCTCAAGGGTGCAATATGTAGTGTTTTAATAAACTAGAGTTTCTTGGTGTATTTTTTTAAATTTAATATGTAACTCTGGCAGTCATATAAAAGCAGAAGTTTAATGCAGAAATGGGGAATTAGTTCGCGTATCGGGTCCACGCCAGTCGCACTCAAGTGTACAATATGTAGTGCTTTAATAAACTAGAGTATCCCGGTTATTTTTTAGAATTTAATATGTATTTCTGGCAGTCGTGATATAAAAACAGGAGTTTAACGCAGAAATGGGGAGTTTATTCGCGTATCGGGTCCACGCCAGTCGCGTTCAGGGGTCGAATTCTTACAAATACATTGTGTAAGGAATATTTACCCTGTAATGACGCATCTGGGACACAAATCTTGAACATTGGGCAAGGCTCCTTAGCGCATTCATTCACCATTGTCTCACACCTATCCCCTGCATATCCTTCCTTGCAAATACACTCCATCTTATGCCGATGTTTCGGAGACACAAAACTAGTAACATCCGTTGAAATCGGTTGTATATCCAAAGTATCCAAGACGATCCGATCTTGACAAACCCCCGATTTACAATAACTCTGAGTACACTTCATCCGGACGATTTCCTCCACAACTAACTTAGTCGACTCTTCCAATTCATTTAGGTTTTCATTTAACGCCTTCCGAATCTCTTCGGTTGCATAGAATTGACTAGTTTGTGGTTTCCGAACAGTGAATAAAACATCTAAATCTTTGGAGATAATTAATTGGCGCTTCGCGCGTAACGGATGTTCATCCATAGACGGTTGGACACTAATTATTAATACATCCTTTAATCTAGAATTCATTGCGTTACGAACAGCCCGGATGAATCCTTTACGATGACTTAACACAAATATCTCTGGAGTTACTTCCCGAAATCGTACCACTACCGAGTTATCCAACATTTCCTCATCGATTATCTCAACTGTTACTTTAACTACAGTGTAATCTGAATATTTCCCGTCAGTTACTGATACATTTAATCGGTATTCTCCTACATCTAAACGGGGCAAAGCTTTTAAAGTCCCGTCTAGTCTATCGATTTGGAATAACTCTGCCATTGGATAAGGAATTCCTATCGTTGGAGCTAAACTATAAGCTAACGTATCATATTGGTCCAAATCACTGGAATATACTTTTCCTATAACTCCTCCAGAATACTCATCCAGGAAGGAGTTAATAGAAATATCCAAGGGTCGTAACACTGGTGGATACTGAGATTCTTCAATGACTTTAACAACGACCCATGTATCCGAGTACAAAGGTCGCGTTCCATTATCAAAAACGCGTATATTTAATAAATAATTATCTTTAACCCGATGGTTAAATTTAGTCGCTGTTCTTAGTATCCCATCTTGCTCCAATCTGAATATTCCGCCTTCGTTTCCAGACCGGAAATCAAATGTGTAAGGAGCCCCATTAGGGGGGGCATCTGCGTCGGTTACCGTGAATTTTAATATTGGATACCCAAGTGGTTTGTCTTCTTGGACAATTGTTGTATAATTTGATTGAGAGAATAATGGGGGGTTGTCGTTAGTATCTGAGATTTCTACGTTGACTAGAACTGATCTAGAAAGTACTGGAAGCCCATTATCTTTCGCTAGTACTTCTAGAACGTAACCGGATATAGTTTCGCGGTCTAATTGGTCTGCAACAAATATATATCCATTATCTGCGTCGATTCCGAAGTGTTGTTGACGGTTTCCAGTTTCTATGGAGTATGTTACTCTTCCATTGTCTCCACTATCTAAATCGATGGCTGTTACCTAAATAAACATTGGGTGTTTGTAGATTTTGCATATCCATTGTGTATAAATAGATAATTCATTGTTTTGTTGCTAGTTTTAAAAAATGTTATTACTAGGGAGCAGTTTACATATGTGCCGCTTCGTTGTACTTATATATATATAAAATACAATAACTAGATTTAGCATATCCATTGTGTATCATTAATATAATGACCCAGAAATGTTAGTATGTGAGTAAGTGAGTGTGTACAACGCTTTTTTAACGGCCTCCATGGTGAAAGGCAAGACCCTTAACCACTGCGCCATGGCGACTGCTAACAATGTTATCAAAAATAATCAAATAGTTTATACTGAAATAAAACAATCTCTACTCTTCTGAAGTTCAGTCTGCTTTGAAATAGATAAAAACTAGGGAGCAGTTTACATATGTGCCGCTTCGTTGTATTTAATAATAACTTACCTGGATAATTTTATCTCCGGCCTCGGCATCCTCTCGAATCCGGGCACTATACGAAACTTGATTAAACACCGGAGCATTATCATTGCTATCAGTAACCGTAATATTAACATTCGCCCGATTCGACAATGGGGGGCTTCCTCCATCTGTCGCTTGTATCGTCAAAAAATAATCTTTAGCCCGTTCATAATCTAACATATCCGCTATCGAAATAACCCCCGTACGATTATCAATTTTGAATTTTTTATGCTCATTACCACCGATTAACGAATAATAAATATCGGCGTTAACTCCAGTGTCTTTCGACGTCGCCAACACGCGAATCACTTCAGTGTTAACAGCGTCGATTTCTGGCACGACTGCGTAATAATATTTCGATGCGAATTCAGGCGGATTGTCATTGATGTCTTGCACATTTACGACTAAAGAGGCAATTGACGACATTTGGGGGGTGCCCTGATCGAGGGCTTGGATTGTTAAATTGTAAGAGGCTTTAATTTCGCGGTCTAAGGGCTTTGCAAGCGTGACAATACCGCTGTCCGACGACATTTTGAAGTGGTTGTTTGACGAGTCTAAGAAGGCGTATTTTATTTTACGGTTTATACCTAAAAGAAATATTTCGTGGTAGATACATGAATTATATTGTGTTATATATATATTGATTGAGGGTTTAGGATGGTTTAAAGGGTGTAGGTGCTAGCTAGATCAAGGGACATCCAGGTGAAAATGGCCGCCAGCGCCGCGTCGTTAGCGCATAACAAAACTGATAAGTCCCGCATTTATACTACACACAATTAAAAACATAAATTATGGCTCTGTAGTTCAATTTTAGGGTTTTGTCCCTTTAAAATAAACGTTTAAGACTAACTTAGTACTAGTTTAACGACAAAATTTCAATTTGTATACGATTTATCACAAATTTCATGTTTAAGTTAACTAAAACTCGGTTTTAAGCATAGGAAAGTATAAAATGGAGTGGATTAGTAAAATTATATTATGTTATATACATAGATAAAAGGTAGAGTGGATAGGAATTGCTTATATAATTGTACTAGCTAGACCCCGGGACATCCATGTAAAGTTGACCGCCAGCGCCGCGTCAGTAGCGCATAAGAAAACTGATAAGCCTCGCACTTATAGTACAAACATTTAAAAACTAAAGTTGTGACTTTGTAGTTCAATTTTAGGGCTTCGCCCCTTAACACTAGTATATAAAACTATTAAAATAAGCGTTTACAACTAATTTAGTACCGGTGTAATGTCAACATTTCAATTTGTATACGATTTATCACAAATTTCACGTTTAAAATTACTAAAACTCGGTTTTAAGCATAGAAAAGTATAAAATGGAGTGGATTAGTAAAATTATATTATGTTATATACATAAATAGAGGGTAAAGTGGGTAGAAATTGCATATTAAACTGTGCTAGCGAGACCCCGGGATATCCAGGTAAAGTTGACCGTCAGCGCCGCGTCGGTAGCGCATAGAAAAATTAATAATCCCCGGACTTATACAAATATTTAAAAACATACGCTATAACTTTGTAATTCAATTTTAGGGCTTCGCCTCTTTAAAATAAGCGTTTAAGACTAACTTATTGCCGATTTAAAGTCGATTTATCACAAATTACACGTTTAAAATAACTAAAACTCGGTTTTAAGTAAAGGAAAGTATAAAATGGAGTCAATTTAGTACAATTATATTGTTATATACATAGATAAAGGGTAGAGAGGGTAGGAATTGCTTATATAATTATACTAGTTAGACCCCGGGACATCCAGGTAAAGTTGACCGTCAGCGCCGTGTCAGTAGCGCATAAAAAACTAATAATCCCCGCACTTATAATACACACAATTAAAAACATTGTAGTTCAATTTTAGGGCTTCGCCCCTTTAAAATAAGCGTTTAAGACTAACTTTAGAGTCAAAATTTCACTTTATTGCACGTTTAGGATCAACTTAAACTCGGTTTAAAGAACTGGAACGTATAAAATGAAGTGGATTGGTTAAAAAAAACTTACCAATATCTGCATCAGTTGCATGTACTTTAGTTACTAAAGTGCCAACTTCGACATCTTCAGGCAAAGTAACACTGTAGTACGGTAAAGAGAATAGAGGCGCATTATCGTTTAAATCAGACACAACAATCTCGATTCGAGATGAGCATTCCCAACCCGTATGTTCTCGATCTTGCACATACGCGATTAGCGAGAATTTGGAGATCGCTTCGCGATCCAATGGTTTTATCGTCTTTAGATGTCCTGTTAAACAAAGCAAAAAAATCGATGCAACAGAGACAACGATAGTAAATCCCCTAAATCTTCTTAACTTACCATAATCCTTATCCAATTGGAAGTGTTCTGAACCATCTCCTTGTAAAACGTATCGCAGCTTAGAATGTTCGGAGTCATCTAAATCAGCTGCCATGACCGAGAGGACGTAAGTACCTGGGTGGACCCCTTCGGAGAGGATACTTCGGTAGCGGTGTCGTAGGCAATATGGAGGATTATCTAAACATACGAAAAGAAATTGAAATATTTGATGGAATTTGGAGAATGTTTGGATATACCGTTGGCGTCCAGGATGTCTATGTTAACCATGGTTTTATCAGTAAAAACGCCATCAGTGACCACAACTTCTAAGTGATATGATGCTACGGTTTCCCGATCTAATGGTTTTGAGACGTAAACTTCGCCTGATTGACGAATTTGGAATTGGGACCGAAGGTCCCCGCCGATTATGTAATAAGAGACTGGAGTTTGAAGGTCTGAATCGTCGTCTGTGACTTGGAGCTGCAGTATTACAGTTCCTGGAATTAAATAAAATGGTCCCAAGTATTGATATAGTCCAGACACTTTAGCATTTAAGTACGGAAAAAGTCCCTAAATGAAATCTAAAAAGTCCCCAATGGGAATAAATAAATCTCGGGATCATAATTGGATTGGGTCAGTCGGCTCTGTGAGTATAATGTCGATGATTTAGAATACATACGTCCAAAGTGAAAAAATACTCTTTAATTTATTGATAAAATGAGCTTTTAGACACTTAAAATCCAAGATCAAAGACCGTGGGGTCTGTTCGACCCCAGAGTTAAAGAGGGAATTCACTTACCAGGCAAAGCGTCTTCATTAACGGCGGCCTCATACTCCTTCCGCTTAAATAAGCTTGGCTTATCATTATAATCTTTAAGCCGGACAATAACCGTCGTGCGTGCCGTATGTTTCGGATGTCCACTATCCATGGCCATCACATGAAACTTAAACTCAGCGCGCACCTCCTTATCCAACAGCACCAAATTGGTAATCCAGCCAGTGTGCGCATCAATTGAAAACACATTCGCTGCATCACCAACATCCGACGAGAACGAATACCGAACTTCCCCATTCGATCCCTGATCATCATCATGCGCAATCACTAATACAAAAAGCATAAAAAAATGTCCCCTAATCGCGAAATAAATAAATTTCAACCTTTCAATATTGAAGTTCCTTCTTCAATGTTTTCAGCAACGTAGACAATATACGGATTGCTTTCAAATTGGGGGGCATGATCATTTTCATCCAATACCTGAACGGTAACTTCAGCTAGGGCGGTCAGTGGGGGGCTAGATTCAGTTTCAGCTGAAATCCCGATTAGATGCAAGTCTTTCGACTCGAAATCTAAAGGGGCGGCCAGGCACAGCTGCCCCTGATCGTCTATTACGAATTGGGGGCGGTCTTCACTTGAATCTGAGACGATCCGATAAGAGACTGATACGTTTGAGACCATTTTCAGTTTTGTTATTACAGTTCCTGAAACATTAGTTGTATCGGTTAGCTTACTGGGTTTTAAGACAGCATTGTATAAGATTTGGGCACTTCTATAACCATACCTGATTGGGAATTTTCGGGGAAGAAGAATTTATCGTCGCGTTTCTCGAATATTGGGGGTTGGTCTGTGGCGGCCATTATTAAAACGTTAACGGGGACATCCGCGTACAATGCCGGTTTGCCCTGGTCGCGAGCCCGGACAAAAAATTGAAAAACTTGGCTCTCTATAAACCACAAACACATTTATTACACATTCCATGCACACTATAATAAACTTACCCCAAGGAATAGCACTTTTAAGCAAAAATACACCACCAGTCGCTTGGTTTATTGCAAATAATTCTAAAACGCCTGAATTTTGAGTTTCATATATCGTATATTCAACTTGGGCCGAAGGCCCTTCGTCTGCATCAGTCGCCTTAATCTATTATGTAATTAGAACGTTTAAACCAGAAATATATCGCAACCGGAAGTGGATCGTCCATTTTAAAATGTTTTACTAACAATAAACGTTTAAATTTGTACGATTTTGTTTTAAAATAGACGATCGACGCATCGGATTATTCCGTAAGTACCTTTAAAAACGGAACTCCAACACTAAAATTACTATGAATGCTCGCTTTGTATTCGCGTAACAAGAATGTGGGAGTATTATCGTTATCATCCAGGATTTTAACGCGAACAATCATGAATCCTGATCGTCCGCCGATATCCGTAGCCATTATCGGGATTTCGTACAGTTTTTGATCCTCCCGATCCAAACGCGCTGCCGTTGTAATACGTCCCGATTGTTTATCAATATGAAATTTCTCGGATAAAAACGCCGAATGAATCGTATATGTTATAGCAGAGAATTCTCCAAAATCTAAATCAGTTGCTTTCACCTAAAGAAAATTGTTACAATACATAAATTTAGATATTAGAACGCTTAAAATCGATGAATATAGTTTAATATCTAAAATATGTATAGGGTAAGTAATAATGTATGTATTAAGTTAGTATATTCCTCCATTTTGTATAGTTTATTATGCAAAATATGTTTTTGTACTTTAAATTGGGTAAATAAAGTAAAATTATTAATATTCTATGTGTGGTAGTTAGATCCCGGCAAACTGTATAAGTTTGGCGGGCAGCGCGGCGTCACTTACGCATACCTAACATTTATAAACACCCCAAAACAGGTAAACCTTTTAAAATTACTTTAAACCGTCTAAATAAAGTATTATTATTAATATTCAATGTGTGATTGTTAGATCCCGGTAAACTGTATAAGTTTGGCGGACAGCGCAGCGTCACTTACGCATACCTACAGTAACAAAGCCCCTAACTTTTATAAACACCCCAAAATAGCTAAATCTTTTAAAATGGTTTTAAACAGTCTAAATAAAGTATTATTATTCATATTCAATGTGTGATTGTTAGACCACGGCAAACTGTATAAGTTAGGCGGGCAGCGCAGCGTCGCTTACGCATACCTATATTAACAAAGCCCAATTATAAATATCCCAAATCAGATAAATCATTTAAAACTACTTTAAACAGTCTAAATATGTGTGATAGTTAGACCCCGGCAAACTGTATAATTTGGCGGGCAGTGCGGCGTCGCTTACACATACCTATACTAATAAAGCCCCTAACTGTTATAAACACCCCAAAACAGATAAATCTTTTAAAATTACTTTTAAAACAGTCTAAATAAAGTATTATTATTAATATTTTATGTGTGATAGTTATACCCCGGTAAACTGTATAAGTTTGGCGGGCAGCGCAGCGTCACTTCCCCATACCTATACTAACAAAGCCACTTTATAAATATCCCTAAACAAATAAATCTATTAAAATTACTTTAAACAGTACAAATAAAGTATTCTATGTATGTTAGCTAAACCCCGGCAAACTACATAAGATTGGCGGGCAGCGCAGCGTCGCTTACACATACCTATACTAAAAAAGCCCCTAACATCCCAAAAACGCTAAATCCTTTAAAATGTCTGTACCTACACGAACAATAATATATTTAATGACAAAATTACTTACCGATGTGACCATTTGCCCCGGTGGTTTGTTTTCTGGAACACTAGCTTCCATAAACGGGGTAATAAAAACTGGCGAATGTAAATTCGCCGGTAACAATTCCACTTTTAACCGTGCAAAATTCGTATAAACACCATCCGACACACTAATATTTAATGTAGTCGATCGTGGATCCCCAAAATTGCCTAAATTCATTAAAGTAACTACTCCAGTATCCGCATTTATCGAGAACGTCTGTTGTTCATTGCCAGCGACGATTGCGTAGCGTAATCGACCCAGATCTACTAGATCTGGGTCACTAGCAGTGACAACAGTCACAAATTGACCTCGGACTGCATGGACTGAGAGTCCACACGTGTACGAGAGTTGCTCAAAGCGTGGCGGATTGTCGTTCATGTCCAAAACTTTAACGAAACGTATAATTTAGAATAGTTTCGGTGTGGAGGTTCGGGTTCAGTACCTGATAACCAAACGTGCGCTGTGCTCGACAAACTAGGCACCCCCTGATCGGTTGCTACTACGATAAAATGGTGAGAACTCGCTTGTTCATGGTCTAAAGACTGTTTTAAGTAAATTGTGCCATCGCTAGCGTCAATATGAAAGTATTCACTCGAGTTACTTGTATCAGTTTGTATTGAAAACACTACTTTTTGGTTAATCCCTATTAATAAACCACATACACATAAATGTAGAAACAACGAAGCGGTTTACTCATGTGCCGCACTATTTAAATCATAAATGTACCTGTATCGTTATCTTTGACCATAACTTTTAAAACAGCGGTACCAAACGGCGCTGCCTCAGACACTGAAACATTATAGCTGTCCTGTAAGAACTCCGGTGGGCAATCGTTGACGTCTTGAACGGCAACCATTACCGGAACTTCGGCGTAAATGCCGGAAACGGAGTCGGTAGCGCGGATTAACAACTCGTATTGTTGTTGTTGTTCGTAGTCGAGTTCATCGACAACCGAGATAACACCTAATGAAGAGAAAATGATGATAGCAGTAATGGGGAGAACGTATTACGTATGGGCAAGTGCCTAGGCACATGCCGGGAGAAATTGGAAAGTCCCTACTTTTATAAAAAATACACAATAAAATTTTTTTAAATTTTATTTTAAATTGTGCTCATTTAGGCATGAGTTATGAGCAAAATTGAGCACGCTTTTACCATTATATGAGTTTGTAACTGTTATTTAACAGTTTGCGGTATAAATATTTATGGAATTAAATCTTACGACATTTAATCATGCGAGTCGAGTTCATCAACACCTAATGAAGAGAAAATGATGGTAACAGTAATGGGTGATAGCACGGGAGAACGTATTAGGTATGTGCAAGTGCCTAGGCACTTGCCGGGAGAAATTGGAAAGTCCCTACTTTTACAAAAAATACATAATATATTTTTTTAATTTTATTTTAAATTGTGCTCATTTAGGAATGAGTTATGAGCAAAATTGAGCACGTTTTTACCATTATATGAGTTTGTAACTGTTATTTAACAGTTAACGGGGCCGTTTGCGGTATAAATATTCATGGAATTAAATCTTACGACATTTAAACATGCAAGTCAGACTTTTTGGTGAATTTTATTGTATTTTAAGTCAGAATATATATAATAATTGATTTTAATAAGATAATTGATGAGTTTAACATGCGAAACATTCGAAAATGCATCCTTAACTTAGAGTGCAATGGTGCTAAGTGCAAAATTACCCTTATAAATGAAATAAGCGAAATATTTAGACTTTATGTTATTAAACCGCAAAAATACTCAATGTACAACCAATTAAATGAAAATACGTTTAAATTAAGCTGCGAAATAAAAAATATAAAGTCTAAATACAACAAAAGCGTAAAATATTGATAGCATTAACCGTCTGCCGAAATTAATTTGTGCGAAGAGAATAAAATTAAAGAATCCCTATAAAACACTTTGAAGTGAGTTATTGAGTTATGAAAGCGTTTACAGCGGACAGACACACAGACACACAACAAAACACGTAATAAGTATAAAAAATACTCACAAGGACCATTTTTACTGTCAGGAGCTGTGGAGAAATGGAAAAATAGCACAATTTAGTTTTTGAGCGATTTGCAAACTCAAAAAAAATACAAAAAAACAAAAATTCGGGTTTAGGTGAAGGCGCTAACTACTAAATAAAAGGGTTTTATTTTTTATTTAGTTAAACCAAAACCTTATTATTATATATTAGTTGCTAACTAAATTAACTAGCGATTTAATCGTTGAATAATATATTAAATTATTATTGCAAGGCAATTTCTCATTTATAAGCTTCGTTTAATTATTAAACTAAGTTTAAAACACTAGTTTAAGTTTTCTAGATTATAAAAAACATAAATAAATTGAGTTAAACTACGAAATTTAATGAATTTTATCCTAAATTGTTGCTAGAAGTTGATTTAAGTGCCCCTTAAAGTTTAGGGCATCTAAGTCGTATTAGTTTACATAATATAAACCAAGCTTAAGTTGTATTAAGTAATAAAAATAACTTGTACATAAGTTAATAATTAATTAAAACCAAAATAAAAAATATCTAATAGGCATTCTTCACTCAGTAGTCAAAAATAACACAAAATATTATAAATGAGTCATAAATTAGTCAAAATGGTCATAAAGGTGCTAAATAATAAAAATAATATGGGGTTAAAAAGTAGGGGAAAATTGAGTTTGGGTTGGCGGGAAGTGCCCGGGCACTTCCCGCCAACCCTCACTGATGGCCGGGCTCATATTTTAATACATAAAAACAACTAGTTTCACTATTAAATTTGCAATATTGCAATCGTAACAATTAAATAGAAAACTGTTGAAAATAACTACAAAACTGTAAGTAATTCTTGAATAACTAATAAACTATAACTTACCAGTGTTAAAGTCCAAAGCGAATTCCTCGAGTTCATTTCCTTTGACAATACTATAAATCAACTTCCGCCCAAGTGGACTTTCGGCTTCTACTGAAAGCGCTAAAGGAGAATGCAGTTCAACACTTTCAGGAACAGTTTCCGAGTAGAATTGTTTCTTAAATACAGGCATTGACCTATCAATGACCTTCACGTGAACTGTTACATCAGTACGGCACGGAGTTATTCCTACACGGACAAAATGCACATTGCAGACATAAATATCGGACGAAACAAATAATTAAAAAATAATTATGTTCGAAATGAAACGAAAATAAATAATAATACATACTAGTTGGATTCTCACCTCCGTCATAGGCCGCTATTAGTAACTCGTACTCTTTGTTATGCCCCTCTAAGCTTGAACGCAGCTCAATATCACCAGTTTTTCGGTTTACTTTAAATAATTCGCCACTACCTCGAATTAACTCGTATCGAACCTATTTATAAATATTATTCATGAATATCGTATTTAAAATAGCGGAAACTAATGTTGTACAAAAGTCGGGGAAACACTAGGTAGAGTTGGCCGGCAGTGCCCAGGCATTAGCGGCGAACTAATACACAAAACGCCGCACTTTTACAGAATCTTAATAAAAGTATAGGATTTAAGTTTGATAAATAATTAAATTACTAATATACAAATAAATTGAGTTAATTAACAAATAGTGTAGGCTTTAATGCCTCCAGCTCGCTTAAAATTACCTTATAATTCATTTCAAAGTGTTTCAAATACTATAAATTTAGGTAAAAGTATCAAAATTACTTATACATTAAAGTTTGAGTTAAATAACAAATAGTGTAGGCTTTAATGCTTCCAGCTCGCCTATAATTATAATATAATTAATTTCAAAGAGCTTTAAATAATATAAATTCAGATTTAATAAGTATCAAAATTACTTATATATCAAAAATTGGGTTAAATAAATAATAGTGCAGGCACCTATGCCTCCAGCTCGCCTTACAACCATATAATAAACTTCAAAGAGCTTTAAATAATATAAATTTAGGTTTAATAAGTATCAAAATTACTTATATATCAAAAATTGGGGTTATCAAACAATAGTGTAAGCACCTATGCCTCCAGCTCGCCCTTCAACCCTATAATTAACTTGAAAGAGCATTAAATAATATAAATTTAGGTTTGATAAGTATCAAAATTATTTATATATAAAAAAATGGGTTAAACAATCAATAGTGCAAGCACCTATGCCTTCAGCTCGCCTTACAATTATATAATCTATTTCAATGAGCTTCAATAATAATATAAACTGTAGAAATTTAAATTTGATAAAAATTAAAATACGCCACTATTATTGATGCAGGCATTAATGCTTCCAGCTCACCTTATGACCTAAATAGCTATAAATAATATAAATTAAATTAATTTTGGTTTAATTAGTATCAAAATTACTTATACAATTAAATTCGAGTTAAACAAGCATTGCAGCAGGCACCTATGCCTCCAGCTCACCTGGCACAACTGCCTAAAATTTAATTTCAAGGAACTTCTGGTAACTAGGGTAACAAATACCTTATAAAATGTTGTTTTAAAGGTAATAAATCATTTTTTGGTAACTTACCTCCCCATTTTCGCCTTGATCCATATCTATAGCATGAACTTTAGTGATAATCGATTGTTTTGGGTCATCTACTGAAACGACGGCGTAATACGGCAAATTCACAAACATTGGGCAATTATCGTTGATATCAAACACAGTTACATTAACAATAACATGCGCAACTCGAGGTCGTTCGCGACCCGGCTGCTGTGACCTCGCCTCGACAATCAACTCATAGTTATCGATCGATTCTCGATCAAAACGATTACCAGTAGTCCGGATTGCACCCGAAGTTAATCCGATTTCGAACATATCCGTCGGATTCAAGATCGTAAACTGGACATGTTCGTTTAGAGCGCTTCCAAGCACATTCACTACACAAACCGTCGTTATTTTCGTGCTATTCTCCGTCACTGAAGCCTCATATAAAGCCTTTTGGAAACTAAGCCCAGAATTCTCCGATTGTTCCACTTTTACATTAACTTTAGCGATGTTTGAGAATTTCCCGTCCGAAACTCGCACTTGTAACCGATGCATAGACTTCATATCCTCTGGATCTAGCACAGTTATGATTCCCGTTTCCGAATCTATCGCGAAAACTTCATGTTTGTTGCCTTCGATGATGTCGTAGCGTAAAATTGTTGATTCGGTACTATCAGGATCGGTAGCGTTTAATTGTATTACAGCGACGTTTTTATACGTCGGTAATAATAGGGTAACGTTGTATATTTGGTCGGAAAAACGGGGTGGACAATCGTTTATGTCTATTATGTTAATTTGGACCTTTGCTGTTGATTCGGAACTTAGTTTCGGTTTGCCGCGGTCGGTTAACTGTTAAAAAATAGATTTGTAGTGTATTATCGTAGAAATTAGCGTAAAAATGATTTAAAAGGACAAATTAGTCATTAAACACTACTAATTGTATTATTTATTAATTGTAAGGCAAATTTGATAATAATTCGGAATTTAGATTTGGATTTCCGCGGTCAGTTTACTGTTAAAAATGTATTTGTAGTGTTATATCGTAGAAATTAGCGTAAAAATGATTTAAAATGATGCATTAGTGATTAAACACTGTAATAGTTAACTACTAATTCTATTGTTTATTAGTTTTAAGGCAAATTTGATAATAAAACAATGTAGCTCAATAGTCCCTGAACGCAGGTGAAATTTGGCCGTGAGTGATGCGTTGGTTGCCGCAATATAAAGCGGCAATGCTCGGGGTACAATACAAGCTACAAACTGCAAATGTTTCCTTCCCAATTTAATTTATATATATATAACTACAATTTGTAGCAACAAAATACATATTTTCTTTATTAAAAGATGTAAAACTTGGGCAAGAAAACACTTATTTAATAATATAGACTTCCTGAACGTTAATTTATAGTATATTCCGTAATTGAACCACTGCAACGTTTAAGATATCTAATTTCTCGAACTTGAAAAGTATTTTGAGAATAAATACGACAGTAAAATAGATTATAAACGCTAAAATTATCGAAATAATGTTATAATGTGTTTTCAAAGTCAATTAGAAACGAAATAAATATGTAACCGGTTACTGTGATACTAATTCGGAATACATCATTAGTAATAAATAATTAAATTGTAATCAAAATGTGCTAAATTTTCACTAGATTACTAAAACCTGTAATTTAAAATAAGGAAGATTGTAAATATGTGTCTAGTTTTCCATGAAATATATTTAAATCGTGTTCAATGTGGATATAAGAGTCCCTAAACGTTGGTGAAAGTTGGCCGAGAGTGACGCGTTGGTTGCCGACATATAAACTAGCAATGCTCGGGGTTTAATTGGGTAAATAAGTGTCTAGTTACCCATAAAACAATAAAATAATTCGGTATACTGGCACACAATCTGATGTGGCATGCACTAAAATGTTTTAAACAAAACGAATGCTGCAACCATGCGAACTTAGATGTATTTTTGGTTGTATAATGTTAAGGGGTAAAAAAAAAAATGTTTTCAATTATTGAGGGTTTTTCTTGTGTAAATTTGACGGAGAGTGCCGCATCAGTTGCCGGCATATTACACTGTTATATCCAGGGTATAAAAATATGGAAATAAATAGAAAAACGCTATGGATGAGCGACTTACTTTAACATGGAAAGTAAACTGGTTGTAGGCTTCATGATCCAACAGTTTAACAGTTCTTACGGCCCCTGTGCTGGAATCAATATGGAAGAAGCGTTTTGCGAGGTTTTCCACAATTTCAAAGTTCATCAAAGCGTTTAGTTCGGAATCTGCGTCTGTTGCCTAAAACAATGAATACCACACAAACAGTTTAATTTATTTGCTGAATGGTATTAAAAGAACCAAACTCACTTTTATTACTAATGGATCACTCGTATTCGTAAGAATCAGGGAGTTAATCGAAGCAGCTTCTGAAACGGTTCCTTCGTAGTAGAACTGGAGGAATTTTGGCGGGTTGTCGTTCTTATCCAGAATATGGATAATTATGTTCGTTATAGCGGAAGCACTGGCCATATTTGTGGCAGTTATAGTTAAATTATAAAATCTTGTAGTCTCGTAGTCTAAATAATTCTGTGTTACGATTACACCAGTACTTGGGGAAATCATAAAGGCATCATTTGTATTTCCAGAAATGATTTCGAACTGCACAGACGAAGTACTACGAACGTCTAAATGTGTTACATAACTTCCAATTGGTCTGTCTTCATAGATCTAATTAGTAAAGACAAATATCCAAGTTTAATTGAATGTAAATTTGAAACGAAATAAAATAGGGGCTTCGCCCCTACAGCATTTAATACCCCATGATTTTAACTATAATTTCCTACATTTTTAATTAGTAAAACATTTAAATTCAGAAGTTGTATTGGTATTTCAAAAACATTGAAATTTATCGAAACTTTAACGACTTGTAACTTAAAAACTAAGATAGTTAGGGCTTCGCCCTTAGTACCATTGAATTTCCTACAGTTTTTATTATAATTCCATAAATTTTGATCCATTGTGTATTACTAGTTCAAAAAACATTAGCATTTATCGAAACTTATACAGATACAACTTTAACGAATTGTAACTTCAAAACTAGGATAGGTAGGGCTTCGCCCTTAGTACCATTCGATTCCCTACAGTTTTTACTATAGTTCTACAAATTTTGAGCCATTATGTATTACTTGTTCAAAAAACATTGGCGTTTATCAAAATTTTAAAAGATACAACTATAATAGTCAATTTTTACGAATTGTAACATGAAAACTAGAATAGTTAGGGCTTCGCCCTTAGCACCATTGTATTCCCAACAGTTTTGACTATAGTTCCATAAATTTTGAGCCATTGTGTATAACTAGTTCAAAAAACATTGCCCTTTATCGAAACTATTACAGATACAACTTTTACGAATTGTAACTTGAAAACTAGAATAGTTAGGGCTTCGCCCTTTGCGCCATTCGATTCTCTACAGTCTTTACTATAGTATTATAAATTTTTAGCCATTGTGTACTACTAGTTCAAAAAACATTGGCATTTATCGAAATTTTAAAAGATACAACTTTAACGAATTGTAACTAGAAAACTAGGATAGCTAGGGCTTCGCCCTTAGTCCCATTCGGTTCCCTATATTTTTTGACTATAGTTCCATAAATTTTGAGCTATTTTTGTAGTACGAGTTCAAAACCATTAATATTTATCGAAACATCAAAAACAAAAAACTATAATGGTCAACTTTAACGAATTGTAACTTGAAAACTAGGATAGGTAGGGCTTCGCCCTTGGCCCCATTCGATTCCTTACAGTATTTACTATAGTTCCATAAATTTTGATCAATTTTTGTTGTACGAGTTCAAAACCATTAATATTTATCGAAACTTCAAAAACAAAAAACTATAATAGTCAACTTTAACGAATTGCAACTTGAAAACTAAGATAGTTAGGGCTTCGCCCCTAACCCCACTGAATTCCCTATAGTTTTTAATATATATTCATAAATTTTGAGCTATTTTGAATGACTAGTTTAAAAAACATTAGTATTTATCGAAACTTATACAAATACAACTTTAACGAATTGTAACTTCGAAACTAAGATAGATAGGGCTTCGCCCTTAGTCCCAATCGATTCCCTACAGTTTTTACTATAGTCCTTTAAATTTAAGATTAAATTGAATAAAAAGTACAGCTGTAATAAATTAAATAACAAAGTAATTGCTACTCACCTCAGCGGACAAATCTTTTTGGACGAATTTGGGTTCGGCATTATCGGACATTGTGACCATAATATGCGCTGGGACCGTGGACGAAAGTGGGGGATGACCGTGGTCAGTGGCCCGGACGTGCAACGTGTACTCGGGGGCAGATGCAAGGTCCAGTTCCCTGGACACTTGTATAGATCCCATTCGTGGGTCGATGTTAAATACATTTCCAACGTTGCCTATTTGGGAAAATGGATATTAGGCAAAATAAAAAAACCAAATATCCAAAAAATGTCTTACCAGAAGTGATCGAATACGTAATCCGAGCATTCTCCCCCTTGTCCCTGTCGATGGCAAGAGCAGTCAACACCACACTCCCAACCGCCGCATTTTCATACACTTTTCCCTCTAATATCTGCTCGGAAAATTGGGGAGTATGGTCGTTATGGTCATGGACCGTGACCAAAACCCGAGCATAGTTCCGCTGAGCTGGAGTTCCTCCATCTCTGACCATAACAGTTAAAAGATGCGACGAAATCGTTTCTCGGTCCAAATTCAAAGCTAAAGTCACTGCTCCACTAATCGAATCGAGCTTAAAGGTCCTTAAGCTGTGCTCATGTTGTGCTGCATGTAAACTGTAGATCAGTTTACCTTCCGAATCGCGATCACTTGCCTCTAGCTTTAAAATCTCAGTGCCGACAGAGACTGCCTCAGATATTTCGACTTTGTACAAAGGTAACGAGAACTCTGGTCTATGGTCGTTTATATCGATTACTGTTATATTTAACTGTTGAAATTAAACGAAATTAAGTCTTGAACGGCGTTAGTTAACCAGAGATTTGAACCAAAACTAAATTAGGTAATTCAGACATCGAAAACAAGAACCACAATTGTTTTTCTTTTAATAATATAACATATGGCCTAATAACACGGACGCCACTGGTTGTACACTATTCTTAATAGCATAATTGAAACCGGGGTAAAATTCCCTTTAATTTGACCCCCAACTCGACTTTATAACTTGACTAACTCATATTTTGAGTTTTGCCTAACTCGGTTAAAGCAAAACTCAAATTATGGGTTAGTTAGGAGTTATATATGATGTTTAGGCTCAAATTCATTGGAATTTCATTCTGGTTCTAGCTACACCATTAGAATAACTTCTCTCTTACGAATTAGGATTAAAAACTCCAGATAGATTATTTTGGTGACATACTAATCTATAACATATATAAAAATTGGGGTGGTACTGTCTATGGGGTGGAAATAATTCCGTGTTCAGTTCAAATCGCTGTGTGTAAAACCACACTAACCCGTGTAAAAACAGTGTTAACTCCATCAGTAACACTAATATTAAGCGCATAGTCATTCTGTAACTCCCAATCGAGTTGTCGCGCCAACAAAATGTTGCCATTGTCTCGCCCAATGTAAAACTCATCGCGGGAATCCCCGTCAACGATGTCATACCACAACGTATCATTATCTAAGTCTGTGGCTTGCACTAACGCGACCAAAAATCCAACCCGGTCACTTTCGGTGACCTTGACCGGTTGTAACGGTTTCACCGTGGGCAAATGGGGCGACTGGTTGGGAACGGCGACTACCTCGACAGATACTCGACAAATATTCGATCGGGGCGGCGAACCACTATCAGTTGCACGAATCTAAACGAAGATTTATTCGTCAAACTCAAAATAGTCTTTAAAGTTTGACTAAAACTCACATATAACTCAAATTCTTGGCCGGCTTCAAACCCTTTTTGAGCGTATATAACTCCGGTCGTGTTATGTATTTTGAATTTAGCTTTTCTTCCGGTTTTAATACTGTAGGTTATCTCTGCATTGCTACCTTGGTCCTTATCGTATGCAAGGACCTACGTAAAGGGTTTAATATAACTCAAAACTACCCTTAAATGAGGGTATTATTATATAAATAACTAGAATTACCCTTAAACTACCGATTTTTGTAAATAGGGACATTGTTACTTTAGTTTATTGGTAAATAGCATGTTTAAAACATTAAAGGGTAATTATATTTAAAAATTACCTAAAAATATTTAATTAGAGTCGCAAGATACATTTTCAATTTCCATTTGAAAATAAAGACTTTGTTACTTCCATTTATTGGTATATTAATCAGTAAGGGGTGGTAAATTTATGGGGTAAATTTGCAGGGTAAAATTTCCCGTAATTTGACCCCCAACTCGACTTTTTAACTTGACTAACTCAAATTTAGAGTTTAGATTAAACCAAAACTCAAAATTGTGAGTTAGCTAGGAGTTTAAGGGTAGTTATAGTTAAATATATATTTAAATTTGCACAATTGTAGTAATTGTTTGAATTTTCAATATATAATAAAATTGGGGTACAATTTTAAAAATATTTCTAATTCAACAAATTTCAAGCATTTTCAGTCATTATTTGGACCATAATAAATAAATATATACATAATATATTAAAAAAAATATATTATTTATTTTATTATTTATATTTATTTTTTTGTTAAATATAAATAAATAAATATGATTACGTCTTTACTTTACGTTAAAAGGGCAACAACATTATTTGTTTAAAGCTAAAAGTTTAAATATACTATAAAAGGTTGAGAACCACTGGTACACAAATATTTGGTACCCCTAATTCAAAACATTGTCAATATAGTAAAATAATGAACACATAAAATTTGCATATAAATAAAAAATGTACAATATGAATTATTATTCAATTAAATGATTGTAATGAAATAATAAACAAAAGTCTATGAATATTTCAAATAATATTGATTATAAATAATTAATATCAACAAATAATGTCTGAAATTGATATTAGTTAAAACAAAAAACAGTGCTAATAAATCCATGCCATGTACCAACATTAAAAAAAAAAACACAAAATACACGTGCAATACCAACTGAATAATAACAAAACAAAATGGCAGATGATTAACAAACCAAATGTTACACACAACACATAGATTATATTTCACGTAAACAAAACATTCCGACATTTATAGAAGTATTATTGCTGTACGCCCATGCTTACAGTATTTTAAAACAATCACATTTAGGAAATTATTCATAATATTTCGAAGCGTATACGAAACTCAGCCTTACGCAGGGGTCTACAGAATTATAAGAAAATGCTGATTACTAAATAATTATTATAAAACGTAATAGCGCAGACGCCACTGGTCGTACACTATTCTTAATGGCATTATTGAAACCGGGGCAAAATTTCCTTTAATTTGACCCCCAACTCGACTTTTTAACTTAACTAACTCACATTTTGAGTTTTGGCTAACTAGGTCAAAACTAAAACTCAAAATTGTGGGTTAGCTACGGGAGTTATATATGATGTTTAGACTCAAATTAAAGGGAATTTTATTCTGGTTCTAGTTACACCATTAAATAATTCGTATAGTAGCTTGGTAACCCAAAATAATTAATTAATTATAGTATTGTTAGTAATCAGCATTGCTCTTTGCTAGCCAACCATTCTGTGTCAATGTTTGAGTTTGTTATGAGTTTGTTTCTTATGTAGTGTAGGGTTTATAATATTATTTATTAATGGATAATATAAACAAACGCATTCTTTCCACTATTATTTGCAATCTTACCCGTAGAATACGTTCACCATTGAGTGTTTCAGGACCGAAAGTTTGCCATGTCGCATTTTCGATAGAACCGTCATACAGATCAACTTCCGTTAAGATTGATTCGTTCTAAATATTAATAATAATCCCGAAATTACTCAAAGTTAACTCCTATCTCCTGCACAGTTAGTTTGAAAACAACTTTAACTCAAAATACTATCCCAAAAATATATACAAAGATCAAAATTGATAAAAAAACTCCAAATTTTGAGTAAAATCCTAGAGAGAAACTCTTAAAAATAACACAGAAAAATCGTAGATACAAAAAACATAGAATTTAAAAAATACAACAATAATTGTGATTTATATTTACAAAAGTGATTTTGACACCAAAGAAATAGTGACCCTTTTATCGGCGAAAGTTGTGCACACATAAGGTACACTTAAGTTACACTTAAGTGACGCTTACCTGAAATAAAGCTGCATCTGCGTCTACAATCGATGGTATTTGTACTTTATAAAATTGTTGTTCGAATTCGGGTGCATGGTCGTTAATATCGTCAACTTTGACAACAACTCGAGTCGTAGATGACAATGGCGGATGCCCATCGTCAGATATCATCACCTGGAAAGGGTTAAATAATCGTTGCCCCGAAATATACCAAAACGTATTTAAAAATCGTTCAACGGCGATTAAATCAAAATTGCGTGGACATAGAATAAAATGTCCTATATAAAAAATGTAGCTTAATCTATTGTCTATAACTTTTAAAGTATAAACTTTTCTTAAAAACCGTACTAGTTTTTGAGAAATAAATATGTTTTGAAAAATGCACAGTTAAAAATATAATCAATGTTTAAATGCAATTATATCATAAATGAATGGAGATAGAATAAAAAGACTCTAATAAAAAGTGTAGCTTAGAATGCTATTAATAATTTTAGTATTACTCAATTTTTTCGTAAACCTAACCAGTGCTTAACAAATTGGCCATAAACAAAATCTAAGGAAATTTATTTCGTTCAGTCGTTAAAACATCTGTAACCTAATGTATAGCAAGTTTATATACACTATAAAGTACATTAAAGTTGTAAAGGTTGTATGAGAAACTTCAGCGCAATTTTATTCAGTGTAAAAGGGGCTTTAGGACCTTAATTACTAGGAAATTACCTCTAAAATAAGCTCATCTTGATGTTCTCGGTCCAGCCGTCGCGAGGTAGTAGTTATTAAACCTATAAGGGAGCCAGAATATAACAAAATAATAGCACATTAACTGCGAGGGGACACACAGTCGTTAGTTGGCGGACAGTGCCACGCCACTAGCCGACTACATTTCGCTTACGACCGCGCTCTTAACTTATCATTATTATTACACACATAAGGAGCAGCGTGTTATTACAAAGAAATACGTTCCTATCTTTGCCAATCGTTACTTTAAAGATAGTTTCACTTTAATTTGGCTAATAATACTAAACATTAATTGATATTTAGTGCAGTAAAATATCCCGAGAAACAGAGTACAGATTTGGCGGCTGCTGCCAAAGCAATTTGACTTAGAAGTACGGTCAATTCATTGTAATTGTTTAAAAACACTTACCGCTGGAACTATTTATTGAAAAATAGCCCTCCGGGTTCCCGCTGACGATCCGGTAGCTCAGTCTTTGACCCGGATCCAAGTCTGCGTCTGTAGCTTGCACCTGGACAACATGGAATCCTCCGGGGGAGTCTTCTGGGATAGATGGGTAGTATACGGGTTCTACCGATAGGGGGACATTGTCGTTTTCGTTTTCGACTTCTATATAAACCTTTTGAAACCCAAAATCATGTATAACTCCTTTGACAAAATTATGTATATGCTTTCTCAGGTTACTTAGAATTAAATTACAGTTAATTAGAGGCCCTACTCGATTTATAACTCAAATTTGGAGTTACAACTCCAAGCTTAATAAAAATCTGTATAATAAATAGATTGAAACTACTAAATTGAACGCGTATTTTTTACTAGATATAGCAGTTTGAGTGAAACGTTTCGTATTATTATAAATCGAACTCAAATTTGGAGTTAGTCACCTCTAATAGTTGTGTTTGGGTTCTAATTAAATGGAATTTTATGCTGAATCTATCGTTATTACTTGTATCAATTAACCATAGAGTAAACTTGGAGTTATAGCTCTAGTTACCACTAAAATATCGTGTTTGAGATCAAATTAAAGGGAATTTAACTGTATGACTAGTATTCCTAGTTTCGTGTTAACTTTCGGCTAATTTTTGGAGTTATAACTCTAGGATAACTAAGAGTTAGGTACTATTTAAAAGTGATGTTTGGATTTAAATTAACGGGAATTTTATGCTGATTTTAACTATGCTATCTGTTTTATTGTATAGTTCCGTCTACACGAGAAATGTCTAGACTTAAGTTAATTTACCTGTAAACTGGATTTGAGGGGAATGACGCCGTGATCTTGTGCGACGATTGTAAGCCAGTAATGAGCTTTTGTTTCGACGTCCAGCGAGGCTAGAGTTCGTATCCATCCTGGAAAAAAAAAACAAATTTAGTTTTCAGAAGTTTTAATTAACTTAAAGTTAGTTTGAAAAATACAAATTAGATTTGGTTCGGTCAATATTTTGAATTCGAGTTTAATGTCGGCAGAGTACGAAATGGAAGAGTTTGAACAGCACAGGAATTATATTTGAAATGCAATTTGAACAGAAATATATTATTAGATTAGACTATAGTTGCGTTGTGTAAAATACAAGTTGCATTGTCAGTTTCTAAGAGATTGTAAGTGTTTAGTTTTGTGCGATTCTAAAGTTGCAATTTAATTTAAAAACTTTGCAATTCCAATTTATATTGTTCTAATTACAAATCGTCTAAATTGCCTCAGACAATTATACTTTGAATAACGGCCATATTGCTTTTAGAACGATATTAATTAATAAATGAGTTTATAATAAAATCGATACACACGATAATGTATGTAAATTGATATTAAAAGCAGGGGCAACTCGTGAAATAGGGCAGTATTCATATAATTCTAATAATTGAATAAAAAATAAAATACTAAAAGGTAAATATCTTATAAACAGTTGGAGATAGAATAAAATGTCTCTAATACAAATTAAAGCTAAAACCACTATCTATAACTTTTATTTGAAACGTTTTTCTTTATATTCATTAGTTAGTGAGATATAAATATGTTTATATTAATTATAATTTGAAGAAATGTGTACAAATTTGAATATATGTGTTAATCACAAAACTGGTTGGAGATAGAATAAAATGTATTTAACAATAAGTGAAGATAAAACTATTATCTACAACTTTTATATGAAAAATATTTAGCAATTTTAAATAATTCACGAAATATTAATACATTTACAAATACGCTAACAAATCGAACAATTTTAAAATATATATGTAAATGTAATTATCTCAAAACCAATTGGAGATAGAATAAAATGTCTCTAATACCAATTAAAGCTAAACTAACTATCTATAACTTTTACTTAAAACGTTTTTCTATAAATTCATTAATTAGTGATATATGAATATATTTATATAAATTATATTTTGAATATATGTGGATTTAGACAACGTTAAGTTTGAAATAAATTATTTCAAAACCAGTAGGAGATAGAATAAAATGTCTCTAATACAAATTAAAGATAAAATTATTATCTATAACTTTTATATGAAAAATATTTCGAAATTTTGAATAATTTACGAAATACTAATACATTTACAAATCACTTAAAGTTCAGATATTCATTTATTTATTCTAGTTTTAGCAACAATTTTGCAACAATAAGACTAAATATGAATTTAAAGCAACAAAACCTAAAATAATATCCCACTGGAGGCATTGGCGCTTGCAGTTGTGCATGTTAATTTAAAAATTCAGCGTTTTTACATATGTTTATTATGCTGGTAGTGTATCGTATGTACACTATGTAGTTTACTCGTCAGAAATGTTTGATAATGTCAAACATGGTTCAGATAAAATGTAAAATTTTTTACAGTGTAGCATAATATACAAACATGTCAGGTCTACGGATATTTTAATTTCGCTGATAGCTATCTAATTACTGCAAGCACTTTATTCATATGCAGAGCTGGACTCTAAACAATTTCAGGGTTTTATTTTAATTATTTTTTTATTTCTAAACCAAGGCCATAATTCACCAAACATTTTATTAGTGTCCAACCTAAATGGAAGCTAAATGCATCGACATTCCATCTATAGAGTTATCCCCGCCCCCCTCCTGTGGGGGGACACTGAAAAGCAATAAATAAGCTATGTTGTTGGGGCCGTTGTTAAAGCTGACATTCTAACGTTTAAGGTACCCGTGTGTTACACAATGGTTCCTACAAATTACCGCTTGAGCACTGTAATGGCCGCTATAACACTCCAAAATTACCAATTTTTGTACTACGTTTATTTTCTGAACAGTGTACCATAACATGTATTTTAAAATTGTTCGAATTGTTTGCTCTGTGTTTATTAATGTGTAAATATTTCGTAAATTGTTTACAATTTAGAAATATTTTTCATATAAAAGTTGTAGATAATAGTTTTATTTTCAGTTTTTGTTCGAGACATTTTATTCTATCTCCAACTGGTTTTGAAATAATCAACTTCAAACTTAACGTTGTCTAAATCCACATATATTTAAAATATAATTTATATAAATATATTCATAACTCACTAACTAGTGAATTTATAGAAAAACGTTTTAAATAAAAGTTATAGATAATTAGTTTAGCTTTAATTGGTATTAGAGACATTTTATTCTATCTCCAACTGGTTTTGAGATAATAACGTTTACATATATAGTTTAAAATTATCCGATTTGTTGGCGTATTTATAAATGTATTAATATTACGTGAATTATTTAAAATTTCAAAATATTTTTCATATAAAAGTTGTAGATAATAGTTTGATCTTCACTTTTTGTTAAAGACATTTTATTCTATCTCCAACAAGTTTTTAGATTAACACATATATTCGAAATTGTACACATTTATTCAAATTATAATTTATATAAACATATTTATATCTCACCCACTAATGAATTTACAGAAAAACGTATCAAATAAAAGTTATAGATAGTTGTGTTAGCTTTAATTTGTATTAGAGACATTTTATTCTATCTCCAACTGTTTTTAAGAAAATTGCTTTGGCACCTTTTATTCAATGTGGGATTAGAATTATATATATATATAAAATATAAGAAACTGAAATTTGACGAATTAAATTCGGAGTGTAACCGGAAGTGGGGGCTTCCCCGCTACGAGCAATCTCCGGTAGACACAGGCGTAAAGAAAGTACACGTAGTGCACAAAGAGGACAATCGTAAAAAGACGCAAATAAAAGAAAAAAAAAAAAAAAAGAAATAAGAAGAGGAAAATGAGAAAATTGACTTTGTCAAATTAGACTACAAAAGAATTGAGTGCTAAAAAGTAGATTATGAAATGAACAATGCACAGGGAAATTGTGGAAAACGAAGATGAAGAAGAAGAAGAAAGGACATTTTCACTGTATGAAAATTGGTTCAACTTTGCGACAATTTTACGTCGAATTATTTTTTAACATTTAAATAAAAATTCGTCATTTTTTTTCCCTAGTTTTTGATAGTTTTAAATGAGTAGTTTAAACTTTCAAAGTAGTTTAGTGATAATCCCCTAAGATAACTGTATAAATGTAACAAGAAAAACATAAAAGTCGTCCAGTATATATACACTGTAAATCTTTAAGCGTGTTTTTCTCAAAACTACCTTTTTCAAACTGTTCCATTTATTTTCTCAGGAACTACTCGACCGATTTTCTTATACTTTATATTAAATTAAACTAAATACTATTTGCTACAACTTATATTAACAATATACAAACATTTTTATAAATAACTATTGTTTATAGCGCAAACAAAACTCGAAAATAAAAACAATTTTCTTTACACGGCCGCCATTTTGGCAATTATAAACTTTTTATACCAAATATTGGTTTAATCTCTAGAGAATTTTATACGCTTTTAGAATCTAGTATTAAAATTGAATTTTGATGACCCGTTCATAAGATATACGAGTACGCCCGTTTAGTGGTGACCTAGACATACTTTCCGCGTTATCTATGAAAGTTACATATATTTTTAAACGAAAAAAATGTTATAATGTAGACAAAAGAGGAGCAATTAAGTGGTCTAAATTTCAAATTGATATCTTTATCCAAACCTGAGAAAAAAAATCATAAAAAATCGCCATGTCACATTTACGTTTATATATATTATTAAATAAGTCGAGTGTAGACTACTCCAGTTGTATATTTGTTAATATATCGGGTACATAGAATATGGATAATATTGATTTTTGGTGCGCCAATATTAGATGTAGCGATGCAGCCATGTGGGATAATTGATCTAAATCAATTAACTAGTCATTTTGAAGTTACTCAAATGCTAATTTGCAGATAAATTATTATTGATGTTTGGATTTGCGGTATATTAATAGATATTTATGATGCTAGTACACCTAACGTAATCGGTATGTATCGACTAGTACAACCAATACGAAATTAAATATTAACTCAATACAAATAATCACTGTAATTTATTTTAGCCTTTTAATCCATTTAAAAATTCATTTTCGTACTACCTAAATATAAATAATAAATGTATTTATTGTTTAAATTTATTAGCTCGCTGTAGCATTCTCGAATCAAAAAGTATTCTTAACAAAAAGTGTTTGTCTCGTCGCCCTGAATCCAAAAATATATATAACTTATATACTTAGATGTTAGGCGTCGCTTAATCGTAAGGCCAAATTTGTGCCCTCTACTCCTCTGAAGGTACCGGACCGATTCACACCAAATTTACTACATATATTATTTAGTACCCCATTTGCACCCGTACGCAGTTTAAATCCTATCGCCTGTATACTTCCCGAGTTATAGGGCCCCAAAATTTGGAGCCCCCCTTTATACTGCTGTTATAAAAATAATTTAAACACCCAAAAATTGTACTAATAAATCTAAGATACTTTATATCTACAAGATTTTTTCATATTGTTCACTCAAAGGCCATAAAAAATTACTAAATATTATAGTTTTGTTGCAGTATTAATATGAGCCCCCCTTAATACTGCCCTAATTAAAATAATAAAAATACCCATAAATTCTACTAATAATTCTAAGATATTTTATATCTACAAGATTTTTTCGTATTATTAACTCAAAGCCCGATAAAAATTACTAAATATTATAATTAATTCGAGCACCCCTTAATACTGCCCTAATAAAAATAATAAAAATACCCAAAATTTCTACTAGTAATTCTAAGATATTTTATATCTACAAGATTTTCTCATATTGTTAACTCAAAGGCCATAAAAAATTACTAAATATTATAATTAATACGAACCCCCCTTAATACTGCCATAATAAAAATAATAAAAATACCCAAAAATTCTACTATTAATTCTAAGATATTTTATATCTACAAGATTTTTTCATATTGTTAACTCAAAGCCCGAAAAAAATTACTAAATATTATAATTTTGTTGCAGTATTTAATACGAGCCCCCCTTAATACTGTCCTAATAAAAATAATAAAAATACCTAAAAATTCTACTAATTATTCTAAGATATTTTATATCTGCAAGATTTATTCATATTGTTAACTCAAAGTCCGAAAAAAATTACTAAATATTATAATTAATTCGAGCCCCCCTTAATACTGCCCTAATAAAAATAATAAAAACACCCGAAAATTCTACTATTAATTCTAAGATATTTTATATCTACAAGATTTTTTCATACTGTTAACCTAAAGGCCGTAAAAAATTATTTAATATTATAAATTTGAATTTTAAATATTTATTTATTAAAATATTCTTTTTAAACGCATAAGTGCGTTGTATTTAAGCATGTTATACAATGTACTGAACTGTAGTAACTGTAGGAAAAAATATAAAAACAAAAAAATCTTTTTTTAAGCTAAACGAAAGTATAAAAAGCGATAAATAACCGAGAGCGCTAATAAATCTGTGTCAGAGTAATTAACCTTGTGTAAAAAGCCCGTTATTTGCTTGTCGAAAGTGCACTGCAAGATACCAACATAAAAACAACAAAAACGGCGCCGAGTATTCCATAATTTATGTTAGGGTATTATAATCGCGAACAATTGGCAGCACTGACGCACAATCTAATATACGGTAGTCATTATGAAATTGTATACCAACCTCATCATCCAACGTACCAACCTAAAAACAACGGACCCCGAAAACTAATGGCCCTATATTAATAGTGTTTTTAATCAAGACAAATTCTATGCTTTGTCTTCATAAAAGCGCTTTTTCACGGCCGCAAATCAGAACATGTACCATTTAACTACTGCTATACGCCTCCTAAAGATTATCCCACTGCCACAGACTCAATTTGTTCTATGTCACAAATCTCAAAATCGTTCCTCTCTTACCTAAACATTCACTTTACATCTCCCTGATTCCAAATATATATATATAAATCATATATACAAACACAGTTAAATAAATAACACAAACAATAAAAATTCCAATTTATTATAAAACGTTTAACTCCTTAAGGGTTAACTAAATAAAAAAAAGTTGTTAATAAAAGTTATAAAACACATTTAAATCTATAATATTTATTAAAACTATTTTTTAATTAATAGTACAATGTACGAGTTATACTACATTAATTAAAACAGACGTTTTGTAAATATAGTTTAACCGCGTAAGGGTTAACTATATAAAAAAAAGTTATTAATAAAAGTTATAGAACACATTTATATCTATAATATTTATTAAAACTATTTTTTAATTAATCGTACAATGTACGAGTTATACTACATTAATTAAAACAGACGTTTTGTAAATACAGATTAACTAGTTAAGGGCGAACCTGACATAAAAAATCTAATTAGGGTAAAATATAGAATAAATATTTTCCAACAATTTTTATACCTATAATTTTTTTGATAACCCAAACCGTTCTCAAATTATTAACGATTTACTAAAACTTTAAAATGAAACTGAATTTCTTCGAAGTTCATTTTGTAGTTCAGACTTTTGCTACTAGATTGCAGCATGTAGCACGTTTGCGATTAAATATAAATATATATTTGTGATTATCTCTGAATTGGGACCATGTAGCAACATTTTGATTAGAATAAAAATTATTTAAAATAAAATGCGCTACAACTTTTATTCGAAACTTTTCCTTGTAAAATTAACCCTTAACAAGTTACACATATTAAAAATTGTATTAATTAAGTAATAATTTTTTTGATTATTTTATATTGTTTACTAGTACATTGGCTATAACTTTTATTTGAAACATTTTTCGAAAAATTGAACCCTTTACTAGTAATTACATTTTAATAATTAATTCACAACTCGTAAGATTTACAACGGTTTTTAATTAATAAAAGTCCATTAAACTCATATAAGGTAGTTTTTCTTTATTTTTAACTATTTAAATATTAACTTTTAAACAAACTTAAGGTAATTAAAAAGAAAATTAATAAAAAATTCGTTTCTTTAATAAATAACTAATATGGCAATCTGAAAGCATTGGTGCTTGCACCATTTACTTAAAAAGAACGATTCTTTGTTGATATTGATCGTATTACTGCACGCAGTGAGCTGGAAACATTGGTGGTTGAATTATTTATTGTCTTGGAAATGCTTGAACTATATTTATTAAAATACCTATTACGGCAAGCTGGCAGCATTGGTGCTAGTACTACTTATTTAAAAGGGATGATATTTTATTGATATTGATTGTATAACTACGTATAGTGCGCTGGAAACACTAGTGGTTGCATAATTAATTATGTTAGATTTAATTTGAATAATATATCAAAAATAAACATAATGGTAAGCTGGCAGCATTAATGCTAGTGCCACATACTTAAAAAGGACTATTATTTGTTAATATTGATTGTATAAGTACGTGTAGTGCGCTGGAAACACTGGTGGTTGCATAATTTATTGTCTTTGATTTAATTTGAAATATATATATATCAAAAATAAACATAATGGTAAGCTGGCAGTATTGGTGCTAGTGCTACTTATTTAAAAACGATGATTATTAGTTAATATTGATTTTAAAAGTAGGTGTAGTTCGCTGGAAGCACTGGCGGTTGCACAAATTATTGTTTTATGAAATATGATTGTGTTGGAATTCTTTAGAAAGCTTTAATTTGTGAAAAGTGTCGATAACGTCTTTGCGCTGTTCGAAACAATGTTCGAAAGCTTGTTTTGGTTAAAAGGAGAGCTTTACTCATTAACGATTAGCTTTCAATTCAGCGACGGAAAGTTTGCAGTCGTTGCCTGCTGAAAAGCTATTAAAGTCGTTATTGTTACTTTCATGTTTGCCAAATTGTATGTGTGTATGTCGTCGTTTCACTTGAAATTGCCAAATTTTCTGGCCAGCTTTTGTTTATTGATTGTTCACCGGCAAACTTTTATATTTCACAAGCACAACTTTCAATTAAGTTACTTTCTAGACTTTCAATACGCTTTTCTCATGATATCCAACAACATTTCCACCGATCAAACATCACAAATTTTATATTAAATATCTTATTTTCTTACGAGACTTTAACGCTTAATTAAAACACATTTTAAAGAAACAAAAATAATTTAAAAGGGTATCAAAAAAATCGATTTTATTTATTTTACATTTTTCAATAGATTTAAGTTAATAGATTATCCCTTTAAAACAGTTTAGGGATAATCCCCAAGGATAACTGTATAAATGTAACATAAAAAACATTAAACTTATCCAGTATATATAAATTGTAAATCTTTAAACACGTTTTTCTCGAAACTATTTATTCAAACTGTTCGATTTATTTCCTCAGGAACTACTAGACCGATTTACTTATACTTTATATTAAATGAAACTAAATACTATTTGTTACACCTTATACCAACAATATACATACATTTGTTTAAATAACTATTATTTATAGAGCCCTAAAGTGAAAACAAAATTCGAAAATAAAAACATTTTTTTCACATGTCCGCCATTTTGCCAATTATTAACTTATTACACCAAATATTGATTTAATCTCCAGAGAATTTTATACACTTTAAGAATCTAGCATTAAAATTAAATTCTGATGACCCGTTCATGAGATACGAGTTCCCCCGTTTAGTGGTGACCTAGACATACTTTCCGCGTTAACTCGGAAAGTTACATATATATTTTTTTTAATTTAGGCAAAAAGACGGACTATAAACTGACGAAAAAATTCATAAAATTCATGCATTTTTTTGGGGTCAAAAATTGACAAAGAAATGTGATTATTTCTGTGTATATAGCAAAAAACATGTGAAATGTAGAGGAATATTTGTTTGACGTGAACACAGTGGAGTCGATTTTCCATTGAATATTTCATAAGATCTGACAAATTTCGAAAGGAAATATCTTTGGAAGCAGTTCTAAAAAGCTTTTAAACTTTCAAGTGACTGCAGTTCCCGTTAGTTCATCCTTATTAATATTAAAACAGTTCAAAACTCTAGAATCGAACAGTGCCACTGTTACCAACGCCTCGAGCAAAAACTCCACCAGAGATTACATAAAAATTCTCAATAACTCCCCGAAGTAAAATATCCTTTAAAATATTCAAATTTACGGAACGTTACACCCTTTACCCATAAATGAGGCAACATACAACCCTTTTTCACTTTAGCATTGTTGGTACCATGTGCCCATATCATATACAGCACTCTTCACCAATTAATCTAATTGAATAATTTATAGTAACTAGGGAAATGTAAATATAAAATAATTATTTTTAAAATAGAGTTTTGAGTAAATGAGACATATTTCAAATAAACTTTTCAAACAAAAGTTGTTGGAAATATCAATATCTTTCACTTTTATACTAATTATTTTTTCTCTAACTAGTGCCGTTTTCGAGATATGCACCATATAGTAAGACTTAACTATTATTTCCTGTAACTATATAAAATAGTATTTTTTTTTTGTGTTTTTGAGTAAATGGTACATTTTATAAATAAACTTTTCAAACAAAAGTTGTTGGAAATTTCAATAACTTTAGCTTTTATACTAATAATGTTTTCTCTAACTAGTGCCGTTTTCGAGATTTGCAACATATAGTATCTAATTGAATAATTTATAGTAGCCAGGGAAATGTAAATATAAAATAGTTAATTTTAAAAGAGATTTTTGACTAACTGAGACATTTCTCAAAAAAACTTTTCAAACAAAAGTTGGTAGAAATTTCAATATCATTAACTTTTATACCAATATGTTTTTCTATGACTAGTGCCCTTTTCGAGATATGCAACATATAGTATTCTAATTGAATAATTTATAGTAACTAGGAAAATATAAATATAAAACAGTTCTTTTTTAAAAGATATTTTTGAGTAAATGGTACATTTTATAAATAAACTTTTCAAACAAAAGTTGTTAGAAATTTTAATATCTTTAACTTTTACACCAACAATTTTTTCTATAACTAGTGCCGTTTTCGAGATATGCAACATATAGTAAACCATCGAATATATTATATTATTATAGCAACCAGGGAGAAATAAATATAAAATAGTTATTTTTAAAAGAGATTTTTGAGTAAATGAGACATTTTTCAAATAAACTTTTCAAACCAAAGTTGTTAGAAATTTCATTATCTTTAACTTTTATACCAATAATTTTTTCTATAACTAGTGCCCTTTTCGAGATATACAACATATAGTAATCTAATTGAATCACTAGGAAAATGTAAATATAAAATATGTATTTTTAAAAGTGATTTTTGAGTAAATGGTACATTTTTTGAGATTACTTTTCAAACAAAAGTTTAATATACGTATTTCTATAAATTCAGTGTGGATTAGAGTGTGCGTGGTTTGTATAAAAAGCAGCATGAAGTCAATATGCAATTTTATGCGATTTTTATGAATCTGTTGGGGAAGAAAGCGGTTGTTCGGCGGCGAGTTTTTTGTACAAGAACAATTTCAAGCGTGGGGCCATAACAGAAGTTTGTTTTTGCTTTTAATAACTTCAGAATAAGCCAGCAGATGTCCGTAATGGCCGTAGGCGCCACCAGACAAGATAACGGCCCCGTTATCTGTTCCTACAGCGCAAGAAACTAATAACTTCACCATCTACAACGCTCCACCTCAAATAAAACAAATTTCAAATCACTATTCTATCGATACCAACTCCAAATTGATCAGACAACTATTTATCAATCGCATTTATTACATATTACTTGCAAACTGGACACACCACTCCTTAAACTTAGCTAACAATATAATAATATGTTTATAAATTGTTTAAAAATAAATTGGAACATTGTTTAAAGTAAAATATTGAGCAAAAGTCGAAAGTTTTGTGTAGGAAATCGGTAAAAGTTCGCAGTGACTGAGTACAAATTTCTTTTAGTGTTATTCGGCAATAAAAACACGCAAATAACACCTAGCTGGCATAAAAGGAAGCAGAAGTTTCGTTACTGAATCGATTTTCAACAATAGTTTATTTTATTGTGTACAAGAATCACAGTTACATTCAATTTTACAACGTTACATTTCCACTGTTATCGACACACATTGATTTTCAACTGATTTGGCTTTAAAACAACTTTAAATTTGTTTCTCCTTAAATTTACGTAATATTATCACCTATAAATATAGGCAACCCGCTTTTCATACCCGTAGATTGGGTTGTGTACTTTACCAAACCGGTTAAACGTGTTTGATAGTCAAACGAGTAATGTTTAAGATTTAAACGTAAGTTAAAATCACACACATTGATTTTCAACTGATTTGGTTTTAAAACAAACTTTAGATTCGTTTCTCCTTAAATTTACGTAATATTACCACCTACAGTATAGGCAACCCGCTTTTCATACTCGTACATCGGATTGCGTACATTACCAAACCGGTTAAACGTGTTTAAGATTTATACGTAAGTGAAAATCATTTTCGATTATTTCTAAGGTTTGCCAATAATGGCCACTGATCGCTTTTCCTCAAAAAGGGCAATCAATCAACGATTTTGTCGTCTAACCGTACATCCGGTTTACAGACAGTTCTACCGGATACATAGACCGGAAGTCCACCTAGACAGTGAACCGAATATACTAGAAAACGAGTATTGAAACACACACACCAAAGTGATTTTCTTCGCCAAACACGAATATAGCAAATTTTATTTCGGTTTTCTTTTCTCTATTTTCTGTACCGATTCGTTTAAGAGCTGGTTAGAGATAGCAGAGGTTCTTGTTTTAGAAAATAGTTAACCAGAATGCACCGTATTGGAACACACATTGATGCTAACTGACAGTTTCGTTAACATTGCTTATACGATCATGTCGACTTACATTTATATTATAATCCAATATGAATCTACGTTTAAATTAACCCTTAAACTTTAGTGTAAAGCATAATATTTAATCAATACGTTTATAAATATTGATATCTAGGGGTTTTAGTACTAGATACTGTGTTTGAATGCATGTATGTGTAGAACGCTTTGTTTAAATGCGTCTATAACTACTACCAGTATTAATACGCGATTTGATTGTATTGTATTTATGATATGGGCACGTTGTGCCCACGGGTTACCCTAATTATATTAAAATACACTTTAAAGTATATAAGTAATGAATATAAATATTTTGAGGGGCACTATTGATGCAATAACGGTTTAAAATGTAAGTTTGTAAATGTGATTATGTGTCGTTAAATCCGAAACAGCTTAAATACGACTGTGGGCAAACAATTTGGCCAACTGGTCGGCGGCCACCGGTAACCACTGAATTCAATTAGGGCAGGCAGTGGGCAGGCGCGGGCAACGTTATAGGCCAAAAAATCAACTGGACTTGTTGGTTATTTGGATTGTAGCAATCCGATTGATGTAAACACATGATGTTAGTGTGTATCGGTGAATTTCACATTAAAATAACATGTTGCCGGCCAATATTTACTTACACCGTTCGCGCAGGCACGGATTACACTTAATTTTAACATGTGTATATATATATTAAACGGCATTGTTGTTACTGCTAATTGCCCGCTGGCTAATTGTAGTGTTTAGGCCCTGTGACCCATTTTGCATCGTATATATATATGTAATTATACATAATTATTGCGTTTGAGTAGTTTGATCATTTATTTAATAACGAACACACAAACTAGCTTAGCTACAACGCACTTATGCGTCCCTGGTTGCCTAATAAGTAATATATGCGATGCGAGCAGCGGTTATTATTTATTTATGCCCTTTTGGTGAACAATTTGAAAAAATGTTATAGATATAAAAAGTCTTACAATTTTTTAGTAGATTATTTACATTAAAAAAATATTTTAAATTGCATAATTAAAATTCAAAATTATATTTAATAATTTTTTATACCCTTTGTGTTAATAATATGAAAAAATCTTGTAGATATAAAATATCTTAGAATTATTAGTAGAATTTGTGAGTGTTTCAATTATTTTTGTAAGGGCAGTATTAAGGGGGGCTCTAAATTTTGGGGCCCTATAACTCGGGAAGTATAAGCAGCGGTTTTTTAATATTTATAGCCTTTTGTGTAACAATTTGGAAATAATATTATAGATATAAAAAGTCTTAAAGATTGTTTAGATAAAAAAGGAATTAGTGCATATTTTAAAATTTAAAATTATAATATTTAATTTAATTTTTTATGGCCTTTGTGTTAATAATATGAAGAAATCTTGTAGATATAAAATATCTTAGAATTATTAGTAGAATTTGTGAGTGTTTCAATTATTTTTGTAAGGGCAGTATTAAGTAGGGTTTTAAATTTTGGGGCCCTATAACTCGGGAAGTATAAGCAGCGGTTTTTTAATATTTATAGCCTTTTGTGTAACAATTTGGAAATAATATTATAGATATAAAAAGTCTTAAAGATTGTTTAGATAAAAAAAGAATTAGTGCAAATTTTAAAATTTAAAATTGTAATATTTAATTTAATTTTTTATGGCCTTTGTGTTAATAATATGCAAAAATATTGTAGATATAAAATATCTTAGAATTATTAGTAGAATTTTTAGGTATGTTTATTATTTTTATTAGGGCAGTATTAAGGGGCGCTCGTATTAAATACTGCCACAAAATTATAATATTTAGTAATTTTTTTCGGGCTTTGAGTTAACAATTTGAAAAAATCTTGTAGGTATAAAATATCTTAGAATTATTAGTAGAATTTGTAGGTGTTTATATTATTTTTATTAGGGTAGTATTAAGGGGGGGGAGGCTTGTAATAATACTGCCACAAAATTATAATATTTAGTAATTTTTTTCGGGCTTTGAGTTAACAATATGAAATAATCTTGTAGAAATAAAATATCTTAGAATTCTTAGTAGAATTTTTGGGTATTTTTATTATGTATTAGGGCAGTATTAAGGGGTGCTCGTATTAATACTGCCACAAAATGATAATATTTAGTAATTTTTTTCGGGCTTTGAGATAACAATATGAAAAAATCTTGTAGATATAAAATATCTTAGAATTATTAGTAGAATTTTTGAGTATTTTTATTATGTTTATTAGGGCAGTATTAAGGGGGGGCTCGAATTAATATTGCCACAAAATTATAATATTTAGTAATTTTTTATGGCCTTTGGGTTAACAATATGAAAAAATCTTATAAACATAAAATATCTTAGAATTATTAGTAGAATTTTCGGGTGTTTAAATTATTTTTATTAGGGTAGTAATAAGGGGGGCTTTAAATTTTGGGGCCCTATAACTCGGGAAGTATACAAACGATTGGATTTAAATTGTGTACAGATTCAAATAGGACACTAAATAATATGTGTAGCAAATTTGGTGCAAATCGCATGGGTACCTTCAGAGGAGTAGAGGGCACAAATTTGGCCTTACGAGCGGATGTTAAGGACATTTTTAGATCCGTTTAAGAGTACAACAAATGTAAAAGTATTTCTTTTAATGCCCCATAGATGGTGCATCGTAAATATTTTATACGTTAAGCCACGCCCCGTGCAAGATTGCCAACTTAATAATACCTATTGTAAATTATATTGACAGATATACTTTCGCAGCAAACTTTTAATACACATTAACATAAAATACATATTGCATAAGGTTGGGCATTTCCGAGGAGTGGAAATTTTAATATAAATTACCCTATGCCTAGTGCACGCTATAGACTTGGGAAATGAACACACATACACATACACACATGGGCAGATTGTCGTCTGTTGTAAATGGCGCGAAATTTGAATATGAAAATTTGTAAAACGCTTCATAAAATATTATTGCCAAATAATGGTAATATTCCCCCTGTCATTATACACACACACACACACGCGCGCGCTAGACAAAGACGCCTGTATACACACACGACGCATAAGATAAAAAGAGATGAATTGCCCCAACGAAAATATGGACTGATTTATTATTATGGTTTAAACAAAGATGAAATATATAGCGTAAATAAAGATGGATTCACTGCAATAAACGACTAGAAAGAGATAGATGCCCTACTGAATAACATATGCTAGAGGGTGATAGAGCATTAGAGAGTTATTTAGGGGTTCATCTTCACCTTCAATTAACTTTTACACCTGTTCGATTACTATTTATTTATTTCTGGCATAATAAGCTATATATTAATAATTTCGTAATCAGTGCCGTGTAAAACTATACAATATCTACAATATGACATATTTTTAAACAACAAAATATGAGTATTGTAGCTGTAAAATGAAATATAGAATTATTTTTTTGCAATATTCCATTTTACAGCTACAATAATAAAATTTCGTTAGAAAAAAATACGTTATATTGTAGATATTATATAATTCTACGCGGCACTGTTAACGAAATTATGAATTTTAAGTTAATACCGTTGCTAAACAGAGAACGCGATATATAAACCATGTTTTGTAACCGTATTAAGCAGTGATTTGAAATTGTGTGTCGGACAAGTTGCATTTGTTGAATCGTATTATACGGAGAGAGAGACACACCTCGCATTCAAATAGTCTCGAGTTCGTATCCCTTTCACATCAAATACTCCCTTCGACAGCATCTCACCGGATTCCCTGTCCCAATCGAACACAATAACATTTCTGGCTGAATGTTCGAATCTGCTTACTAACAAGGAACCCAATGCGCCCCCCCCCCCCCATAAAACCATTGCCGTAGAATATACAAACACACAAATTATAACAAAAGTTATAATTAATTGTGCTGTGAACGCTAGTAGTGCTTGTCATAAAACAAACTTGATTACTATGCTAATCTAATCCTAAGTGTGGCATATAATAATTATTTAGTGCAAAAACACTAGATTTAAACTCTACTTAACCCTTAAGTTCACTTAAATTACGATATGTTATTTAAAACAATTTAATATTAAAAAAGTGCCCCTAATGCACGACACGCCACTGATGTATCAATACCTAGTGTGACATCTATTGACCGGATTGCCATTGCCACCTTTCGTAGCCCCTTAAATCCGATATTGTACCCATACTACATGAGCGTCTCTTTCTAGGCGGCAATAGTGGGGAGGGGAAGGGAGGGGTGAAGGGGCAGGGGAAAGTGTAGTAGATACGTAAACTAATCGAATCAAAGTATAGTAGTACTCTCAAAATCAGGCATACGTGTGTTTCTATAGTACGTTGCTCGAAACATGTCCAGTGTACCAAATCAAACATTTATAAACGTAATTATTGCATGGACATAGAATATATTGATACTACGCTAGTAAAACGTATTTTTTTCGGGATTAACCTTTTTTTTTGGAGTTAATATTAATAATACCCGGTTATTATTAATAATGCCCGCGTCTTTTAGTAATTATTAATAATGTATTGTAGTTTTGTTTCATTTAATTTAAATGTAAATTTATTAATTAGGTAATAAATCTGCGATTAAATAAATAAATATTACTATGTTCGAAAAAGGGCCGGAAATGTAACTGAATCCGGCCCTGAGTGATAGTGCAACGTGTCGAAAATTGACATGGTATAAATGTGCGATCCAATTCAACCTTCGATTCGTATTCTACGCTTCGTGTAGTGTGTGTTCCCTTCATTCCATTCTTTCTTCGACTCGTAACAATTCCTGTGTATCCCTGTCATCAAATTGTCGCCGAACTAACAAAACACTGCACTGCATTGATCTGACAACGAAAGCACTTTGTATAACTGAATTGACTACAACTGTCCCCAAATCTCTCACCACTTGATTCAATCATATTCTTAAACTACCGCACTATTTACTAGATAATCGTTTCCCTGAACTATCATAAAGATATTCGTATTATTTACCAATAAAACAAAAGTCCGGCGATTGCCTGAATTGTTGGCCGCGAGTGCCTAGGGATACGCCGCCAACATGAACCTCATTTTCCCGACTATTTATACCAAATATTTTAAACTAGTGATTTTAGTTAAGTTTTGACTATTATATTTAAAAAACTAGACTTGCCTATTATTGACTTATTGTTCCACTATCGTTTTAATATTAAATTGTTTAATTTTGTTCAAAATTAATGCTAGATTGCCATGAAACAATATCAGTTTGTTTAGCAACTAGAGAAACGTAAATCTAATATGGTTATTTTAAAAGGCTATTTATTAGTAAATGGTACATATTACGAAAAAACTTTTAAAATAAAAGTTGTTAGAAATTTTAATATCTACAACTTTTATAGAAATTACCTTTTCTCTAACTCGTGCCATATTTGAGATATTGCAAAATTACCATGAAACAATATCACCTAGTGTAGCAACTAGAGAAACGTAATTGTAATTTGGTTATTTTAAAAGGTGATTTATTACTAAATGGTACATATTACGAAAAAACTTAATAAACAAAAGTTGTTAGAAATTTTAATATCCACAACTTTTATAAGTAACACTTTTTTTCTAACTCATGCCGTATTTGAGATATTGCAAAATTACCATGAAACAATATCACCTAGTGTAGCAACTAGGGAAACGTAATTGTAATTTGGTTATTTTAAAAGGTGATTTATTACTAAATGGTACATATTACGAAAAAACTTAATAAATAAAAGTTGTTTGAAATTTTAATATCCACAACTTTTATAAGTAACACTTTTTTTCTAACTCATGCCGTATTTGAGATATTGCAAAATTACCATGAAACAATATTAGCTTGTGTAACAACTAGGAAAAAGTAAATGTAATTTGATTATTTTAAAAGGTGATTAATTAGTAAATGGTACATTTTACGAAAAAACTTTGTAAGTAAAAGTTGTTAGTAGTTTTAATATCTACAATTTTTATAAGTAAAACTTTTTTCTAACTCATGCCATTTTTGAGATATTGCTATATTAGTTAGATAAAACTATTGTTTCATTAATTAGAGTTAAAATTACAAGTATTCTATGTCCATTATTACAATTCAAGTCTCGTATTATTCGCGATGTATTTACAATATAATAATAAATATATGATTACCCCAAGGACATAGTATAATACGACTGACGAGAATATATATATTATATTCTAGTAATATTAATGTAGCGAGCAAACTGAGAATCTGAGCAAACAAATAAATCTTAAAATATTTCATATGTTGAACAAGGCGAGCGTGTGCCATCTTTGACTCCGGTGTTTGTGCCCCGGAATATATAAAAAAAAAAAAAAAAAACTCCCTACTTTTGTGTGAGATCCAAAATTAAACATATGTTCCCGGAAAATATAATATTAAATCTTTCCTTTATTTCTTTCCCTTGTCAAGAAGCCATAGTGTTATTTGATAACTGGCTCAGGGGCGGCGGTAATCTATTTTCCTCGTGGGGGAGTCAAACACACGTGACCACAACGTCCCTAATTCGAAATTTGAGTCACGTTGTCTGATATTAAAGTTGACGTTAAGACTTTTTCCCCGCACAATTTTCTACTTTCATATCACAGTTTTCCGACAGTTTCAACTTTTCCGCACCCAGAAGGGTTTAACACCAACAAATGCTTAATTTGATTGTTGGTTTCCGGTTTTCCTAATTCTCCACTGTTTTCACTTCTTGCTTTTATGTTATTTAATTAAAATTTAATATTTCTTTGCTAAACTAAACATTTTCCATTTTATACAAATGTATAAACAAGCTTAGGTACAACGCACTTATGCGCTCCTGGTCGCCTTATACGTAATATATGCGATGCGAGCAGCGGTTTCTAATTATTATCTAGCCAGCAATTTTGGGGTGAATCGGTCCGGTACCTTCAGAGGAATAGAGGGAAGAAATTTGGTCTTATGAGTATATATATATATATATATATTTTTGGATTCAGGGCGAGGAGACAAACACTTTTTTAGAATGCTACAGACACACAACCGCTTTAGCTAAAATTACGTCAAATTTGATACGTAAATTAATCTAATTAGGGACCGATTTGCAATTGTATAGAAAACGTCGTTAACTGACGAATAAATTGTTTGTGTTTGTGAAAATATGTTGCAAAAAAGCGGTTGTTTGATGTCAATAATTGAATGCTGAAGAAATAACAAGAAATCTAAAGAAATATATATATATATATATATATATATATAAATGGGGCGAAATCATGTCGTTTAGTTTCGCTTTTGTCCGCACGAGGCGACACTGTCGTTTTCTCTTACACATTCTTTATTCTTTTCTTGTTTTGTCTCTTCTATTCCAATTCCGACAAACATGTATTCCTTTATTTAATCTTAATTGTATTTTTCTCGGTTGTGCAACATTTCCTATCAATTTATCCTATTTTATTTATAAAGAATAATCGTTAATTAATAATGAACTAAAATAATTGTCATTTAATAAAATTTGTATTTCTATTTTACGTAATAATAAAAAAAAAAAATTGTACTTTGTAAAACAATTTGTAAATAAATCAAATATGTGAAGATAACTTCAATTTTCTAGTGTTTTAATCAAAATGGTTAGAAACAAAGTTTGAGTATAAGAAATGTTGACATTTTAATCTCTGGTTATGAAAATGATAAATTATGAAAGAACAAAGCTCTTCTAATACACAATCGAGTATCGAACGAGATCAATACACATTTTTACGAACGTTTAAAAATCAGCAAAATAAAATCTCAAGATTGCAAACTCGCCGCCGCGCGCTTCCGCTCATAAATTAAACGGGCAACGAACAGACACAGATAACACACACACACACACACACACACACAAAGAAAAGAAAAGAAAAGTTGTTGGCAAAACTAAGAAAATTATCCGCTGGTATATGAAGTCTCTGAGATACGGTGAACTTCAAAACTATTTAACCTATATGAATGAAGTTTTGCCATCGTTAAAGAATTAAAAATAAAATTAAAAAAAAACATTAGAGGGGGGTGGTGGGGGGGTGGTGTTGAAAGTTTGCAAATGCTTAGAATTTCGTAGCATCTTAAATGGACTGGAATAAAATTAATCTTTCTGTTTATATAAGGACTGCCCTCAATTCTTTCCTAACTTAATCGCGTGAATATTTAATTCCTTTTTTCTTTTTTCTTTTTTCTATACACATAACGTCGATTTACATGTTCAATATTTTATATCAATTCTGACCTAATTAATTTTATTCTGAACAATTTCTTACGTTTTTATAAACTATAAGTTACATTTATAGCTAAGATTAAATCTACGAGCTGTAGGCACTTGTTGAAACATGATTATTTAATAAAACAATATTTGAATAAAAATAAAATGTGTTTTTATTCAAATATTCTATTATTAAATCATTTCTAGTTTTTTTGAGGCCCAAGAAGTACGATTTGACGATTTTAACACACATTTTGTACAGTGTACCTGTATTAAAACAATATAAAACTACAAATACACACTTTTTTTTACGGTGTAGTTTACCAAAAACTATTGAAACAATATAATTTGGATTGAACTACAAATGCTAATAAGGTTCTTGTACCTTCTTTTCTTTTACAGTGTAGCTATGAAAATAATATAATTTTTATAACTAGAAATGCCGATAAATATGTTTACACATATTATTTTACAGTGTATTTATACAAAATGCGATTTAAAGAATAAAATGTCGATAACTAAAAATGTTGATAAGCGTTTTGCACTCATTTTTTACAGTGTACTTATACAAAATATTCATTAGAATATAATTTTGATAAATAGAAATGCTATTAAAATTTCACACACATGTTTTACAGTGTAGCTATACAAAAAGTTATTTAAAGAGTATAATTTTGATAATCACAAATACTGATAGGGTTTTACACACATTTTTTACAGTGTACCTATAGAAAAACCTATTTTTTAATTATAATTCTGATAACTAGTAATGCCGATAAGGTTTCTACCCAGATTTTTAACAGTGTAGGTACACAAAAAGTTATTAAAAAAATTAATTTTGATTGCTGGAAATGCCGATACGATTTTACACCCTTCATTTTACAGTGTAGCTATAAAACAAATATCTAATTTAGCTAATCTAAAAATGGCAATATTCAAACATGAAATTCCTAATAAAACGGGTTAAATCCAGTAAATTTAACAATTTCCTTATATCTAAAATAATATGTTTGAAAGTAAGCCGCCCCCCCCCCCCCCCCCGCCCCCCTTAAAACTATGCCAAGAGTGTAAGGAAAAGAAAAAAAAAAGTTTGAGAAGGTCTTTATTTGGACGTTGAATAGATGGAGATAAGCGGGTTGCTAATGATCCCAGCAGACACACAAATGATCTTACAGGGCCGGCCTCTGCACAATTCACATTCACACCGCCGCCGCTGCCGAAACCAGTTATTATAACACTACATAAGGCGCTTTATTCTTCGTCGGCAACGGCAGCGCGGGGTAATTAGTTGGTACGCCCGTAATTAACGCCGAATAGACTATCGAAATCTATTCATCGCGGATATCCGGTTGGTTCCCTTTCAACATTATACAAACTTTAGTACTTCATTCGCAAATTTTCACTTACTTGGCGAAAAACATTCTTTGCAAAACTATCCTTTTTTATTTAATCAAATTATGTTTTAATCAATTTTTTAATTACTTAATGTATATGTTAAAATCTAGTAAAATTATTATTATTATATTGATAAAGAATGGGCTATGATATGGGCATATTTACTAGATTAACACGTGGGCAAAACGTGCTCATATTAAATTCTTTTGTTTTAAATTACCTTGAAATGTGAATCTAATGTTGTGTTGTAACGTAAATATGATTATTTTCAAATGCGATTTTTCACTATATTATACATTTTCCAAAAATAATTACAAACTAAAGTTGCTATATATGTTAATATATTTAATTTTTATAAGACATACTTTTACCCTAACTCGTATAGTATACGAGTTATAAAGCCCCAAAATGTGGAGCTCCCCTTAATACTGCCCTTATACAAATAATTAAAACACCCAAAAATTCTACTAGTAATTCTAAGATATTTTTAATCTGCAAGATTTTTTCATATTGTTAACCCAAAGGCCGTAATAAATAGTTTTTAATTAGTTATAAGGAGAGCTGGACGCATTGGTGCATTGTACCTAAACTTGTTAATTTTTATAAACGAATTGTAGGGGAATAGGATAATGTTTAGTATATATAAATGTATTGTGTACGAAAAATAATAATAGTAGGGGAAATATTGGTAATGGTTGGCGGGAAGTGGCGGGGCGTGAACGGGGAACAATTTTGTTGAACGTCGGACTTTTGAATGTGTGTACATACATATATATATATATATATATATATATATAGGTAAATGAGCCAATGAGATGAAAATATGAAACAATGGATAAAAACACACACAATGACACGGTAACTTTTTGGAGTACATCGTTTTTGAGAACAATTCAAACAATGGCCGACACATTAAAATACAGGTGCACACGGAATAATACGTACGTACATGTTGGTGTACTCTTGTACGTTAACGTTAACTATTCTGAAGCGCAAAATTTGCCTAGCTAAACTTTACGCCCGAAATCAAAATACGTATGAACAAAACACAATAGTCAGTTCGTGACAGTTCGCTGCACATGAATACATGTTTTGAGTTTGAAATACGACATGCGCACCCACCGGGGTCCACTACACCCCACACCACACCCACCCCACCACACAATCAACCTGTTCAACTTGTTCACAAATTCGTACAAATGTCGTAAAGTTCATCACTCGATAGATACATCACTTTTACTATACTTGTTCTAATTATACTTGTCCTTAAAATATATTTGACCTTGAAACTAATATATGAATTTAATATAAATAATAATAAACATATTTTGTATGTACAAAAATGTAATAATAGTTTAGCTAATATAGATAACGGATTCAAATTCTCTTTGATGTTGAAAATGTACTAATAATCTCGACGCGGAATACAATATTGGTACGATTTAGGACACTTGCGTATATATCTAGTTAGTCTACCTATAGTCAAAATTATTTTCCGCAATTATACGTCCAATGATTTTCTTCCGTATCTTACATTATGCAAATATTTTACTATAAAGACATATTTTAAATAAATTCTACGACGAATCACATAAATAACGACAAAACAGAATAAAACATAATAAATAATATACTAACATTTTTATTTTATACTATTTTTCTTTCTTATTTTGTTAGAAAGAATCTAAAAGGTACTTTTGTCATCATGAAAGTTATTTCGAAGAATAGAATATATATATATATATATATATATATATATATACATATATATATATATTTTAAAACACGTAACACAATAAGCTGTAGGCATTGGTGCTGTACCTATGCTTGTTAATTAAAAAGATATTCATTATTGTCCATCAATTTAGCAAAAAATAAAAAAATAATTAATCGCTATTGTTGCAATCAATCTATAATAGCGTCATTTTATATATATATATATATATATATATATATATATATATATATATATATATATATATATATATATATATATATATATATATATATATATATATATGTATACATTTCAAAGGCTATTAGTTGCGATGGAGTGGGACTGGTGTAAAAAAATACCCTTTTATAAAAGTTCAAACTATCAGATATCCCGGTGGCGCTGGAACAAGATATATCCGCCCCCCCCCCCAGTCGATCACCTTTAAGATATCGCACTATACGTCGATCTCTGTCACTCTTAAACATTCGATCGCATTTAAACTGAACTCAACTCGCTCACTCACTGGAATCCCGTTAGTAAATATTGGCGGAATTTATTCAAACTCCGGGCACCCCGGAGTGGCTTAAGGCCGGATACAGGCCTGAGAGATAGAGGGACGGGGGGGGGGGGGGTTGTACAGGGACGGTTAAGGGGTACACACTCGAAATAATTGTTTTTGTATTTGAAATAAACAGGGTTCTACTTTCTGTCCGTTCGTAATTTTGTAGTGGAAAAAGTTTAGGATAGAATTTAGTTTGTGTTTACAGGTGATAGCTGAAAGGAAGGATTCGCTGAATATTTTATTTCAGTCATGAATAACTGACGAAGCACTTACACCAAATTGTATCATCTGTTCTTTTACTTTTAGGACCAGAATTAGTCTATCTACCCTATTTTATGCCCCTGGCACTGCACGGTTTATTAAACAAATGGTTTGATATTTTGTTGGATTTTTATATTTTATTTATTACTTCTAGAGTTTTAATTAGCTTGTCGTATAATCTACTGGAAATAGGAATTATATATATATATATATATATATATATATATATATATATATATATATATATATATATATATATATATATATATATATATATATATATATATATATAGAATATCGAATTGGTTCAACAATACAAAATAATGTGGGGTGACCTTTACTCTACTTTTTTTATGCGTAGTGTTTATTAGAAATAAACTATCAAACAAGTTTAGCTACAACGCACTTATGCGTTCAGATCGCCTTATGCGATAATAGCAAAGATTTTTAATTATTATGCCATTTTGGTAAACAATTTGAAAAAATGTTATTGATTTAAAAAGTCTTACAATTTTTTGCAGATTATTTTAATAATAAAAATATTTTATAATATCATATTTTAAAATACAGAATTATAATATTTAATATTTTTTTATGGCCTTTGGGCTAAGAATAAAAAAAAATCTTGTAGATATAAAATATCTTAGAATTACTAGTAGAATTTTTGTTGTTTTAATTATTTTTATAAGGGCAGTATTAAGGGGGGTTCTAAATTTTGGGGCCCTATAACTCGGGAAGTATACGGGCGATTGGATTTAAATTGCGAACCGATTCAAATGGGATACTAAATAATATGAGTAGCAAATTTGGTGTGAATCGGTCCGGTACCTTCAGAGGAGTAGAGGGCGCAAGAAAATTGGGTGCACATTTGAAAATAATTTTTTTTATAGCCTTTGGGTTAACAATATGAAAAAATCTTGTAGATATAAAATATCTTAGAATTAATAGTAGAATTTTTGAGTATTTAAATAATTTTTATTAAAGCAGTAATAAGGGGGGTTCTAAATTTTGTGGCCCCATAACTCGGGAAGTATACGGGCGATTGGATTAAAATTGCAAGTTCACTCAAATAGGATACTAAATAGAATATGTACCAAATTTGGTATGAATCGGTCCGGTACCTTCAGAGGAGTAGAGGGCACAAATTTGGTCCTACTTATTAGTGCGAAAGCAATTAGTTTCGTTTGTTTAAAATTCAACTGGGAATTAATTTCATGTTTTTATTATACGTATTTAACCGGGTAGAATAATATTATAAATATTTGTGGAATTCAATTGAATATTGCAGAAGCATTCAACCTGGGAAATAAAAATAAAATTGTTGGAATTTTCACGCTGTATTCTGAGAATATTATTTTTCACTCCATTTCACCTTTTTTTTTTTTTTTTTTTGTATTTATTTATTTTTAATATATAAAAGAGTTTATATTCTCAGTGAATAAAATCTTACGTATTTGTTAACTTATGCTTTTGAATAAGAATAATATGAATGGAAAAATATTTTTAAATCTTGTTTTAAAGCGAGAAATGAAATAAAAATTGTTACAGTAACACAGAAATCGTAGCATTGTAAATATTTAATTTGTTTTTACATATTTATATATTCGTTAGAACTGTTTCTCTTGAACTATATGTGCTGCATTATAGTTTCAAAACTATTCTTACCGAAGAACGTAACCTGAAATTAGCTGTTCGTTTTCTTGGAAAAGTTAAATGTCTGGTCTCGTGACTGAATACTTTATTACTATATCGAGAGCATTGTATTGGTTTAACCCACTTACAACTTTTACCCCCCCCCCCCCCCCTTATTTTTCAATACAAACATATATGTTGCATCCATTATTATTATCAACTAAAGAAAAACATTCAATTATTCCATATATTACAAAGTTACAGTATTTAGTAACAATATGGACATGGCTCCTTTGTGCTCTAACCGTTAAAAGTGTCTCTGAGGCACCTACAACATTTATTTTGTGAAACTAACGAAAACAAATCGTCTAAACGAGACTTATATATCTATTTATAAATAAGCCCGCAGATTCGCGAAATGTTGGCGGCTAATGTCCGGGCACTTGCCGCCAACTTAAACTAAAACTCCGAACATTTACAAAAAATTTAAAATTATTTTAATATATTAAATAGGTTATTAAAACACTAGAGTGGCCTACACTCGGACATATTCTACTAATGAACTAGCTATTAGAATTTAGCTAAAAATTGATTTATTTCGGAAACTAACGAAAACAAATCGGAAATATTTTTTTGTCGTTCGTCACTTTCGTGCTGTCTCTGTCGCACAGCCTGGTGTGTTCTCTGTCTAGTGCAGGCCTCATTGTAAATCACACACGCAGCAGAGAGGGACAGAGATGGAAACGTTGTCCAGCGGAATAGGCTTTGACAGCAGCGAATCGACAGAACAAAATGTCAGATAAGTATGAATTATAACACATTCACACCCAAAAACTGTGCAGGATCCCCCTGATTTATTACATCCAAATCTACCCTCAACGATTGCCCGCCGATTATATGAACGATTCGCGCTGCCATCCAAGCGACAAATATATTTTAAATATTATTATTCCAATGCTGCAATAATTAAAATGCTATTTTACGATAAATTAAAAGAAATCGTATTATTTAAGTATAAAAAAAGTATTTTAATTATTTAAAATTTCAAATTCGAGGTTTTAGCGCAAGTAAAACGATTTGTTTCGCCAAATAAATAAATTTTTACCATATTTTAATTACTCTAAAAACCTATTTAATATATTAAAACAATTTTTAAGAAGTATATTACATTTTTTGAAAATGATCGGACTTTTAGTATAAGTTGGCGGCAAGTGCCCGGGCATTAGCCGCCAACATTTCGCAAATCTTCCCTGCTTATTTATACGTATAAATAAGACTCGTTTGCAACTCCACAAATGCCGAATGAAATAATGATGGAATTCGGAATATTAAACAATACGACTTGAGTGATTTTAATAATAATGTATGGTATAAGTAAAACCCTTTAAGTTGAACTGAAAATGATTAAATGAAAATTGGTTTAATAAATCGTGGAAAAATAGTGGTTGGGTGGTTTGTGGTTCTAGGAAGCCTCATAATGCCCCCGTGTATATATAAAGCAGTAGTGCACAATCAATAAATTTCATTGTGTTATTCAACCTCAGGTATTTCTAGGGAACGCTTCATTAATAATAAAACTGTATGTACTCACCACTATTGTGTACTATTTATATATGTATATACATATGTATGTACACTCTTAATTCATAGACCTATTACAGAAAGTACTGGATTGCATATTTTCTAATTGTTATATCTCTGGCATATTTATTAAACACTATTTACGAAAATGACCCCGTAGTAGGGGAGAATTAGGTTTGGGTTGGCGGTAAGTCCCCAGGCAGTCACGGCCAACATTTTGGCAATTACCGCACTTTTATTTTTTAAACATAAAAAATACTTAAAACGATTATTAAATACGTATTTGTTGTTTTACGAATATTTTGTGTCGGAATTTGGCAAAAAAAAAAAAGTGACTGCATGTGAAACTAACGCCACTATTTGATGTTTCATGTGTGTGTGTTTTGTTAAAAGTTGGGATGTATGTATGTCGACAGTTAATCTATACGAGCTATTTTGTTAACTATATATATATGGAAACTAAATACACGGTTTTCATAAATTCAAACTTCACAAACTAGTGAAACTGTAGAATTTTCCAATTTTCTTGTTATTTCCAGTAACATTGTTTCGTGTATTCACATGCGATATCGCATTTCGACTAATTTACAAATAATTACTCAGACGTCATTACTTCAAATACTTTTGTCTGCAATATGAAATACTATATTTATTTATGCAGTTAATTAAACTGCTGTTAATTAACTTTCCGTGAACGTTTCGTCGATAATTTCGCATATTTTCCGCTTTCCTTAAATAGAGCCGTAATTATCGGTCTATAAATAATTAATTAGCAAAAATTTAAAGTTATTTATCGATTTTGTCAGCGTAGAATTACATATTTTAGGATAATTATAATTTATTTAACACTGAAATATTGTTAAAATTGTTAAAACCATATGCCCATATCATATACACTCTATACTTCAACGATATAATAATAATAATAATGTATGTTTATTTAAATTTCTGAATTATTTATCAGCCAATGAAAAACAGTATAATTTATTTAATCAAATATAACTAATTTTAATGATTTGTCCCAAATGGGAAATAAGACTAATTCCAGCCCTGTGTATGAGAGGTGGGCGTGTCCTTAAAATCTGTTCTTCTTGTAGCCCCTCACTGTTATGAAATATTACAAAATTTGTATAAAAAATGACCGGAATATAAGCTTGGGCTACCCCCGGAGTGCGCCTTTTTTCTCCGGGCACTCCAGGCAGACCGAGCGTGTGTGTGTCTGTGTGTGTGTGGTTTGTATAAGCTGTACCGCCCCTACCCCCCGCCCCACCACATACACAGATACAAACTCCGGTAGTACAGTGTGTATAGTCCAGGTTCCGGCGCAGATATAATATACCATATATACCCGGATTCGTAACAGATCTCCGGAACATGTGCGATGTCTGTTTTACAGAGATAATTTTATATAAGAGGGTTTCTCGTCGCCTATTTTCTTTTTCCAATTTTCACACTTTTCACTATACATTATTGTTTTATTAGAAAAATATATATCTATTATTCTTGAAAGTAAACAATAGTTTAATACGCTGGAGGCACTAACGCATTCTTATTTAATTTAAGACTTAAACCTTAAGTAAAATAACAAAAAAGAAACATTTTTGAAAATAAATACGCTGGAGGCACTAATACTAGTATTCTTATTAAGTTACAAAATAGAATCCTTAATTATACTCTTAATAATCAGTATAGAGCACAAAGGAGATATGTCCACATTGTTAAAAAAATGTTTTCAAACAGAAGTAATTACAATTTTTAGCTAAAAAAAAAAGCATGTTTTTTATGAATTTTTTTCTCAAGTTACGATAAACGTATCCATTTTCCGTTTAGGCCATTTTATAGCTCGTCTTTTTGTTTACATTAAAACATTTTTTTCGTAAAAAAATATATGTAACTTTCCGAGATAACGCGGAAAGTATGCGTAGGTCACCACTAAACGGGCGAACTCGTGTATCTCACCACTGGGTCATCAGAATCTAATTTTAATGCTAGATTCTAAAAGAGAAAAAAATTCTCTGCAGTTTACACTAAAATTTGGTGTAAAATGTTACTATTTAACAAAATGGCGGCCATGTAAAGAAAAACGTTTTTTTCTTCGAGTTTTATTTTTATTTTAGGGCGTTATAAATAATAGTTATGCATAAAAATGTTTGGATATTGTTGATGTAAGTAGTATTTACTTTCATTTAATATAAAGTACAAGTAAATCGCTCGAGTAGTTCCTGAGAAAATTGAGCGGCAAGTTTGAAAAAGGTAGTTTTGAGAAAAACACGTTTAAAGATTTACAGTGTATATGTACTGAATAACTTTAGTAGTTTTTATGTTATATTTAATCAGTTTTACTAGGGAATTATAACAAAACTGTTGTAAAGGCTTCATTTACACTGTTAAAACTATCGAAAAATGTAAAAAAATAAAATGATTTATTGACCCAAAGATATTGTGATACGCTGGTGGCACTAATGCTAGCATATATACGTTTAAGAACGCGTTAGAAATATAATTGTTTTTAATAATAATAAACCTCGAGTCAAAGTAGATAATTGGAGTAGATTTAAATGCGGTAAATTCGGTTTAATGTCATGTAGTAACCGCACAGATAACCAGAAATTTGGTTTTCCATCTTTGTTATTTTAGTGCGTGCTGCGGACAGTAATCCGTGGTTTGGGGGGCACGAGGGGGCGAGGGGGGGGGGTGTCTTCGTTGTGATGATAACAACTAAATTCTAATTAAACGCAACGTCCGGTCATTGGTTGCTTGTAATTACAGTGTTAATCGACCGATTACTTTACGGTATTAACTCGGAATCACAAACCGGCGAGTGCTACGGTTACAGACACTGGTCACTGAATGCCTATATATATGCATAGTAACCTGGTTACGTTCAACCAGTCACCAGATTTAATCATTCGGCCACTGTCACATAATCAATGATCAATTACACATTTTTAAACAAATATGTTAATATAAACTCAACTTAAAGTTGAGTACCACTGGTGTACCCTAAATAATATATATAGATAAAATCACTTACATATTCTTGAAGTGTTTTAGACGCAACATTTTGACATACCTGTAACAAAAACAAAACAAAAATTAGTTTAATTATATATATATATTTAAAAAAATACCCCCCCTAAGTCCAGTCCTGGAAGCGTGTTAAATATTTTTTCTATTTGTACCTAAAATATTCGTCATATTTCTAAAGATTTACAATGCCATAAATCGGTATTATTTTCCCAATATATTTTATATTTATATGATGTATATATATATATATAAATCGTAATAAAAATGGTGTCTACGCCACTGGACCGAAGCATCAGATCCGTGTGGTAATTTTAGCAGCTGTTACCACCATTTGCCATTATTTCACGTTAATAGTCCAATCGTATTTTAACGATTGAGCCATCGATATAAGAGTACATCTTACGAAAACTAATGCTTTATTTTTACCAGTGTACCCAGACAGAAACCAAATAAACACAGAGGGTTTCACATATATACGTTGAATTGCCCCAAAGGAAATAAAAACATTTAAAAAAACAATTATTTTTTACTCTAAGATGAATTAGAATAAATACATTTACTTTTCAAATTTAAAAAAATTGTAAACAAAAAACTATAAACAATAGAATTTTTTCCTTTACAGGGTTTCATAATTGATTTATTGTTTATACATAAATAAATTTTCAATATCATAGGCCTTCAGCTGTTTTTGTTATTAATTATCAAATTTTAAGAGAATCCTAACACGAAATTAGACATTTTTTGAAAAATACGTTAATAACTCAAAAACTAATGGAATTTTTGAAATTTTAGTAAACGTATTTAATTTTGCATAAGTTAATTACTATATAACCAAATTTTCATTATGATCTAAATATGATTGTTATTTATTTTGCCCTAAGACAAATAAAAATAAAAAATATTTTTCTTCAAACTTTAAAAAATTATAAACAAATAAATATGAACAATAGAATTTTTTCCTTAACAGTGTAATATAATTGACTAATTGTCTATACATAAATAAATTTTCAATATCATAGGTTATCAATTACGACAGCTACAAAT